>JADNRV010000489.1:0-30264 GCA_015499995.1 Flammula alnicola
CGTCCGCATCCCACAACCACAAGTCGTTGTGCATTCTGTAGAGGAACAGCCCTTGCGCGCGCTGATTGACCGCGAAATCCATGATGAAGATGACAGCTTCGCCGCAGACCACGCTGAGCGCGTAGCTGATCGGCGTCCCGCGTTTGCGCAGGCGCGTTTCTGTGTCTTCTGGGAAGCGCAAAGGGGTCCTAAGGAATTCATTGTGGAACGCAATCCAGACCTTTGACATGCCGAGGAACTCAAGGACGGTGAGGATGGATGTATGCGGCAGTGAAGGCCCGAACCACTCCAGGTCGGAGCACACCGTCGCGTGGGTACCACGCACCGCCGTGTTCAGGTGGCACTCTGTTGTCATGATGTGCAGCAGCTTCTGCTTGACCGCCGCCGGCCCTGTCGCGTTGCCGTACGCCTGGGGCCGAGCTGCTTTTCCTGGAGCTGCGTTAGGAAGAAGTTTGTGCGCTGGGTAGCGTTGCGCGTGACTCCGATGGAGAGAGCGCCTTTATCACCGCCAAGCTGGCCCATGTAACGTTCCTTGGATTTGGAGGGAATGGGTGAGGAGCGGATCCAGGCTTTGCTGTCGAAGATACGGAGCAGCGCTTCTTTGAGCTTGACTTGCCACGCGACGCCGATGTGATGGAGCAGAAGCGCATCAATGATTTCGGGGTCGGTGAATGCCCTATGTAATAGGAATAGCCAGTCCGCAAATGTCACTTACAAAGGGATAGATAGGAGAAACTTGCCTGTATTTTCCATTCAAATGACGTCGGAACTCGATGGGAATTCCTTCCTTTGGCCATGTCCAGCTCTCGATGGTGGCCATACGCATGCCCAACACACTTGCGACCTCGTCCAGCACCGTCGGGTTCTCCAGGAAGGCTTTCAGTGTCGCCCTCTTCTCCTCGTCCATCAAACCCGACGCGAGGAGGCCCCGGATTGCGTTTTTAACATCGTTCATCCTAATGGTCTTACGCTGGAGATGGTGCCCAAACTCCTTCAGCTCCTTGCGCAGCCTCTCCAGAGCCTTGGCCGCCTCCTCCGCCTCGAACAACCCCTCGAGATATGCGTTCAGCCGCGGAACGTCAATGGGGTGGTCCTCGAAGATGATCGATATTAGCTTCGCCTTTTGGTCGTGCATCTCCTTCCGCCCAACCTCAACGTAGGAAGAACTCGTCTGATTCGAGCTAGACGCGCTCTCCGAGTCCGAACCAGCCTGGTACGCCAGTGCCACGGAATCTCCGCTGGCTAGCCACTCGCTGAAGAGACTCCCAAAGAGCTTCGCCGAATCGAAGCGCATGATGTTGTGAAGGATGTGTCTCTCTAGCGTCTGGGCCCAGCCTTCTGCAATCTCGCGGCTGAAGCTGGGGTCTTTCCTCGCCTGCAGGAGCCAAAACTCGAGATTCACTAGGTGGAGCTTGCCGCCGACGATCTGCTCCTGGTTGAGCATGCCAGAGCCAGTCCATGATTTGACAGCCTTGGCAAGGACCTCGACTTTCTTGAGTACGTTGCCCTGCTCACCGAGCGCCTTGGCTTCGTCGACGACTTTGGCGTGTGCTTGATATGCAAGACGTTGCTTCTCGAGCTCCTGAAGCTTGATGTCAGTAATGAAGCGGAGAGTCTGACCGAAAGACGACCGGGCAACGGCGGTGGTGGACATCTTGGAGTTGGGGATGTTGAAATTAAAGGCGGATATCTTGGACACATGATACAGGGAGACTGATCGTTTGGCTTGCAAGATAGTGTTGAGAGCTCGGGACCCATTGTGGAAAATCATCCTGCAAGGACGGGGAGAGCCTTTATGGGCGTTCTACAATACGTTCAGGAGGAGGTTTGACTGATTGGCACTGGTTGCCAACGCTGTCCACCAGTGACTGCGCTAAACGGCCATCGGGCTGTAAAGATACCCTCAGGCCTAAATGTGGTTGATAAATGGTGTTGAAGGAGTCATTGTGAGTGAGGCGGTCGCGAAGGAAGGATCTTGAGTCATACTATATAAGTACTTCAGAGCCTAATTCAAGTCATCAAGGAAAATGACGTAGCGTACTGGACGTAAGAAAGGGCAACTTCGAGTCAGACCACGATGCTGGTTAAGTTATGGCATAAGTATGTTTTGAAAATGCGTTCGAGTTCAATGGCAGTACAGTACAAATCAAGTCCATGTTTGTGGTCACGGTCGACCAAGGACACGAATGCGAACGGCAACGAGTCTTCGAGGCACCCATGGCATTTATTTCTAATAAAAAATGCCTCTCCGTCTCTTCAACCTAGTTCTGTATATATCACAGTCATAGCTTGGAACGGGGCGGTTTACTCCGGACCATCGTTTTGGCTTTCTCGCGAAGGACCCGACGAAGCTACATGAAGAGAGATGTTTCGAGGCCTGTACAAAAAAAAATCAAACTGGTACTCACGATTTTGCCTGATGGGTTCTTGGGAATGGCATCGACGAATTCGACGCCTCCAGCAAGCCATTTGTATTGCACTTTGGCATCAGATATGTGCTAATGAAATACAATGGTCAGGAACAGCAACTATACACCTGAGTAGAGACTACCTTCTCTATGGCCTTCTTTATTTCATTTTCAGCGTCTTCGCTTGCCTTCATTCGTTCGAGTGCATTGGCACTAGGCACAACAAAAGCCAGAGGCACTTCTCCGCTATAGTCATCTGGAATACCCACCACACATGCATCCGTCACATCAGGGTGGAGCAGTAAATGAGCTTCTAATTCAGCTGGGGCGACCTGGAAGCCCCGAACTTTCATAATTTCCTGTTCAACAAAGAAAGTAAGAATACGACCAAGAGACTTCTCGTAGATTCTTTCCCGTACTTTTATTCGATCAAGAACATAGACTTCAAGGTTCTTGATAGCAACTTCGTCCCCTGTCCGAACCCAGCCATCGATAAATGTTTCAGCAGTCCTGAGATTTATGCATATCTTAGAAAGAGAAATTCAGCAGGGAAAGCTTGGCGTACGCAGCGGGGTTTTCGTAATATCCCATCGCCATCGCAGGGCCTTTCACAAGAAGTTCGCCCGGCTCGCCCTCAGCCGCCAGACTACCATCTGGCTTAACCACTTTAGCTACAATACCTGGTAGTAATTCGCCAGAGCTGCCAATTGTGCCCAATTTGCGACCATTTTGTAGGGCAGAGATGCCTGTGGAAGTTTCGGTAAGACCTGCCGCCTCAGTTAGACCTGGCACTTGATGAAAACAACGAAGGGAAAAGAATATTCAGTTGTATTTACCATAGCCCTGTCCAATACTAGCATTCGGAAAGACTGTCGTCATTTGAGCCATTAAGTCGCCACCTAAAGGGGCTGCTCCGGATAAGCAGAACTTGACGTGGCTGAAGTCGTAATTTTGAGCGGCAGAATGCTGCAATCATAATGAGGCTTTTTATAGACCATAGTAGCTGATGCCTTTACTTTGCATAGGAGAACACACATAGGGGGTACTAGGCTGATAATGGCAAGAAGTCAGCAAATATAGGAGACAAGTGCTCAATGCATAACTAACTATAAATGAGTGATTCGGTGTCGAGTTATGCTTTCTAAGAGATTTGTAAAGTTGAACTTGGGCATAACGAGAATGGATGCCTAAAAGAGAGATAGTGGATCAATGCCTTGACCGAATCTGACATGCTCAGAAACATACGCCTGTATATAAAACATAGTGCATCTGATTGAGATGTTTTAGTACGAGAAAGATAATTCACCATAGTTCAACGTACAATCACAACCAGTCCATATATGTCTGTAAACATTTTCAGATCAATGAAAAGAGAAAGTCGGCATAAACGGCTCACGGAAAAAAGGAAGGACTGACACAAGAAATGAGTACTGGACAACAATGCCAATCAGCTGCACTCACCTCCGAGGGCCACATCCCCAGGACCTAGAACTTTAGGATGCCAAGATGGATCACCCAGGCGGTAATGAGTAGCCATTTGGATCACGTTTGCAATCACCGCATAATGGGAGATTGCGACTGCCTATATGCAAGGAAGCGGTTATCTTTCGTGTTCTCCTTCGATAAGATATGTTTTACCTTAGGTTTCCCTTTCAGTCATTGTCAATCATCGGTAAGTTTTGCATGTCAATGTAGGTATATGCAAGGATAGTTTAGTTACCCGTTGTACCGCTTGAAAACGAGAGGAAGGCGATAGTTGTGCGAGCCTCGCCTGGCCGAAAACGTATCGCCTTGTAATTCTCGCCTTGACTCCAGCCAAAGGCAATTAATTCCTCAAGAGTCGGAAAAGAAGGTGCGGATCCCGATGAAGAGGGCGAATCAAGAATAAACAGGAAATCATCAGAGATCCCACATGCGCGAGCGGAGGTTCTTGCCGTAGTAAGGCAAATTGGATGTGCGACGAGGACTTTCGCCCTGGTGGTTGATATTTGATGCTTCAATTCGTCAGCTGTATAACTGGGGTTTGCCGGTCTGGAGGATGGGATTGTTGAACATACGCCCATTCACAGCTTCAACGGCGGCTTACGTTACAATTCCGCCAAGGATGTGAACAGCCCAAACGACAATGGCATAGTCTATATAGTATTGTGTAAGCTCTACTTAGTTGTGAGGGAAGGAAAGGAGCTCAACCTATGTGATTGGGGCTAAAAAGACACACTGTCAAAGAAGTCTCAGGATGTTGTATGTTAGCAGAATTCAACCTTGCGACGCACCAACATCCTTTGAACCTAGTATTTGAATCATGAGACAATTGCACAATGCAATGTCATGGTGGAAAGAACGCACCAACGTTCCATTTGAGGCTCAGCGCATTGGCAAGGCCGTATGCACGATAATGCGCCTGGAAATAGTTGAAAAAAAGGTAAATAAAGAGATGTAATGAAGAAAGTCACAAAACGTGCCTGTTCATATGTTATGGCGCGTCCGGTACCATCTTCAATGAAGAAAGGGATAGTTCTTGGCCGTACGGGTCTTCCAGGTGCTTCTGTGCGAAGGATAAACTGGGGAATTGAAAGATCGTCAGGAATATGAGGGAGAGGAACTGGAGAGCGAAACTCGGACATGGGGAGTGGACTGTTGCCGTAGAAATGTCACTGGCTTTATAAGTATCCCGGAATTCGCATCTGTATGTGCTTTTGCGTGGCCATGGGACCATGGGGTCATTAGAAGGCAAAGCCGTGTCCGTCGTGCCGCGGGGGGCTCTTTCTGTTTCGGGAATAATAGAATATATTTAATGCAATCCACGGCCCGCCATCACTCGTTAGCTTTAGATGGACGAGGACACCACTGAACTCAGAAACCCATTCCCCTCACCTCCGTCACATTACACCAAATATACAACCCACAACCTCAACCTCCTCGCCCTGTTGAGAGAGCGGGAACCCCAAATCCCTAATCCCAATCAATACGAAGTCTTGAAAGACCAGAATGATGTTCCTGACTGGCCCCTGATACAACTAGACAAACCACGAGTAGATTGGATCCTCGATGAACCGGAAGCGTATTATGATGTCTTTGGAGACAGGTGGTTTGTGCGCTCAAAGAAATTTTTGAAACCCGGAAACGAGCTCAACAAACCCTTCCTCGCATTCAGGTCAAAGAAAAGATCCCTTCATTGGCAGAGCTAGGAGGAAACCAACTCTACCCAGCAGATCCTACGATAGGTATGCCAAATCCTATGTGAAAATGAGCCTACCAACTCATTTACTTCGATTGCTAGACCGTCGACCCGCTCTACGATCTGTGTTGCGCTCGCTTTTGGTGACCTACTCGTCTCTAACGGGTTCTCTTCTTGCGCCTCCTCCCACATCACCAGAAGTGCCACCTGAATGGCAGCGATATGTTGAATGGATCACTGTTCTGAGCCAAAATCTCATGGCGGCCGCCAACGATTTACGACCTGTTCAGGTGTGCCACGTATATATTTGATTCGTTGCGATAATTGAAGAATGATTAGGCCCGCGGAAACCTGGAATCGATGATGAGGCGCCAGTTGGAGCTGCGAAGGGAAGAAACTAAAACTCTGCATCAGTATGTCTTGAATTTCCTCTCTTGAAAAAATTATCCCAATGGTCGTGCAGAAAATGTGATACACTAAGTGCAAAGCTGGGAGAATTGCGCGCCTCTGCACAGACAATTATTAAGGACAGCAAACCGGTAGTACGTATCCCTTTCCACGTGACTTTATCTGCGACTCATTTTGAAATGAAGCAAAAAGAAGGATCTAGTGCCACTCATCCCTACGCTGGTTTTGATCATATGGTACGCATTCTCATACATGTGTTCGAACAACGCGAACTCATACCATGCTTTAGTCTTCTGATGTTACGCCTGAAGATGTTTTGAAATGGGCAGAAGGTTTCATATCGTCACTGTGACCTGGGACGGAACGGTCGAGTTAGCTCGACGCAATTTTTGTATGTCTATGTGCACAACTTTATATAGTAAAACGTGAACTCTCAGAAACTCTCCTGAAACACGAGCAAAGAGTATTCCTGCTTCCATATGCTATTACGCTTGCAGTCCTGGAATCCTGTATTTTTGCCTACAAGTATGCTATTTATGGACAGATTCACACGAAATCAAATCTCATGGTCAAACATCGATACAAACGGAAGCTTTTCAAATCATCTCTCGTCGCGTCGCGTTTCGTGTTTCTTGTTGGATGACCAGCAACCTCGGATAACCTAATATTCCAATTCATCGAAAATTTGTACTACCGCTAGATCTTCATGGCCACAAGACGAAGAATCGGAGTCAGTGCTGCAACAACTGAGGCTGCGCGACGGCAGCTCATGCAACCTGTACCGTGTTGGGAGAAAGTTTGGGTTCCGCCAAGTACTATAACCTCTGGTTCTTCAACACTGAAAGTGTATAAGTGGGTCAAGACAGAGAAAGTGCAGGTCAGTATCCTTGCATATTCTCACTCATAAAGTTGATAATAATACCTCGGACCTCTCAGCAATTCAGCGACGATGAAGGCGAAGTGGACGAGCCTCTTGCTCCTCTGCCTGATGAAGCCGAAGTGGTCGATGGAGATGAAGATGAGCAGGACGAAACCAGGAACGAAACAATCGAAACAACCCAGACCAAAGACCTCGCAGACATGGATACAAACCAAGATGACCCACCGTCTAAAGTTCCCTCTCCAAAACCTCAGCTAATGATCTTGGAGCCCTCAGCTGACGATGATAATCCAGACCCCGCAGAGGCCTTGGACGCATCTCTTAAACCTATGGATAGTAACATGGACGACGGGGACGACAATGATAAACAAGGCCTGGGGGTTGAAGGACTTGAGTTGGACATTTCTGCATTGGGTCCAGACGGCCTGCAGCTCGAAAACGAACACGACCTTTCACAGTTAGATGGACCAGATGGATTGATTGGCGGTCCACTAATGGATGAGAGTGGAGACCCATTCGCGGATACGGCGTAGTCGCCTCATTGGACCTCGATTTCTGTACGTTCTGTGTGTGTTGATTTGCTATTGGCACGGAGAAACCTCTCTTGCATGTAATTTACTTGTTTTTACCATTCCACGACATTGTTGAGCTACCCTTCCTATGAACGATGGTCGACGATAACACGCTCCCTCCCCTCGTTTATCCTTCACTGGGCTTTCATGAGCAACAGGCCATCCTTTAAGACTAAGCATGCGACTGGCGATTGAAGGAGACGTACAAGGCTTGCGTGCAAATCTAGAAGCTGCCCTTATTCTTTGGCGGATCCTGCATACATTCGCAGCTCTCAGTTCCGCAGCCTTCTAACTTGGTGATACACTCAGGCTAATTTATTGGTGTTCAGTTAGTAGGGGAAGCAAAGAAAGAATTGACGTTCGCTGACCATTTATGTAGGATTCAAAGTTGGATTTAGTAAATTGTGGGTGCAAGACAAGATGCAATATTCGAGCTCTTAAGCTTAAGATCTAACCTTATCGTTATCAAGGAAATCATTGCTATTTGAGGAGCTTCTGGCCAACAATGTCACGGTGATTTCCATCGGTCTGGACCATTGGTCAGTGGTCGAGCGATTTGACTTGACAATGAAAACCATTAGCTGGCCGCTGAACACTGCACTGATTTTCCTTCTAAAGGTACACATGACTGCTGTGCACCTGGAATGCGCAGCCTGCGCAGCAGAGTTACTTACAGCGGATGGAACTATTGGAACTTTGGAATGACGTCTTCATCGTGTGAACGTGGCAAACAACAACCAAAGTTCGAATGGTCGATGGGCGCTAAACTTCGACGAGTACTTATAGGAACCATTCATCAGTCTTGCAAGAAGACTGAGGGCTTGTTCTTTAAGTCCTGCATTCAAGTTTTTTCTATCATCCACGATGGATCTCCGACAAGTTGCCTTCCATGATCATCCCAGTGTGTTTTTCACCGCCCTCTCAGCAGTGACTGCTACCATTGCCCTTCGTCCGGATTCAACCATACTCCCAATGATTGGGGCCTTATCGGTCTTACTGGTATATTCTCCTATCTTGTTTCGCCCATCTGAGCACCGTTGGGTGAACGTATTTCTTATCGGAGTGGCGCTATCCGTCGCAAGTTCGGTTCTCCGACTTCAAGCATCTCTTGAAGCCCTTTCAACTCCCGGAGGGTCCCTGGTAGCCCTTTTCACATTTTCCGCTCTGCTTTCATCCCTCAGCCTTACCGCATTATACGTTTCAACCAAGTTCTACACCCGTCTCGGGTCATCATGGTCGCAAGTAACCCTGTTCCCCGCTATATGGGCCACTCTCTGGTGTACAGTCTCGTACATCAGTCCAGTTGGTCACCTATCAACATGGAGTGTCGCAAACAACATGGATGCGTATAACTGGGTTACCCCGTTTCTAGGCCCGGTTAGTAAGGATTGGATAGTCGGGGCATGGGCGGTGGTCATTTCGGAAACGGTTGGCTACTGGCACACTGGGTTCAGCGAGGATACGGTCGACTTGCTAAACTTCCCGCAGGATCAACACCGACGCTTCAATAATAAGACGGCAACCAAAATCCTCACCTTATTGTTGACCTTCCTCACCATCCCTTCTTTCATCTCCTCGAATTCGCCCCTTCCAGTGTCTCCGATAGACGCAGTGACACCCTTGTCCGTTGCATGTGCCCTCCCTCCATATCAGCGCTACAAGCACCACGTGTTAACCCTCGAAGATTACATCAGGGAAACTGACACCCTTCGGAGCATGGCGAAAATTATACTCTGGCCTGAAGGCGCCGTCACGTTCCATTCAGTGGAAGAACGAGAAAATGCTTTCAATGAGGTTCGCAAGAGGATCCCTGGAGTATATGTTGGAGTGTCGTTTGAGGAAACGATCAGTGACCCCAATGATTCAACTGGAAGAAAGCCCATCACACGTACAGGATTAGCTGTCGTCTCCCAGAAATCCAACGATACCTATCACACTTACTACAAACGGCATCTTGTTCCAGGTAATTTGTCTAACTTTGTCGTCCTTTGTTCGGCATCCTGAACGATTGCTTTCATTAGTCGCGGAGTCGTACCGTTTAACGCATTCAACTGCTCCACCGACTCTTTTTGAAGCTCAGCTGCCCAAACCCAACAAATATATCCCATCAAAGCAGTGGGGGCATGGACCTGATTATACTCGACCTCTCCTTCTGACTTCCTCGATCTGCCTTGACTTTGCCGCACCCTTCCCTTTCGCCGCATTGGAATCCAGACCTGCTCTTATTCTCGCCCCTGCACGAACATGGGATCGCACAGTCGGAAATGCAATGTGGCTTCAAGCCAAACAACGAGCCGAAGAATTGGATAGTATGATCTTGTGGTGCGATGGAGGTGAGGGAGGAGTGAGCGGCGTAGCAGGTGGTGGATTCAACGATGTGACCCAAGTCGGATCAGGCTCTTTCATCCGAACGATTGGGATTCAATATCCCTTCGACTCTCAGCGTACTCCCTATGCTCGTTTCGGGGATTTTACCTTGATTCTATTCTGGATTTTTGCACTTGGTCCAGGATTCATCCCGCGAGTCCCATTCGGCAACCTGCAATTCAAGTTTGCACGCCGAGGCATATACTCTGGTATTCAAACCTTTCGAGGGTGGATTGGGCATGGCCAGGCCGAACGCGCGCCGGAACAGGATCTCCTTGGTTAGGCACGAGGCGTCTGCGTAGCCCTCGAGTACTGAATCGAATATTCCAGAAAGTTACATGATTGTTATGTCTGTAGTTCCGTCCTGTACTTTTATTTGCTTTGAAATATGCAATCGTTTTCGACCTATCCGGCAAAGCAGACTCTTTAACTGGATCTGTACCCTGAACAAGTTTCTGCCAATTAGAGTTGCACATTTGCTTCCATGATCAGTGATAAGCCAATATGGATTTGTTATTTATCGGTACTACTTTCGGCAAGGCAATGATGTCCTCGAGGCCTCCAGCGCCAGATCTCAGGGCACGACTTGGCCTTGCATTTGCTGCACGTAAACGATATCAAAAGCTCGCAGTCTCAGGATTGCCCATCTTCACAAGTTCAGAAGAAGAACTTGTCTAGGGGTCCAACGTCTACTACTCAAAACAACACATCCCAGTCAAAGCTCGCACAAAGCCTTCGCGGCTCTCTGCGCAACTTGACCTGGAAGACAGCTCACACCAGCGACCTCAGTCGTCGAGTGTTCCAAAGGAAACGCGTCGTGCCGAAGGAGCTTCCAATCAAAGAGGATTGGTCTGAAGACTTCCACTTGATCACCAGGGAGGACATCGACCCTAATTCTGCACCTGTGCCATCCCTCGACAACCGAAGCCCCCCTGCGCCTGCATCCAGCGAACCCAATCGATTCCTTCGGAAAACAGGCGCTGATCTTCCCAAACCATCTTCGACCCCCTACACCTTGCTTCCTCCATTGGTCATTTCAGATTCTCTGACAAACCGTGTCTCGACGTACACTTCGAAGACAATAACGTCCTCTGAAAGCGCTACTCCGACATTTACTGAATTCGCCCACATAACAGCTAGCTTTCCCCAACCACCGAGTCACATTCCCGTTGCGTTTAATTCTCCAGTCGAATCTAGTGAGTTTCGAATTCCGGTCTACTTGGGAATGACGATGGAATTAATATGTTACTTCAGATTTGCCGCATCCTTCGCGCATTGGTAACACGACACACCCTCGAAATACTCCTTCCGTTGCGTCACCCATTTCAGAAGTCAATCCAACAAGTATAATCTCTTTGCAACGCTTCAAATCACGCGCAAAGGACCTCCTTCGCATTCCGTCTCTCCTTTCTTCCTGGAAAAGCAGGCAGTGATTATTCAGAACCCACAAGCCCTCCTCCACATCTCTACATTCCCTCAAGTTTTTAATCATGTACTCTGGAAAGCGAACTGATGTGGTCGATTTTGGAGGGGAGATGGATTACTCCAACGTTAAGTGGTTCCAAGATGCACCTTCAAGACCTACCGTACGTCGTCCTGTCAATAAGTGATTTTTATCCTACTCATCGATATTTCACAGCCTGCTCCTCAACCCCAAGAACAACCACCCGCCCCACAATATCATCCATCGCCTCATGTAATTGACCAGAATGAAGGTTTTGAGTATGCCCTATCTGCCGCACCTAACGTACTCTATCAACGATACAAGCAATACGGTCAGGTAAGAGCATTATTTGTCACACCTTTGGGACGAATATTCATCGCAAAGAATAGCTGGGCGTTCTCGGGTGGTGTTCTGAGTTCAGCGAACTCATCGACAATCTGAAGGAGTTGGGCTTCTCAGGAAATATGTTTGTTACAACAAGAACACAAGCGCTGAAAACATGCGAGGAAATCTTACAACTGAAAATGGAGGACGTAAAGATGCAACTCGTTACCATGTATCTTTCATCGCAAGTGGCGAGGCTACGTCGTTTCTTGGATGCTGATCGCGTATGGAACGACTACCCTGATCCATCATTTCCACTAGAACCAAAGTAGCGGCCACATCTGCCTTCCTTCCTTTTTTCTTTTCTCTCTTTTCTTGTTGCAATAAGTAAACATTTTTACAACACGGAAATCTCGCGTGCCCCGGGTAATGAAATGGTTGATCCCAAGTACATAAATCGAAACCGTGGAAGTCCATGCTGTACATTACACTACTAGTGAAATAGATATATAGGTATACATAACAAACTCAGATTAAAATAATGACCAGAGTCTACTAGACGTCTGTGTCTATGGCGAACGAGGAGAAAATGCTAAATGGCTATCATCCTTAATGGGCAGTCGTGATTCCGTTGTACTTCGTCCAATAGTCATTTGAATGTCTGTTGCTGGGTTTGAGGGTAGCCTTCTTGGGGTCGTACGGTGATTCTCGAGGTGGTTCGGGAAGGGGGTTATTGAGTGAAGGCCGGGGCATCGCGGGTGGTGTTCTATAATCAACAGGTGCAGGCTGATATGTGTGATAAACATGTTCATAAGGATCGTAGGATGAAAGGGAATCCGGAATGCTGGGTATAGATGCAGGCGATGAATAGATAATAGGAGGAGGTCCTGTTGGCATTGAGTGATAGATCTGCGTCGCACGCCCGCCTTGGAAGGGGGTTTGGACCACATAAGCGGTGTGGCTAGAGCCATAAACCGCGCTATGAGTGTTCGCATCGTCACTTATACTTATAGAGCTCGTCGAACCAGGTCCTGGAATAAAGTTCGTCGTAGGTGCGTTGGGCTCAAGTCCATACATGCTGCGAGCTTTCCAGAGACGTTCCATCTCCCAGGACTCTTTGGCTCTCATGGCGTTCATCTCAGCAGCAGAGGCTAACTCAGATGTTGGTCGCGCGGTAAGAGAGGGATTGCGTTCTAGTCGCACAGGCGGAGGGTCCGAAGGCTGGACATGAGCAGGGTAGGGTCGATTAACATGTTGACTAGAAGAGGAAGGAGTATCTGCAGATCTACGGTCTGACTTGCGTTCTCGGTATTCGTCACGTTTCCGACCGCCTTTCCGATCACTGTGTTGAGAGGGTTCTTCAACATGCTGGGAACTCTTGCCCTTAGACCGACTTTTGTAAGATTCTTCTTGAGAATAAGCAGGTTGCTTTGACGTTCGATTTGAGGATCGATAGTAGTCCGCGTCATCGACGTCTGGCTTCGGTTTTGAATCTTCCTTGGGCTCACGTCGACTGCTGTGGTCGTGCTGCTTTGAGGTGTAGTCATAGTCCTTTTGCCTGTCACGGTCTTTGGATCTCTCATAATCTTTCGAATTTTCGTGATCTTTTGACCTGTCATAGTCCTTCGACCTCTCGTAGTCTTTCGGCCTCTCGTTGTCTTTTGACCTGTCATAGTCCTTCGACTTCTCGTAGGCCTTCGACCTCTCATGATCCTTTGAACGTTCATAGTCCTTCGAACGTTCATGGTCCCTCGAACGCTCATAGTCCTTCGAACGCTCGTAGTCCTTTGGCCGGTCATAATCTTTTGACCTATGCTCCCATTTACGCTCAGACTCCTTGGATCTATGCTCGTGTTCCTTGGGCTTCGACTCGTAATCTCTGGAATCATAATCCTTGGATCTCGGTTCATAATTCTTGGATCTGCGTTCATAATCCCTCGACCTGTACTCCTGCTCTCTGGATCGAGGCTCCTGCTCCCTGGATCCACGATCCTGATTTCGATCTCGAGACCGGTATTCTTGTTCTTTAGATCTGGAGGATTTCTCCTTTCTATCTTTCGTGTCAACGGATTCCACGACCTCCCACTGCTGTCCTGCAGCCGTGATCGTCTGGCTAGACGCATAAACATTACCCGAAGAGCTTCGCACGAGCCTGAAGGTCTCGGTTTGTCGACTTGGAGATGGATTGGTAGGTGAAGGGTTGATAGAAGATGTACGAATAGGAGATGGATTGTGAGATGGCTTCCCTTCTTTCCCTTCGTATATGCTCTTGGGCGGCAGGGTTGGAGGAGGAGATTGATCAGGAGAAAGAGTTATCGAACGGAGATCATAGGGCGTCGGCGGGTTAGCTAGTATAGACGATGTCGAGAGCGGCGAAGCCTCGTATGCGGCGTAATTTCTGGAATCATCCTGAGCTGGGAAAGGTACCGCGTGTTGAGTAATTGGGAAAGGAACAGGCTCAGGCGGAGGAACAGGAGCCGACTCCGAGCGGGAATGAGAACGCGTCCCTTTGCTAGCGTGTCGACTCGAAGAAGCCTCGGGTTGCCGGTCTCGTGTATCGCGGTGATGCGAACTGGATAAAGGCTGGGCTGTCGCGGCGCGTTCGTGACCGTGGTTTCTGCTCGTCGGGGATGAATCAGGAGACAGAGTGGCATTGCGAGAAGAGGAAGAAGGCTGCGGTTGAGATGTCGTCTTCTTTGTATTCTCATAGGCGTAAGACTGCACAGGTGGAGACTGCGTTCGACTATGATCAACGGGAGTCGCCTCAGGAGACAAAGGCGACTCCTTGCTTGACGAAGCTATAGGCCGGAGCTGAGATGATGATCTCTTCGGATTCTCGTGCGGGACCTGAGAATGGACTGGAGGAGTCTGTGTCTTACTACGGTCATTAGGCGTGACATCCGCGGGTCCGGATCCGCTTCGCTGGTGCGGCGGAGTTGTCTGTGGTTGGGAAGACACTCGCTTCGGAGTTTCAGATGGAATCTGGGCCGGCGGAGACTTGGTATGGTTGCGGTCAGGGGATGCATTTTCAGATGCAGGTGGTAGAGGCTGCTCGGTCATCTGAGGCGTGTCAAGCTCGGATAATGCTAGTTGCGAAAATTGGGGCGTAGGTATCTGCGGAGGGGTAATGGCTTATCGAAGCGCGACCGGAAGTCAAACGTCGGCTGGGGAGGGCTCTGACTGGAGGAATGGTGCTCATTTGCCTGATGATCAGGTCTACGAGGTTGAACAATCTCTCTGGGTTTCTCGGGGGGCAAAGGCGCTTCTCCAGCAATCGATGTCTCTTTCTCAGGACCTGGAAGGTCAGGATTGGCAATGGTGAGCCTTCTCATTGAGTAAGGGGTCTCGAGAGATGACAACGATGCGCGGTCTGCATTCGGCTTCGACTCCACAGGCGCAGGTTCCGGCGGCTGGGCGATAGATGGTGGGGGTATCCGCTTCACCGATTCGGGGCGTGATTTCTCTGGCGAAGACTGCCCTCGATCATAAGCAGAACTGTGACGGTGGAGATATCCTCTAGCTTCTTCACTGTCGACATGATGCCAATATTCATTTCCGGGTGCATGGTCATCCGTCGGTTTCCTCAATATACTAAACTTCTTTGCCAAACGATTCAACATACTGCCTCGTTTCTCCTTCTTCGGAGTCTGCTGTTGGTACATGGCCGAATTCGCGGGTGGAGGAGCTACAGACATTCGCTTTGGCAAGGTTGGATTTGAGGGCGGATCCTGAGGAGGTACGCGATCGATGGGAGTGGCAGGCGCAGATGTCGCTTTTCTATCGACTTCAGCGGGATGAGGATTGAAGATAGTATCAGCAGTTGGTGTATGGCGCTTGCTCAGTTTTCGAGGTACATGGATTTCTGGCTGGGGAGGTTGCAGATGCACGGCAGAGGTTGATTGGGATAATGGTGAAGGAGTAACTGACTTATGTCGACTTTGCGTCGTCGTCATACTAGCCCGCCTTGTCCGATTGGGTATCTATATTTTAAGGTCATTTGGCATATATCACCCAAATAATAAATTTAAAACATACGTCATAAGCATCAGACGCTGTGGTAGTCTGTCCAAAGTCATAGGGAGACTGATGATGCCAACTCTGACCCCATGGGTCGGTTACGTCAAGAAGGTCGACGGTATCTGGAGCGGTCTGGGATGTTTTGCGGGACCGTGGCTTCCCACCGTCCACAACGCGGGTCTGTGATGAGGTAGGCGTTGGTAAAGGAGAGTGCGAAGGAGTTCTGCTAGGTCCTGAAGAATCATCCATGTGTTCGGGAGAGGAAGAAGTATGCATTGGGGGAAAAGAGGGAGAGAAAAACGTGGGGGGTCGCATTGAAGGTCGTTTTTGAGATGGCGGAATGAGATGGTGATTTCTGTACCAGCGCGGACCGAGAGGATTATGAAGTGCGTATTTGACCTTGAACGTTGGAAGTGGCACGGCCGCCCATGCGCCGTTCTCTGTCCACGCCGGGTTCTCTCTTGAGTCGACAATGACAGATCTCGAGGACGTGAGCTGACGAACTACGCCGTTCTGGTCAGGAAGTTCTCTCTCATTAACCACTTCGGCGCTATCATCTTTTTCCTGGAGATCGGCGTCGGATGGGATACGGGGTAAGTCGGGAGGAGTTGAGTGAGCGGGCGGGTTAATAGTTGAACGTTTCAAGGACTTGCGGGACCAGATAGATGTGCCAGAATTCGACTTGCGCTTTGATAATTTGCGCTCCAAGATTTCTCTCCGTTCCATATCCTCATAGAAGGCTTTCAGCTCCTCTGGCGAGGTCTCCGTGGGGGAGTCGGGGCCTTGAGACTAAAGACATAAAATGCAGGGGTAATTGTTAGTATGTCATATGTCTGGAGAAGAGTAAGAGAAAGGGGGGAATTAAACACGACTTGCCTCCTCATATGGCTCCGCAACCAACATGGGGTTGGGATAGTACGCCGCCATCCCCCGAACCGCTAGAAGAATATGTGAGGAGGATGAGGGAAGAGGATGTCCTGAGTCCTCAAGAACGAACCAGGAACTGCCAAGTTCGTAGCGGCACGTGCCTTCCTGCAGGCATGATCATCGACGTGAACCGCGGACGCTCGCCGGCTAGTAGTAGCATACGCCGCGGCTCTCTCTCAACCACCCAATATACGAACGCTGGCCACCAGCGACGACGACAAACAGGATGCTCCCATCCGAATTTCTTTATAGTGCAGTGTTAGGCATCAATGCACCCTGCAGAAGGCAGACGCTTGTACCCCACAATTAATTTAGTGACATCGTCGCGTGTTTTCCGCACTACCTGTGCAGTTTCGGCTCTCAGATTAGGTACAATAGGTGCGGTGCATCTCCTCGACAAATGGCCCATCTGATAAGGGCAGTATCGGTCTCTTTCGTTGTTCAGTGTGTGCTAAGTATGTAAGGTCTGGGCTAACTTGTATGTAGTCACACCGGACTCCGCAGGAGTGTCCTGGGTCCCTCTATTTGAGTGATCGGAATTGCCCAATCAGGGTTCGCTTCAATATTTTCATCTTATCATGTCTGTCCGCGTTCTCATCCTTGGTGCTGGAGGAAGGGAGCACGCTCTGGCATGGAAGCTCTCAAAATCACCTATCCTGGACCATATTTACGTCTGTCCCGGCAATGCGGGAACAAATCACGAACCAAAAACATCCAACGTCAACGACATCTCTCCCAATGACTTTCCCCGCCTCGTCGAGTTTGCAGTGAAGAACGAGGTTCGTACAGGTAGTCCTCTGTTCTATCTTAATTTTTTTACACATTTTATGCTAGGTCAAACTTGTCATCCCTGGCCCCGAACAACCCTTAGTCGATGGCGTTGAAGCTTTCTTTCGCAAAGGTACGTTTTTGAAAATCCTTTCCTTACCTAGATCTGGAATTTTGTCCAATCGCCAGTCGGCATTCCTGTTTTCGGACCAAGCGCCTTAGCTGCTAGAATGGAAGGATCCAAGGCGTTCTCCAAAGACTTTATGGCCCGACATAGTATCCCAACAGCCGATTTCAAAACTTTCAAATCATCAGAAATCGCTTCAGCCATTGAATACGTAAAGACCTGCGGCCATCGCGTCGTGTTAAAAGCTAGCGGCCTGGCTGGTGGAAAAGGCGTCCTTATTCCAGAGACCGTCCAAGAGGCTGTTGCTGGTCTTAATGAGATCATGGTTGCAAATGTTTTCGGAGATGCAGGTCCGTGACATCATTATAATTTTTTACCTGATATTCAATTTTGACGACAGGAAGTGAGGTCGTTGTCGAAGAACTCCTGACAGGACCGGAGATTTCTGTCCTCGCGATTTCCGATGGATACTCCATCGTCACCCTTCCTGCAGCTCAAGACCACAAGCGTATCGGGGAAGAAGATACCGGACTCAACACTGGAGGCATGGGGGCTTACGCACCTGCTCCTGTAGCGACTCAGGAAGTTCTGGAAAGGATTACGAGGGAGGTCTTGCGCCCGACAATCGATGGAATGAGGAAAGAAGGTACGCGTGCCAGAATTTATATCCCAAATGATATTTTCTAAATTTATTCTTCTAGGCTTCCCATTCCTTGGAATGCTCTTCACAGGATTTATGCTTACCCCTTCCGGACCTAAAGTCCTGGAATATAATGTCCGTTTTGGAGATCCGGAGACGGAGGCACTCATGCTCCTCTTGGGCGAAGATGTTGACTTGGTTGCTCTGTTGCTTGTGCGTGGTTTTCCATATACACAATATAGAGCATTCACCCGTTCACAAATATCAAGGCCTGCGCCGAGCATCGTCTGGACTCGGTATCTGTTAACTTCAAAGAAGGCGTCGCCGTTACAGTTATCCTGGCTTCGCAAGGCTATCCCGGAATCTACGCGAAAGGAAAGAAAATAACATTTGGAACAATTCCTTCAAGTTTGTGCAAACCGCTTCTTCCAAACAGATTGTATGCTCATCAATGATCTAGATGTTGTTGTCTTCCATGCTGGAACAAAACAATCTGGCGGGGACATTGTTACCACTGGCGGTCGAGTTCTCGCTGTCACCGCCCATGCGCCAACACTGAAAGAAGCCTTGGAATCTGTCTATGCTGGTGTCGGCCAGGTGGACTTCGAGGGCAAGACCTATCGACGCGATATTGCTCATCGGTAAACATTTCTCTCTCTCACTATTGCACAGAATATTTACAAGTAGTCCAGGGCTTTAGTTTCAACGACAGAAAAACCTGTCGGATTGACGTATGCTCAAGCTGGTGTCTCAGTCGATGCGGGCAACGCGCTCGTGGAAGCCATCAAACCCCTTGTCCGCGCAACCTCTAGGGCAGGCGCAGACGTAGAGATCGGTGGGTTCGGCGGAATCTTCGACCTCAAAGCCACCGGATTCGAAGACCCAGTACTGGTCAGTGGAACTGACGGAGTGGGCACAAAATTGCGACTCGCTGTCGATGTTGGTATCCACAATCTTGTCGGTATGTGATAATCTACCTGCACATTGTTTAGCATCACTTAAATAACCTCTAGGCATCGATCTCGTGGCAATGTCGGTGAACGACCTTCTTGTGCAGGGCGCGGAGCCGCTTTACTTTCTGGATTACTATGGCTGTAGTAAGCTTGATGTACCGGTGGCGACGCAAGTCGTCACAGGTATCGCTGAAGGTTGCAAGCAAGCCAGATGCGCTCTGATTGGCGGAGAGACCGCTGAAATGCCTGGCATGTATCAAGAAGGTTCGAGTACTAATGCTATGATACAAGTTACGGCCCGTTCTAAACCTCTTTGACAGGTGATTACGACCTTGCAGGGTTCGCGGTCGGAGCTGTCGAGCGGAAATTAATCCTTCCTACTCCGAACATCGTGGAAGGGGACGTCCTTTTAGGCGTTGCCTCCTCTGGCCTTCACTCGAATGGCTTTTCGTTGGTCCGCAAAATTATATCTACGGCTGGAATTTCTTACGCCTCCCCTTGTCCATGGAAGCCCGACACTGAGCTCGGAAGAGCTCTTCTCGAGCCAACACAAATCTACATTTCCCAAATTCTCCCTGTCGCAAAGCGTGGCCTCTTGAAGGGCATGTCCCACATCACAGGCGGCGGCTTCATTGAAAATATTCCCAGAGTTCTGCCGAAGAATCTAGGATGCTACGTCGACGCGTCAACATGGGAACTGCCGCCTGTGTTCCGTTTCTTGATGAAGCACGGAAACGTGGCACCGCTAGAGATGGCAAGGACGTTTAACAACGGCATCGGGATGGTCCTCATTGTGGGTGCGGCCCATGTAGGTGAGGTGTTGGAGGCTTTGCAAACAGGTCCATCGGCAGTATACCGCATTGGAGAAGTCACGTCGAAGCCAGGAGTGGAGATGAGGAATGTATTGACATGGGCAGCATGATTAGCATAAGGACGAATACAATGAGGCATAGCATCGCTATGGAATAAAAACAGAGATGATGGATAGGAGATAGAAATTTATGGTTTTGTGTGTGTATGTATGAGATCAGAGTCAATGTATAGAAAGCGAAGCGATGATGTAGAAGCGAACGGCATAGCCCTCGTGAAATGTGTCTAAAACACGATGATAGGAGCCTGCTGAAGTTTTATGCTGTATGAGTAAAAAAGATAGCAAACACTGTAAATGCAAAGATACAATCGTAGACAGAAAAGCAGAGTGGAAGAATAGATATAAGTCAAATGGATAAGCCAAAATAACCCCAAAGAGCGCGCGCGATACGTATAGCTGAAAGGCAGAAGAACACAGTCCATCGACAAGTCAAGTCCAGAAAAAGGGTTTGACATAAGACAGTTTTAGGCAGAAACGGAGACCTCCTTAGAGGCATCAGTAGTGCCGGCGGTCGCTACCGCCGCAAAGGACAGGACTGGAGGCTTGTTAATGTTGTTAACAACTGGAAGTTGCTCCTGCTGAACAGGAGCAGCAGGGACAGGAGTCTCGGGAACAACACTGCTATCCTCTATCTTGACCTCCTAAAACTGAGGGTTAACATGATATATTTTCATGTACAGACTTGCGCTTACCTTCGAGGGAATGCCTCGAACAGGATCAGGAGTAGTGCCGCGTGTGCTCGACTCCTTGCTGCTGTCCTTGCGAGCAGGGGGAGGAGCCTGCAAAACCTGAGCAGCGGTAGGGCCATTCGGTGCACCTCCGTTACTCAAAAATCCGTTCACGGCAGGGTTTCGGTTGGGCGGTGTGGTAGAGCCTCCAAGAACAGGGAACTCATCGGCGTTCGGGACGCGTTGCTGTTGCCTGAACGCCTGAGCCTTTTTGTTCGCGTGGCCATTGGGACCACCGTTGGGATGTTTACCGCCCTGCTGGAACTTTGGACGGTTCCCGGCGTCACTGGAATGCGATCGGCTAGAACCTTCGGCACCATTCTTCTGCCGTGCCGGTTCCTGAAGAGAGGCGATAAATTTTATAGCCCATTACATATAACAAACTGACCACTTACATCGCGAATTGACAAGTTGCCCAGCTTGGCTTCGAGGTTCTGGAAACCATTGGGGCCATTCACTTGACCTCGAGGCCTAGGAGGACCAGCCCTTGAAGGAGGGAATGTAGAATGGGGCGGGGAAACCCCGTTTTCAGGGAGCACGTGGGGGAATCGGCATTCGTCGCTAGAGGTAGAGGATAGATTAATATGGTTTTAACCTTGTAAAACAAAATAAAATGTACCCGTTTTTACATCTTCCGGCCGGGAAGAAAAGACATGGCGGTTTGCGAGTGTTGAACGATGGTCGGCGTCCTGCGCCACGGCGATGTTGATTAATTCCCTCGCGGTGGTTTGGATGGTTTGTGTGGTTATTATAATTTTCTACCTGAGGGTTCTCAGGCGATAGTTTAACGCCGTTGGCGGCATCAGCGTAATTAATGTTCGAGGGCGGAGCTGGCATAGAGTATGGGCTGGAAGCATCTTGATGTAAATGAAAAGGTGGTACAGGTGGTGTAGAAGAATTATATAAGTTAGGATGAGGTTGAGGACCAGAAGGAGGATGAGGTGCGTGTGGGTGCAGAGGAGGCAGAGGAGCAAGAGGCGGAATGGGCTGCATGCCCATGGGTACTTGGCCGGGGTGAGGGTAAACAGGGGGGGAGAGAGGCCCGTAGGGAACTGGGGGCGGAGCGCCATTGGGGCTGAAGTGACCCAGCGATGGTGACATGACCTCGGAGGTCGTGCGGGCATGCATGACGGGTGGGCCAGATGGCGGCGACATAGGCGTCATGGGATGAGCGCCGGGTTGTTGAAAAGAAGGTGGTGATTGATAGTAGGGTGGGGCATAAGGATTTCCCATGGGATCATAGGGAGGATATTGAACCGGAGGCAATGGCCCTTGGTAGTAGGGTGTCTGAGGGTGCGCAAACATGCACTGAGCGCCGTATCGACAAGCTGGGAAATACCTGCACGGTATCAACCTTGCGACCTCAGGAGGTGGAAGGTTGCCTAGGCCGTTGGGCGAGGCTTCGCCAGATACCTGAGGCTGTGAAGGAGGATAATAGCCCCCGGCCTCATTCACGGTGGAAAGGGATGGATTAATGGTCGGATAGTAGGTGTAAGAATCGGGAGGAGGCACGTAGAAGCGTTTTTCGGGATCTTCGGGACCAGCGTTAGCGTAGGTTGACGGAGAGGGAACCCCATTCGGTGCCACTTTGGATTGACCGGCTTGAAGCAGGTCCAGTATAACGGGGTCTGACGTGTATTGCTCAGGTCGACCATGGCTTGAAGCATTTGAAGGATCAGCGCCTAGAAATCGACGACAGATTAAACGCGATACAGGTGTATGATAAAGGCGAGATGAACCTCTGTCCAAAAGTGCTCTGACCAGGTCAACATGACCATTCCTCACAGCTTCAATAAGAGGAGTGACACCTGTGTCATCTAATTGGAGAAAAGAAAGAAAGAAAATGATAAATGTCATGGGGGTAAACGCAGGATAATCTGCTAGGTCATCAGCGCGTACCTTTGAACTCGATATCGACAGCAGACGGGTCGTTCAACAGCTCAAGAGCCTTCTGGAGGTCACCATCTGAGCAGGCCTTCCAGAGAGGGGATGCCATTTGTTTTTAATTGGAGAAGGAGAGGAAGGACAGGCGGGATGTTAGTGGGAAAGGACAAGAGTGAAGCGATTTCAGAGAAATCCTGTTTTCTGCACACCGGAGCGGTCGGAAAGTTGAGCAAAAAAAAACTCAACGAGCGTGATCGATCTTGTGACGTGACCATTCCCTAATCCAGTCAAATGTCCTTCTTTAGTAAGTATTGAGTGACACAGCTGTCCTCCAAAACTACTATGTACCTCTAACATATGTTAAAAGCGTGGATGCATAATCTCCATCAGCTGTTCTGTATCCAATCCAAGCTTCTTTAGCAGTCGTCGAGATGGTCCTCCAGCCGTTGGCGGCAATTCCAGCTCTCTCGATGGTGGAAGCTCCATCAACTCCCTGAC
The DNA here is from genome assembly GCA_015499995.1 of Flammula alnicola. Classification (NCBI taxonomy): domain Eukaryota; kingdom Fungi; phylum Basidiomycota; class Agaricomycetes; order Agaricales; family Strophariaceae; genus Flammula; species Flammula alnicola. The sequence goes on from JADNRV010000489.1 coordinate 22,995, forward strand.
AGCAAGTCGCGTGTCCTTCTCTGGCCCTGGTGTGAGACACGCGACTACGGAGATAACCCCCAGAACTCACCGTTAAACAGTACATCGTAGACCTGCAAGACACTCAGCAAAATTCGGATGAATTTCATTGATCTCCTTAGACTCACTGCGTTCGCGATCGGCGCATTGATCCCCAGCTCTTCAATAATCTTCTTGACACCCTTCGTAGTGGGAACACCTTCTGCCACGCTGCCAAGCGTGGACATGATCACGTCAAGTTTTTCTCCTTGACCAAGACGATAGCCGACCGTGTAGTTCCTACTATTGGAGGAGCTGCACGTGAGGAAAAGATCCCCAACGCCGGCCAAACCCAGGAAAGTCAGTGGGGAAGCACCGTAAGCTGTTCCAACGCAGGTCATTTCAGAGAGACCCCGAGTAATTATCACTGGAATCTTCGTCAACAATCGCAGATGAATAGTAACAGATAACACCAACTAGCTCGTGTGTTATTCAGGTAGCCAAGACCATCCGACATTCCTGAGGCAATTGCGTAAACATTTTTAAGGGCTCCAGAAAGTTCAATGCCGATTGGATCGACACCAGTATAACTGGAATGAATGGTGAACACGTTCTTTCAGCACCGCGATCATTTACGTACCAGCGGAAATGAGGTTGGTGGAATAGGTTGGCAGCTTTATTCGCCTCTTCTTCTGAAAATGACGCAACAGAGACAGAAGTCGGCTGCCTTTCGACAACTTTGATCGTGCAAGGTGGTTACTCAGAATTGAAAAAGCCATCGCGTGCGCACATACTTTCTTTAGCAAACGATGGACCAGACTGGAGGATGGATCAGGTGATTAAGACAAACTAAAAAAAAAGAACACACTATGAATGTTGCAACCTTCGCGATTTCAGGCCCACATGTGTCTGCAATAATCTCCAAGGTCAACGCATTTGTTCCTACTTCAATTCCTTTATTGACGAATATCAAAAGCGGAAGATTATCGAGGTCAAGCGAGGGGCGTAAAGTCCGAAGAGTCGACCTGTGATTGTCCGTGACATTGGGTAATCTCCCGGTTGAGGTATGAAAATACCCACCTCAAAAATTGTGTGGGAATGGCGAAGAGAAGGACATCAACCTCGTTTATGAAAGCTTTGTCTGGCAGTGCTGGGCCAACAGCCGTGATGGTCGAAGGAAAGACGTGGTCTGTAAGATATGAGGGATTTCGATGGTAGAGGTTGAAGTGCTTCACGATGTACTCCTCTCGTGCCCACATGTAAACATCGTGTTGTGCATCCCCAAGATGAGAGGCTAGACAAGATCCAAAATTGCCTGCACCAAAGATGAGCACTTTTGAATTGGACTCCGGTTGAGGTTTGGAGAATGCCATCGATGTCCGGGAGAAGGAGGGTCTTTGAAGGGAGGTTATACGAGGAAAGGGAAAGGGAAAGCGTAATGTGTTTTTTAACATACAAACAAGCGAAACTCCGTCATTATGATTGAAGGCCCCGGCCCATTGCCAATTACTGGGCCCCTGAATCATAATGGCGTCCCCAAAAACGCGTCTAATCACGTGCGCCACGTTACAACGATTTTCCTCAACTAAACTCCACATACACTCTTTACTCTACTGTTATTCGCGTAATGTCAATACAAGACCGCACAAACGAATTCAAATCGTGCGTAGACTCAATACGCAACAGGACTGCCCTGGGAAATCGAGGCTCAGAGGCCAAACAGCGTCTCATCCAGGCCAACGCAAAATCCGGAACCAAGAGCGAATTCTCTCGTATGGCTTCGTCCATTGGCAAAGACATTAGCAACACGACAATCAAGCTGAACAAGCTGGCGCAATGTAGGCTGGTATATAAGTTGTTACCTTTCTTGTTGCTAAACCTTATGACAATAGTGGCGAAACGGAAGACATTGTTCGACGACCGACCAGTCGAGATTAGCGTGCGTCGTCATCCGCTTGGTCTTGATATGTATTGCTTAAATATGTGCTACAGGAACTCACTTTCATCATAAAGCAAGATATCGCCAGCATAAACAAACAAATTGCAGCGCTACAGTCCTACGTTAAGCAACGCCATAGCCATCAGCCCTCAAATTCACCTGAGGCAAAGATGATTAACGACCACGCCCAGAACGTCTTGATGATGCTTCAGAATAACCTTGCAACGACTAGTATGACCTTCAAAGATGTTCTCGAGCTCCGGACCCAGGTGCGCATTGCTAGTGTGTCTGCTTCGTTCGGCATCCTGACTTTCTCGCAACAGAACATGAAGGAATCCAAAACCCGAACCGAGCAATTCATGTATACCACGCAAACAGCTGCGAACCAAACTCCTTCCCGTTCGTCTCTATATTCATAAACCAACGGCGTTTTAACTGATTACAAGCAGTATTATATAACCCACAACGGAGTGACCCCATGGGCGACGGGAGTTTGAACCCATATGACCAGAAGGGCAAGGGACGGGCGCCACAGAACGGAGATGTTCTATCTCTTGACCTTAACTCAGCGGAGGCGGGTGGAGGACATACGAGCAACGGTTTCATGCAAATGCAACTAGTTGAACAACAGGTAATTGATTTCCTCATTTCGTAGACGACTGGCCATTTGTAACATTATCACAGGATTCCTATATTCAACAACGATCAACAGCAATCGAGTCCATCGAAACCACAATCGCAGAGCTTGGACAAATATTCACGCAGCTGGCCAATATGGTCGCAGAGCAAAGAGAGACTGTCCAGCGTATCGACGCCGATACACATGACATCCTGTCGAACGTGGGCGGTGCACAGCGGGAATTGCTGAAATATTATGCGAGCATTTCAAGCAACCGATGGCTAATGCTCAAGATATTCGGGGTTCTCATCGTTTTCGTATGTGCAATTTATATGTCCGTCTGCTACTCGTGCTCATCAAAACTCTAATAGTTCCTTATATTTATTCTCGTATCATGATCACGCTCTAGACGAGCATTTCTGACACATTTGTGGGACTATCCTTACTACGGACATTACATCTAATTCAATATCCAGATTCATTCGCGGGCAATAAAATAGAAAGAAGAGAATATATATATACAAGCTACCCAACAGGAATCGCATTGACGCCCGTACCCCAAGTCTTCCCCGGGACCTTGGACTTCTTGCGATGACGTTCCCCTCCTCTGTGCGTTTCACCATCATCGACATCGCCAACTGTCCATGTCTTCTTCGTGACAGGTTTCTGCTCTAGTCCCGATGTAGCTGAGAACCTTTGAGGCTTTGAGGGCAAATTTGGGAAAGAGCCGTCTTGCGTTGCCTCTTTCTCAATGCGCTCCTCCTAAAATGTGAACTCTGTCAGATAAAAGGCCTCAGAAGGGTTGGTTCAAGACAGCTTACGCGTTGTTCGAGCAATGATTTGTTTCGCTCCCTGACTTTGGTTAACCGCGACTCGCTCTTGCCTCCTCCACCAGCAGTCAGTTCCACGTTAATCATACGTCCATCCAGCATTGATTGGTGGAGTTTGAGACCTTGCTGTAGGGCATTCCTGTGGGTAAACTCCAGGAATGCGCACCCTTTTGACTTGAACTTCTGAGTCGGTCCACCTGATGGTGACTTTGGAGTTAGTAGTCGTACCGTTGGCGGAGGGTCTAAAATTTCGTGAGTGCCTATATTGAACACTAGAAAAAAAATGGCGTACCGCATGCTGCGAAATGTGCTTGAATGGCTTCCAATGGTGTGGTATATTTTAGATTGCCTTCAGAGTTGTATATGAGCATGATGCAGTGGAATGTGTGAAATCAGGCATACCGAGAAACAGAATGAAGCGCTGTTTAGACGACTTCTCCGTCGACTCGCCAGCCTTGGCCTTGGTCTCTTCGCCAACTTTTTTCCTCTTCGCTGACTTCTTGGTTGGATTTTCCTCTGCGACACCTTCAACCCCCTTGGCCGCCTCAGCCTCCTCCTCCTCTCTCTTCCGCTTCTTCGAGGCCTTCCTCACCACTTCAACAGCGACTGGAACATCCTCTGTCTTTGCTTTGCCTTTGCCTTTGCCCCCAACTTTGCCCTCCTTAGGTTGGCCTTTGCTCCCGATCGTGTCGTCGACCGCGTTGCCTTTCGTCTGGCGGACATCTCCTCCAATTTCAACCGTATCACTGTGATGGCCAGTGATATCCTGGTCTTCCACGGCAGGGACTGCATTAGTTTCCATTGCAGAGAGCTCATCACGTCTTTGCTGTTTGCCTGACTTGCGTTCGCGGAATGCAAGGCCCTTTTTCTGCTTCTTCGTCAGCTTTTGTGTGGCGCTCATCGTGTTTCCCTTGAGGCCGGTGGCCTTCTGGCTGCTTTTGGAAAGGCGTTCGGCAGACTGAGCCGTTGTGTTTCAAGAACACGGTGTGGAAGGGAGGATGGTAAAACAATCAAAACAGGATCTGTACACTTTTGACCTGCCGAATAAGGAAATTATTTGACCAATGAAGAGCGGGCCGTTGTTCCGTAAGTAGTTCCATGCCTCCGCTGGCCAAGAAATTGTTGTAAGATTAACTGTACAATATAAGTATACCCGTAAAGCAGCAAACGCAAGATATTATAGACTGAGGTGATCCTCTCAAAATGTACTTGTACAACGTGATTTGAAAACGTTCTACTCTTTAGGTTCTTCACGTTCCGTCGAATCATCCGGTCGGGGAAATCCTACCTCTGCCCTAATGTTTTTCTTGGAATTAGTCCCTCAAGGATCAATTGGAAGCGGTCCTCCTTACCCCAGTGTTAGCCCATTGACCGCTTCACCGGCCCCTTCAATCTCAATCTCCCTTTCTTCGTCTTCGCGTCGACGACCCAATGGCCGTAAAATAGGACTAGGCATGCTAATTGTTGCTCGAAGTGTAGGACTGGAAGTGATGCTCATCCCTCTAGGAAACGATGGATAAACATTGGAAATGGTAGGTGATGACGCCGCCGAGCTGGCCGTTGATGATGGCACGGTGATTGGAATAGCAATGGGAAGTCTTGAGTTACTCCCTCTGCTCATGGGAGAGTTAGTGGATTGGTGAGAGTCACGAAGATACTGTAGGGATGGAGAGACTGCCCGGCGCTTTGAACTGCTTGGATAAGGATCAAAACGGTCGTCGACTGCATTTTCATGTGAACAATGTGTATTGAGATAAGCGAAGAATAAACGCGTACGTTTCCGCTTATTCGATCGCACTGCACTGGTGGTCGGTGGCGGGGTATGCCGCCACTGGTTAATCTGATTCGGCGTCATCGAAGGTAAGAGGGGTGAGCCCATAGGCTTTAAAAGCAATGAGAATACAATGAAAGTTGAGCCCGGAGGGAACTTACGGCATCAATATCCATAGCTGCACCCCCAAAACTCGAAGAGGTTTCTGATATGCTCATGCCAGCGTCATCGCCATTGATACTTCCGGTCACACTTGCCGCTGGAGTATGTGTACGGGGTTTCTGGATAGTGATTGGTTGTGTTCCTGTCGGCGCAGAAAATGCGAATGGGCCTTCGTCCGCATCTGGTTCGTCATCACTCGGGGTTTCTTCTCTGGCATGCTCCTCAGGTGCCACTTCTTCAGGATAACGTCCGCGATCCGCAAATGTTCGAGGGGTGCGAGGTTGCGCCGGTAATTCGGAGACGGAAGCCACCAGCCTCTGAAATGCAGCTTCAGATTTGACTTCTGCATCTTCTGGCCGAGATTCAGCAAGGAGATTGAGGATGCGGGGTTGCTTGAGCTTTACATACAAAGAAAACGTACTCAATAAGCGACAGTTGGGATGGAAATGAATAGTAGGAGCACACACGGGAAATGAAAGCCTGCGGTTGAAAATGGTTGGCATGTCCGATGCATCCATGCTAGCTGAGGATCTTCTTCGAGGAGGGGTTAATGGTGGTTGTCGCACGACTGCTTTGGCATTTAGGTCTTCTTCGCTGTTACTGGGTACTTTCAAAGGTGGCGTATGCGTCTCTGAGCTGTTCGGCGAATCTGTCATCATCCTTTCCTTGTCGCTCTCCGATTCCTCTGCGATGAAAGCATTCTGGCTCCTCCGTCTCGCGTGAAGAGTAAAGGAAGAGGTGAGTGGACTGTGTAATCTTGTTTCAGCAAGGTATCCTGCTTTTTGGCGAAAGCTAGAACGACGAAGCCGGTTGAACAAAAAGGCAGGATCGTCGAGGTAACGGAGGAAGTTGAGGCACCTGGACTTGAGGAAGAAGACGAAGGTAAGGCAAAATCTGAAGAAGACGTTGGGAGAGGGGCGCGAGATGAGGCTTTCGGCATTTGAGGTTGGCAGATTAGATTCCGATTGTAGAAAAAGGATATATAGGGGCAGTTGTGGTTGGGGTGGCGGTCATATGGACTTGTTGGGTTTCAGCAAGTCGGCCCCTTCGGCCTCATCATATTAATACTGTTTCCTCATAAGGGAATAGGAAGAATATCCAAGGGAAACCCGACACAATCCATGAAACCATATGCTATGGGCCACGTCGCCTTGACTTCGATTTCTTTCATTGTTCACATGAGATAAAATAGTGTTACGAATGCATCCGCCATTTCTCTGGTAATGGAAGAGACTGCAGGACCATGCTCCAAGCATTTGAATTTTGAAATTGCTTTGTGAAATGAAGTGTAGGCAACAAGTTAAATTACTCATAGAAACTTGGAGGCCAAGCCTTCATACAGCCATCCTCCTGCGATGTAGGCTGAAGTAAGGAGAAGTCCTATTGAAAGAGTGAGAATCTCGTGTTGAATTTTCCAAGTGTATGGATTATCGGCCTACCTAATGAAACGGCCTGCCCAGCAAGGTACAAAACAGTGGCGCGCTGGTTCATAAGAATAGTTAACATCTTCCAGTGGCAAAAGATAGCAAGTAGCAGGCTAAGTCGCTTACCTTTTTGGGGTCTCCAGTGATATAGCCGCGTGTATATGACGCGCGTGAAAGTGACCAAAAGCCTAAAGCAGACGCGGCGATGATAGGGAATCTAGTCCCAGTCACAAGAGTGCTGTGGTAGGTTCAACATTTAGTTGACAGTCTAAAAGACATAGTCGAAGATCATACAGCGTATAAATCATAGGGATATTCTCAAGTGTATTTTGATGAGCACCTAGGCAGAAATCAGAGACAGACAATAAAAGGACAGAATTATAACGTACGTTGGGCACAGTTGAATAGAAGGGCGTCTTTCGACGCGTCCGCCTCTGCTTTCTCGGCGTACACTGAGCACAAAGGACGTTAGCCAAGGACCTCGAACCCCTGACATTCGCGTACTCTGCGGGTAGCCAATTTTAGCAC
>JADNRV010000049.1:0-328664 GCA_015499995.1 Flammula alnicola
CCAAGTCCTTTGGATCAGTGGCATCCTTGCGGCGCCCCAAGACGGGTGGGAGATTGAACAGAGGTCGGAAGATGAAATAAGTGGTAGGACCTAGAGTAGCAGAAACAATAAAGGTCATCACAACCCTTGTCGCCACCGCCTCCTGCGTGCACGCATAAACCAGGACCGAGGTAGTCAGAGCGAGAATTCCTGAATAGAAAATAAAGAGCCCTAGCAAGATTGCCCAGGTCATCAATGACACCAGTTCCATATCATCTTAAGACACTCACAATGGTAGAGCTTCGACTTCCAGCTGCGACTTGCGCCGAATTTTAATAACAAATTCTCTTGAGTGACGCTAATCTCTCCGATTTGTTTTAGCGAGTCCGCTCGTCTTGATGCCTGGAATCCCAATTCGCCCAGTTCGTCGATCAGTACGAACGAACTAATCGTGGCCCCAATGTTGAGGAAGAGTCCAGCGTAGCAGAAGGCAACGATAATATCAATTTCTGTCTGCGAAGCATGAGAGTAGGAACTCGGGGCCTTGAAGAACACAAGCAATTGCGCAGCTACGGCAGCCAAAAGACCTGACTAATAAACTATGCTGATTGGATAAAGTACCACGAGAGGTTTCAAGCGACGTACGACAACTGCGCCGCTTTGACATGTCCATTGCCATCCATCCCGGACAGAGAGCACAACTTTAGGGAGCTCGTCTGGTCATGGCGAGTAAATTCCACCGGAGAAGTTACTTCGCGATGCGAGTAACGACATACATTCGATGTCCATTTTCTGGATGGGCACTCCAACTGGATATGTCGTATCTTGTGTCTAAAGGTAAAAATCGATTAAATCAAAGAGGAAAAATTGAAATTCACTATTTGAATTCTGAGTTTCGATTGACCTTCACGATTCTCGCGTTAATGGGCAAATGACACTGAATAAAAACTTTCTGGTCATACCCTCCAGTCGGTGTACGAGAAGGAATTGGCTGGGAACCTTGTGATCGCGGAGGCACAGGTTGTGGTGCTAAAGGGAATCCCAGTGAGAAATATACGAGAAGCACGAAGGACATTGACAGCTTACGGGCATCAGTCCGGGTCATCACAGGCAAGGGTATATAGGCATAATTGATTGACTGTTGAGGGGACGGCGCTTAAAAGAGGCCTCAGCATTTATAGATGATCAAGTTGAAGGAACCTACACATTTCGTAGCAGGAGTAAGACGTTGGAACCGTGAATTATTGACGAGGGGCGGGGCGCACGCGCTCTATATATATGACGAGCAGCCTCGAGGTTTCAATGTGCTCGGCATGTTCATCAGGTTTGAGTTAAGGTTGAATTAAGGCGAATTGAGATTATCCTCATGCCGTAGCAGGTTTCGGCAAGAATTATACCTTGCTGATGAATTAGGAATCCGGTGCTGGACGATGAATGACTGCCAGGTGGAGAAAGTGCAGTGCCTGCGTGGCAATGCGTGCAAATTAGCCATTCCTGTCGAATGACTTGCCAGGCTCTGGATACTAATGTTGACAATGCACCTGAGGCCTGAGGCCTCGCAGACTATCAGATCGAATCCAAACGCGATTGCAATAACATACCGCTTGTATACGGGCTCGAGGGCTGTGGCCTGCTTTGTATCATGCTGTGTTCTATGGTGAAGTCCTTGTGATACTTTGTCCCTTACCTTAGATGTCGACGAAGAAGGCCCGGGGTCAATCCAGTTGGCAATAGCCACGAGACGGCGATAGCCAGATGTAAGTCAAGCCAAAAGCTGGTCTCGACAATGTGATCCAGAGATTGTGAATCAAAAAGTATAATGAGCACAACCCGGAAGATATGTAGGCCGCAGGAAGCAGTTAGATAGCCTAAGGCTTTAAAGTTTCGGGGAGCTCTTCAAGCGATCACGGAAAGATCACACGGAATGAAGCTGCAACGAATACAAGTTAGAACAGCCGATAGCTATGGCTTGGAATATATTGCTCACGACCTCAACTTTTGAGCGACTTGAACATTGGGCGTGTCAACAGGTGTCAACGCTTGAGGGCCCTAGATTATTTGGCGACAAGTAGGTTCTTAATCTGTGTCATGGAGGATCATGTGGTGGCAGCACAGGTGAGGTGTGAGAGGATCATGATGCAAGGTCGTGGCGATCAGTGCCCCTTCCTTTCAAGGCACCCTCGAGACCTTGACTGTCTTGTCTTGAAACTTGTGTTCAAGTCCGCAAAGGGGGAAAGCGAAGGAACTTATAATAGCTTGTTGAAAAGGCTTGAAAAGAGCGAGCTTTGAGCTTGAAAATCTTTGATTCTAATTTCTGATTCCTTTAGGGTTGCGGAACTTATTCCTCGACCTACATGTAACTATGTAATTTACAAAATCCGCAATTTTGGACGGCATGTACAGTCATCCACCGGCTAATGATACAGTGAATCTTTGAAAATCAAATTTAAATTCAATACCACAATTTTTCACCACACCAACCTAATAGTAAATCTTGATAATACATCTAATATATGCCCTCAAAGCCTCAGTGGATTTGGATGTGTTCCCGTTGAGTAATTCCCAAAACATTGGTGTATCATTGAACAGTTTTCGGCCAAATCCGAAAAACATGCACTTTTGCACGAGATGCCGTGTTGTCAGAATTCACGCAATCGTCGCTTGATTGGTGCCAAATTTTACTTGAGATATAGGTGTTTTCATTGAAAATTTGGTTGATAAAAAAATACACATGTTTGAGGAAGTTATGAGGGTTACAAAAGTGTATCATTGACCGGTGGTGTATCATTAGCCGGTGGATGACTGTAATGTAATTTACATGGTAATTTACATGCCTACATTTTCCCACGCCAAAACACGTGACTGCCGCCTGTTGTCTGCAGAAATTCTAATCTGATAACGTTACCGTGCTCCAACCGTGCTCCCAACATCTCTAGACCCACTCGCGGGGCTCGAAAGTATCTCCCAGGTGCTCAGCCTCATCCTGTGTAATAACCAGTACCTCCTCCTTTGATAGCCGTCTACACAAAATAAATCACGTGGGGGAATTTTATGCATAAAATGCAAGGCCGATTTCTGGATTTGTATAAAATAGGTAATTTACATGTAAATTACATCCAATGATGGCATGGGACGTAGCTTTCACACGTTCAATCGATGTTAAATAGTGGGCAAGGGGCGTTCTTTTGATACGGCGCTAAGGCCAATCAAAAATGTGACGTCCTATTTTTTATTCAATAATTCGTTACGCGAGTTTTCGTAGAGGTACAGCTAGGCTACAGCGAGATATAAATACATAGGAATACATAAAGAAATGGAAAGCGAGGCAACTGCCTTGTCTCAAAATGGGATGAATTCTTTTGAGCTGGGGATCCAGACCGGTTTGCCTTGGAGGAGGCGGTCTTTGTCGAGGATCAATTTGCGGGCGATGGAGCGCCTTCTGAGGTCGCTTTCCTCTTCGTTGAGCCATGTGCGTAGCATGGTCAAGTGCATTCTGCCCAGGGTGCATATATTTTTGCTACCCGCATCGGCGCGAGCACTGTCTGATTTGCCTGCCAGAGCGAATCCGGGTCCGTTAAATGCAAGTTCACCATCGGTGGTTCTGTCATAACCGGGGAAGGGGGTGGGAACTCGGTCCTTGATTGCGCGGCTTGGGTTGCGTGGTGGCTCCACAATGTGTGCGCTTGGGTCTGCGATTTTCAACCCGTGCGCGGCCCTGAACTGGTCCAGTAGGAAGCCGTTGGTGTCAGGCTCGATGTCCGGCCGGCATCCAGGAGTTGCGACGGGAGTGATCGGTTTGGGTTCCTCACTTTTTTTGAGGCGAGCTAGTTCCGCATCAAGAGTGTTCAGCTGGTGGATAGTTTCAAGGAAATTAATGAATTTGGACATTAAATACCGTGGGACGGCGTCGGCTTTGCTGTCCGCATCTGGATTTTCACCTATCTCCGTCTCCTCGGCCGTTTCCGAGTTCTCGTACTGCAGAGCTTCAGGGGTCATGCTGCGAGAAGTGGAGATTGATATGAGTTCGGGCATATCGGGATCGGTGGAATATCCAGCAGAACTGCTGCTGTCGTCGCTTTCGCTGTCGGCCCCGTCATCAGCGCACGTGGGGGAATGACCCAGTTTACGAGTGTTCAGGTAATTGTCATTGGTGATGGGGTCGACCCAATGGTTGTCATATTCACCTGAATATACGGGTGAGCGGAGTGGAGAGGGTCTCCAACCTTGTGGGACCCGTCGGGGCGATGATCCGCGCCAAGTAGGGGCGCGCAGCGTCATTTCCTGCAAATTCTGGAGAGGGAGGGTGGGCCTTTAAATCTGTAGATCTCTTGGATAAGGGACTTGACACGGCGGTCGCCGAATAATTTCGAATGAGCGCTCGTGCCCAATTTACAGTCTCCTTTTATATCCGAGATTTCCCCCCTTTTCCTGTTAAACGTCTCTAATAGTGTGCGTCATGTACCAAAAACAACATCGCGTCATGGACGCATCTGGGTCAAACTGTACCCAGATTCCTTTTGTCCTGCCGCTTAGGGCTAAGACTACCTGAATCGGGTTTTACTCAGATAAATTCCCCGTCTCCTTTTCCATCTCGGGCACTGAGGCGCGTGACAGGAGACCGCGCGTGCCAGAGGTCCCTATTCTGGGTGCCGTTCATTGGACTGGAGTAAAATTCTTTTAAACTCGACCAATGATGGCATGGGACGTAGCTTTCACACGTTCAATCGATGTTAAATAGTGGGCAAGGGGCGTTCTTTTGATACGGCGCTAAGGCCAATCAAAAATGTGACGTCCTATTTTTTATTCAATAATTCGTTACGCGAGTTTTCGTAGAGGTACAGCTATTAAAGGAAATTTTTTTTTTTTTTTTTTTTACTTAGAATGAATGAAGAGAGTACGATAAGAGGAGTGTAGGGAACTCGCGTCATGCGCGCTAATTCGCGTTATTAATGATGTTGTTGAGCTATTTCACAGTGATCATGGAGGCAAACGAGAATAATATACTTTTGGGGAAACAGTTGTCGTGGGAGCCGTGGTTGTTACGCCGCGTGCGACCGGGCATAGAGTAGGGCTTGGATGAGTACGGGGTTTTTTCTTATGTAAATGAGAAATGCTTGCGATGACCATCTTCCGATTGCCTGAATAATCGAGGGAGAAACACCGTTTTCTGCCAAGGAAGTTGCGCCGCCCGCCCTCATTGATTGGCCCCCGATGCGGGTGGTGAAGAAGGATCGTAACCTAGCCATGAAGAAAGTGCGCGTGGGTACGTTTCCATCACGGGTAAGCCAAAGCGGCGAGGATAAGGGAAACAGGCTGTCTCGCGATGTAAGGTATCGCGAGAAAATGGTTACTGGGTCATGTCGAACTTGTGCCTTCGTAATGATCACTCTGTTTCCTTCGAAGAAGCGGTCAGCTTTGTGCGCAGGCAAAGTGAATTCGTACTGTTCGGGTGTTAGCCGGACCGACGAGCGTCTAGTGATCTTTCTCCAGTCGCGAATCGTGTCGTCGTCTGGGAATGTCATTTCCCCCAGTCGCATTAGGGCAAAGAAACCGGTTAGAAGCATGGCAAGGAAGAGGTAGTCATCGTGTTGGGAGGAGGACGAGTAGTGGTCGATAACTATTTTTAGATCGTCGAGCGTTAACGCTTGCTTTCGCTGGATGGGTTTATTTCGCATACGCATGCAGCCGCGGAGCGTGCGCTGAACGAGTGGGGAGCTTCGAATTTGTCGAATTCTGGGATAGTAAGGTTCTAGCTGTTGTGAAATTCCAGATAAATAACTGTTGACGGAACGAGGTTGTATGTGGTGTGACATGAATACCGTGTAGAACGAGAGCGTTTCTTCCGTCGGTTCCATGTCTAGATTGTGTGAGCGGATGAAATCAATATAGGAGTTTAAAGCAGAAGAGTAAGAGCGTGAGGTAGACACATCAATAGCCTGACCGAGAGCTAGCGCGCGTTCGTGGACGAGTCGCTCTCTGGACCAAGGCAACCTATTAGGTTGCCTTGGCCGGGTTGTCGTATGGTTCATAATGCGATTGCCCCCAGCGTCCATAGAGGGGGTTGAAAAGTAGCGATTTGGAGCTCAGGCGCGTGGTCGAGAGCGGTCATGAATTGTGTTCTGGAGAGAGCATCAGCTACGGTGTTCTCATCACCAGGTACGTGAAGGACTCGGAGTTGGATGTCGAGTCGGAGGAGGATGTCAACAGCCGCTTTCAGGAGCGGATTGAAGACCGGGAGGCATTTTAAAGAGTTAAAGATTTGAACAGTGTTCATATTGTCTGTGAAAATTGCGACTTTCGCACCTTTGTGGGACAATTTCGCCGTACCGGCAAGGGCGCAGTACACGCAAAGAGCTTCGAAATAGAAGATTATGGTTACAGCGGAGTTCTCGGGGGTGGGCGAGTAGAAGCCAGTGTTGCTTGAGGGGTACCAGTAACCCATTCCCGTGGGGCACGCGTCACAATAAACTGTGAAATCTGCTTCTAGTACGTCCCAGTCCGAGGACCGCAGAAGGTGGATCCCATCAGAAGTTTCGATGTGGAAAGCGGCCCAGGCGAAGTCCTCGCGCACAGCTGCGTTTACCCATATCTTTCGGCGAGGGTCATGGGAGCCCGATGTTTTGGGGTACAGGTTGTTTAGTGCGGGGCGGAGGAGCGGATACACGTTAAACGCCCAGTTTATCCAGCCCACGATTTGTTGCCAGTGCTTGAGCTGATAGCATGCGTGGGCGCCGTTCACGGGTTTGATGCTCCATGAGCGGAGGGCGTTCAACAGATCGTCGCGGGCAGATGTAGGGAGCGAGAGGGTCAGCCTGTTAGGGTCAATGTTAATTCCAATAACCGTTAGGGGAGAGCCGAAGATTTGCTTCGATTTTTTGTGTGGGATAGACAGTTCGTCCCATAGCTGGAGGAGAAGAGTTTGCGGGCGGGGCAGGAGTCTCTCGTAGGGTTCATAATAAAGCACGTCGCTCGCTTTACTGAAACCAGATGAGTCGTCTACGTACGTTGATAGGTAGTCGATGTTCCTCTGATTCTTTGCTATCCAGGCAACAAGACTGTTAAAAGAAATAAAAATGGCGCCGGAGGCGGAACTTCCGAACGCGTTATTCCTGTCGATGTATCGCAGTCCATCTACAGTGTTAACTTGCTTGAGTTGCCAGAGTGGGTGCATGGGCATCAGGCGGTAAGCTTCCGCGATATCTGATTTCCACATGACGAGTTCAGCTTCTTCGCAGCTGTTTTGGTGGAAGTGCAAGAGCATTTCCCCGATTTGCCTCATATTATCGAGGGGGTAGCCCGTTACCAGATCGTGGTCAATGAGGCTGTTGAGCGAGAATGGACCAGCGCTGTGGTCCGTTACCATTCTCAAGTCGGACGAATCCGTTTTTGGTACGGCATGTACTGGCATGCAGTACATTCCCGGCAGTAGCTCCTTACCGAAGGGTTGGGAAAATCTTCCCTTCTGGACTTCGATGTCGCACTGTGCTCGTATGAACTGAGCCTTTTCTGGGTCTGGAGGGGTGGGTCGCGACCCGTCGAACGTGGAAGGATAGTTTTCTTTCGTGGTGTCCGCCCACGGCCAAAAACCCTCCCTTAGACCTACGCACACCGAGCTTACAAACGCAGGATTTGGGTGGTTTTGGAGAAGGGCCTCAAAACGGTTGACGTTGATGGGAGTGACGATTTTGAAGAGTTCAGGGTTTTCATGGATTGTTCTCATATTGTCAGCGTTGGTGAGGTCCTGCATGGGTGGTCGCGGCAACGGTGGGGCGTGCTCTGACCACTCAGCTGTAGTAGGGGAAAGGTTAGAGGTTTCAGACCATAGATTATAGCGTAAATATTTTGGTCGAGTGCCCAGCAAGTTGGCGTAAGACTTAGTTACAGTCGGCGGCGTTGTGTCCGGTTTTCTTGCACTTTCTGCAGAGGTGCTTGTACTTGCATTCAGTGTCGGTGAATCTACATCCATTGGGGCTGTTGAACCGGTTACAGATGTCAGATTTACCTCCGTTCGATCGTGTACCCCTTCTTTGGGAATTGAGTCCGGGTCCCGCGGCGTATTCAACTCCATCGGGTACGAGGATGGCAGATGATAGCCTGAGGAACTGTTGCTCATCGGTGAGGAGGGTTTTCTGTCCTCCACCGACGTAGTTTCGGACGGCAATGTCATACATGATAATTTTTGGGTGTGAGGAGGAGAGTTTGGAGGCAAAGAGGTTTTCGATGTATTCCCCGTAAGCATAAAGCTCTTCAGTACGGTGTTTGAATACAAAGGCGGTAGCTCGAGTAGCGAAGCGCCAAGCCGACGACCACTCGGCCGCCGTTTTGACGTGTCGTTTTGCATCAGGGAGCGTAACGCTGAGCTTTGTACTTCCTGCGCTAATCTCTGACGTTTCATCAATGACAACGCGGTGCTGAGCGGAGAATACATGGTTGAGGTCGACCGGTTCTCCCTTAAAGATCCGTTCCCATTGAGAGGAAGGGAAACCGGCGGGCGCGTCGGCGGCGATTTTGATGTAAAACTTGGCGCTCGGGACATTGTCATGGAGTTTTCTGAGAATCCGACAGGTTTTTTCGCAACTGGGGTTGCGAATTGCAGTTGGTTCTGGGCGTGATTTAAACCATGGCATATCGGACTCCTCGAGTTTCCTCCTCTTGCTGGGAGGTTCGCTCGATTCTCGACTGCCCGGAGTTCCTTGATCCGTCGCGCTCGAGATTTGTTCAAGGAAATCTTCGACGCCTGGATCGACTTCTTCACAGTCCGGCGGCCTGGGCGCCTCTTCTGGGTTTGGTGATTTGGTCCCGCGCCTAGTAGAGAAAGCTTTCCTGATGGCATTGACTTCTGCGAAATACAATTCAAAAGTTTTTTCTTCCTCATTGTCCGCGACAAGAGGGTTTCCCTTGATGATACGCAATATCTCAGAGATTGCTTTAGACTTGGTGATTCGTCCGACCCGGCAGTAATCGACGAGGGCGTCGAGTTCTCCCGCGAGCGCAACGCGATCATCTTCTCCAACAGGCTCGGTTCCCGATCGGGAGCCGAGATCATCCCCGGAGAGGGTGTGCGAAGAGGGCTCCCCGAGCTGTGTTGACTTGGGGGGTGGCTCATTGTCAATTTCGCCTTCCTGTGCCGCATTCCTTCTCATATCATTGAGTTGTTAAACGATATTTAAAAAGAACACCTTTAAATCTGTAGATCTCTTGGATAAGGGACTTGACACGGCGGTCGCCGAATAATTTCGAATGAGCGCTCGTGCCCAATTTACAGTCTCCTTTTATATCCGAGATTTCCCCCCTTTTCCTGTTAAACGTCTCTAATAGTGTGCGTCATGTACCAAAAACAACATCGCGTCATGGACGCATCTGGGTCAAACTGTACCCAGATTCCTTTTGTCCTGCCGCTTAGGGCTAAGACTACCTGAATCGGGTTTTACTCAGATAAATTCCCCGTCTCCTTTTCCATCTCGGGCACTGAGGCGCGTGACAGGAGACCGCGCGTGCCAGAGGTCCCTATTCTGGGTGCCGTTCATTGGACTGGAGTAAAATTCTTTTAAACTCGATGTAACTTACACTTGGGTACTTATGCCGTAGGATTTACCGATCGCTGGCGGGTGCCGAGGATGCCGAGGGTCCACGTGACTCTCGATTTACAAGGTCACGTGTGCGCTGCGCCGCCTCCCCTTCCACCAACGCGGCGGGCAGCGCGCTCTCGACGCTCTTGCCTTGGGACGGACGGATTGCCTTGGGACAGACGGATTACGGATTGATGGCTCGGAGATAAGTACGAATAAAACGCTATGAATAAAACGCGTCCAAAAATAGTCTTTCTTCGACAGCGCCTGTTGTTCGGCGCCTGTTGTTCGGGTCCTTCCCACCGCCTCTCGCATGCCCTCCCCTGCCCCCTCTTCGATTAGACACTCGATTAGACACTTACAACACTTATACAGCTGATATAAAATATATAATGGTTGTAAAATGCGATATACCCTTTGATATGACAGATATGACAAATGGCATGAATGAATTGCATGAATGCCCTCAATAAGCTAAAATCACCCGGTTTGCTCATATAAGTATTGTTCTGGCAGCATAAGTAGTCATAAGAACTTATTTTCGAACAATTTACCGTAAATCAGCTCGATTTACGGTCAATTTACAGCGAACCCGAGCTGGTTCACGACCCCATTTGCTTATTTTCAATTCCTCAGAGGTCCCTTGACCCTGTCAGGGCCCAAGGGACCTGTTCGGCTCATGAACGCACAGCTGTCAGGTGCCGAAACCATGTAAAAAAGGTGCAGAGGGGTGTCCTTGAGGCCTCTGTGCTTGCATTCTCTGCAATAAATTTTTGTACTTTAATTTACAGGCATCTGAAGCAGGCATCTGAAGCTAAAAACCTCGAAAATGGCTTGTTTCCGAGGCTCAAAATTCCAAAATTTGCCTCACAATGTACTTTACTATTTCGCGGCACGTCTTGCCAAGCCGAAAATGACATTCTCGCCTTTCCCTTTCGAGTTTCGTGGGTTCTCGCATCAGGGTTACACATGTCACGTGCCAGGCGTAAATCCAGGCGTAAATCCATCGAAATAACCCTACTTATTCGGAGTTTTTTCCGCAACCCTAGATTCCTTGAAGTTCAAGAAAACCAGCTGGGTCACGTGTCATGTAGGGCAGTCTTTGAATTTTATTTTAATTTATGTACGCCGCTATTTCAACATTTCGCCAAAATGGCGGGGTATACGACCTTGATACGACCATGAATCTGATACTCTGATTCTTTTCTCACTGTATCTTTGGTAACTTGCCCAGTCTTTCCCAAGAACTTCTTCCATGGATCCCCGCTTCGCCCACTGCACATGCAAGACGGTCAAACAATCCAAGGGCGTTTCGAGTTCAAGTTGCCTTCCAACTTGTCAGGCAGTTCGAGCCTGGCAGGAGATGGTCTCGACTCTACCACCCCACAAGGCAGTGGCAGAAGCTGCGAAGGTGGACCCCATGTCTCCGCTTGTCAACGCAGTGGCGACCAAAGCCGGCAACCCATTATACCGTCGTGCGGGGGCACCAGCGATGTTTGTCAAACACATGCTGAACAGCAAACCCACGGACCCGGATGCGCTCGATGTCCCATACTGGAAGAACCCCGTCATGGGTCTTGGCAACACACTTGCTGGGATTCTACGTGAAAATAGTGAAGTTCAAGATGCCGCGATACTTCAAGAGTTGCGTGCGGCCTATCCCAGAATCATCGATGTTCTTTGGCGCGACTTTGCTCTCTTGAAGCAGCCCGGATCGGACGGCGATGAGAGCAGGATCAGTGTATCGAATATGATTCGGGCTTTTCTCAAAGATCGGACCTTCAAGCGGTACATAAATGATTTTTTATCTGACGAAATTTTACTCATCCAGCATAGGGCAGTGGTCGAGGTGAAGACCATCACCATTGTGGTACAATGTTGGCTGGAGACAACCCCGGATTCTTGTTCACGAGCTATATCGCGAATATCTACGACAGATGCCATGACGGTCCTTTTCTCGTCACTGAACAACCCACCTCCTGAATACCTGGACATCGCATTCAAAGCTTTTGACACGTCGTACCTTATTTCCCGAGTTGTTTCATACCTCAAGGACAAGAACCTGTCGGGGACCGACCTGACCCAGGAGGTACCATTACTCTCCCACTTCATCGTTCGTAAAGAACCTTTCCTCGCTCCTTTTGTCAGAGGACGTGTCCATAAATACCTCATGGCCGCCACACTTCGCCACCTGAAATCTAGTGGACAGAATCCGGAGCTCATCGAGCAGATTCTCGAGGACGCAGCGATCTTCACAGAGTCAGCGAAGACTTTCTCCTTATGAAAATCTACTGATCGTGACCACTTTCCAGTCGATTGACCACCAGCGCAGACGATCCGGTGGAGATGTTCACCAAACTCTTTTCCAGCACATGTATGGCCGAGGTTGGCGTAGCCGGTCTCAAAGTGACGAGCAAAGTTCCCACTCAAGGCCACAATGGGCCCATTGAGCCCTGGTTCGATATCTTCGAGCGCGTCTGGCACTGCATCACCTGCGAGACGCCGCACGGGCGGTGCAGGTATCAAGCCACGCCTGCGATGATGCAAGCAGCGAAAGCGGCCTTTGAGCCGCTCGCAATACCGATGTTGCGCTGGCTCCGTGTCGACGAGGCGCAGCACCAGCGGAAATATATTAACCTGTGGTCGCAGATTATCAGCAAGCTTGGGATGACAGGCGCCTCGATCCGTGAAAGGCACCGCCTGGAGAGGAAGTGTTGTAATATAATTTGTCCGGCACGCGTTGAGGGTGTAACGACAGGGAAGAAGTCATCGTGCGCCCTCTGCCAATCAGTATATTACTGCGATCGAGCGTGTCAGAAGGAGTAAGTGTTTTTCTCTATCTAGCGATGCAAGCTCACAATCTATATCGTTTCAGAGACTGGAAGAACCATAAGGAGGAGTGCAAGCGGATGGCGGCCATGGCTCAATGAGAGGATTGCCTTGCTTTATGACTGATTTTATGATCATTTTTGTTTTATATTTAGCAGATCAGAGAATATTGCATGGTATATCAATTTCGAGTTTCGTGGTAGTAACAAGGACCTACCTATGTATATATACAAGCAATTGGGATAGTTATGATTGAAAGGGGGCAACAAATACCCCATCGTCTAACTTGTTTAAAACACCGTGAGTGCTAATAAGAACAAAGTTAATGGAGCAATTTGGGTACAAATCGATGAATAAGTTATACGGCGGTTCAGATGCTGCCTCCAATCGTGAAATAGAAGATAGATTAGGTATCGTGATAAACGAAGCACTAAGTTGGACGCGTCTGGTGGCATCAAGTCATTATTTCAAGGCTTGAGCGTGGATACTTAGTACTGGACCTTGATCCTCATCGAGTTTGACCTGACAGAATTAGTTGTGTTGTATGTAGTCGCCTTGATTGCATCGGGCGAAGTGGCATTCTGGAAGCCTGGAACGCCTCTTGCACTCGCTGCATTTCCAGTTGCAGGTGCAAACCACCATAAAGTTGTCACGCCTACAGGGAAGGTATATGTGGCCTGCGTATACACAAAGTCGAGGATCAAAAAGACATAAAATCGTTGATGAAAACAATTCTGACCTGCATTCCTCGGAACTCAATCGTCGTAGTCACTGGTTGTGGGTTCCAGGTAGTAGATGCACTATCGTCCCCTTATAAAAGTGGAAATATCAGAACGAGGTGCCCTGATTGGATAAGTTATAGGCCGACTTACAATTCAAAACGACAATCGAGTATCTTAACCAATCACTCGAGGACACTCGACCTGTAACATAGGCTCCTACTCGTAGCGCCCAGCTCAGAGACCCTCCGACAGTAACACCGATTCGTTGTCCGTAAGGACCTCCAGCGTCCTTCGGAATGATCGCCTTCGAGGCTTGTGCCATGGAATAAACTATGACAAGTTAACCGGATCCATGAATATCAGTTTCAAAGCGACTCACATTCTTGGTTGAATGAATAGCTGCCATCACTGTTCACGGTAACCATAGGACGACATCCATTGCCGCCGCAGCTGTTCGTACCAGGCAACTTGGGGTTTCCATTACCATCAGCTGCGATGCTCCACATGAGTCCCTATTGGCCCGTATTCGGCTTCGATTCTCAAGTTAGCAAAGGGTGTCATACCGATTGAGAGAAGTGCTCTAAGCTTCCGATCCACCTTGCATAATCCCAGCTTCATCTTGCAGTCAGATAAAGCGAACACGACGTCTTACAAGTTATCCATATACCACTAAATCTCATGAGCAATGGAAGCCACAATATTTAGATATAAACCTTACCTTGATATCACTCCACCAATCAGATCCAATGGTACCTGCGCACTCAGTGAAATAGATGGCCTATGCGCCAAAGAAAATCGATCAATGATGGAAGGCAGGTAGGAAAGTAGTTTTTTGTTTTACCTTCGATGGAAATGCGTTGTGGAACTGGTCTTGATTAGACACCGAGCCTGCGTAGCAATGGAAGGACACCCCTGTGAAGGCACTTGCATATGAATTCATCTTATCAAGGACAGGTTGAGTCTCGTGAGACCAGGTACATGAAAAATCGGTAAAGAAAACTCTCACCAATTGTACCGGATAAGCACCAGCGTCGTCCCAGTTGTGCTGAAATACGTTCTTCATTGAACTATACTACTAGGGCTTAAATTAAAGAACGGACCTCGTATCCCACGATTTTGACGCTCGAGAGGCCATTTGAATTAAGGAGGTTCCTAAGAGTGGTGCCGATCTGGCCCTCTACATCTGCACTCATGGTGCATGTTGGATAGGTCGGGTTACTGTTTTGCGGTTCATTCTGTAAGAGACTTTAAGACATTATATAACCACGACAGTCGGGCTACTGACCTGGATAGAGATCGCGTAGATAGGAAATCCTTTGCTTTGGAAGCCCTGGACGGCTTTCAGGAGGTACGTAGGATCTATGCTCGAACACTTCAGAGTCTGTGCCACGTCACAGAAGTGAGATAAGGTACTAACAGGAGCCAATATATTGCGACTGCAAAGATCCACCATTCATAGTACCACTATCTTTCATCCAACCAGGCTGGGAGTCATAAAAGTTAGTTGACATGAGCATCGATCGCTACGACATTCCTCGGCTTACCGGAGACCATGGAAGTAAGTGGATCTTGATCAAGCTGTTCGTCGACTGAATATCCTTGAGTACTGAGAAGACATATGAAGGAACGTTGTTGATGTTGAAATTGTTGAAACTGGTGTCTCCGCTGGTGTCGTCCAAGCTGTACACTAATTATAAATGGATCAAAACCCAATCTAAAAATAGTTTACATTTACACCTACAGTTCGCCGAGAAGTCCGAGGCGCCTATGGGAACCCGTATGTAGTTCAATCCAGCGGCATTGGCACCGTCAGTGGTTGTGAACATATACTGCAATAAGTTCCAATAGTTGCCAGAATTCTTAGTCTAAATCGATTTAGCGTGAGCAAGTGATGCAATTGATATAAAAAAATGATGCGTACCTTCAGGTTGTTAAGTGTCAAAGCAGCAGAGTCCGCTGATCAAAGATGCTGTGAACGAACAGAAACGAAGAAAAAGAACAGCGCATACTCAATGAACTACCAAAGCCGACGATGGACTGATATAGCGTTCCGTCGTTGATGACGATGTCAGCACTTCCGATGGGTCCTGGGGTTACGAAGTTGATGGGAGACGAAGGGGCCAAGGATGTAAAGAGCTTCGATCTGTCCCATGTAGTTTGCCACTTTGTAAGCAATGTTAGAAATAATTTGGCAATTAAAGGTCAGAGAAAAGGACTTACGATGTCCCAGATTTGTTGGGAGGCCACTGGAAGCGTGAAGATCGAGAGACCAAAGATCAGCGAGGTACGCATTGTTGTGTAACTTGTCGAAACACACCTTCAGTCAGTTCAATTATATACCTGTCGTCCTTGCAACGGTCCGATTCAGGAGAAAGTGCTGTTCAGGAGTCCTTATCACATGCTGGGAAGGTGAGATCTATGTTGCGAGCAGCATGTCATCCGAGGATGGCGGATGGGCAGACAATGTCCATTGGGGGGGATGATGAGAATTAAGCTGCAGCCCTCACTATTCCAGGAAAGGCGGAGTTAGATTGAGTAGAATACAGAGTATGTAGATATGAGAAGCCTACAAAGAGAGCTATCGGCGAGGGACTCCGATAGCAGTATGGTCCTTTGGATTGAATTGTCTTTGTTGGTTGTGAGGATATTGAGTTACAGGTCTGGACAATGGAAGCGAGGAACATCGAGGCTCCATGAGGTCAAAAGCAGAAAACACTGGATCTGAGAGCCACCACGAAAATAAATCTCAATGCAACACGATGAAACTTATTATTTTGAGAACTTCTCGGATTGACGGGAGTAGTACAAAAGAGTTGTAGTCGAGTCGCGAGGATTGAGTTCAAGGAAGAGTCACGCCGGCGTTTTGTTTTAGGCGAATTCGGCCAAATAACCATGTGTTCTTCCACAGGGCATAACGCGAGAATCAGTGTCGGAACGAGGAAACCTTGCAAGAAGTACAACGCCGAGAGGTTCGGAAATGATCATCTGGGGTGGCACATAACCTGCAACTCCTATAGACATCCAGTGGTTCGACGTACATACATAGAGCAAGTGCAGGGGACAGAATAACCGATACCGGAGAAATTAGGAATCTGCAGATACGAGCATGAGTCGTCAATGCACATGCTCCAACAAGTCACGTACCGCAAGTTGTCCCCGCCCATGCCCTGGAGAGCGAGGGCTTCTCTGGGCTTCTTTGAGAAGTTTAAATTTATTCCGGAAGCACGTGGACCTCTGAGTGGATGACTAGCCATGGGGAGTCTCAGTTACATGGATCCATTGCTGCTGAGTGAAAAGGTGGACCACATGTTGTTGGGAAACATTCGTTGTGATAGTCGGGTTTTGGCACATGCCGTTGCCTTCGACGGTTGCAAGATGAGACCCGCAAGAGACGCTACCCGGAACTCAATATGCGATGAACGACCAGCTAAGTTCCGGGAGTAGCAGCGTAGAGGTATAACCCCATCGAAAACGTCAAGAGCAGTTTGGGAGATTATAACACCGTCTTGAGAGACGCCCATAGATCAGCAGAGATGATATGCCTCCAAGGAATTAACCTTCTTGACATTTGTCGAACATGACTTCTCCCTTCTAAGCCGCTGTCCTCTGTCAACCGAGAGACTGCTAGACCAGATAGTAATCATGTCTGGTCACATCGATGGAGTGCCATAATGCAATGTGCATACTCATTCGGCATTGCTCTCTTGAGCGTTTCGACGTGGAAGATATGGATCTCACCGTAGTAGATCCCAGTTGTATGGATGAGTGCTTCTAGCATCGAATATTTAGAGTTGCAGCCTTGCAACCCAGGTTGGGGAGACACCTTTAAGCGGTGTAGTTGCTACCCTCAGGTAGAAAGTCGACTTCTACAAGAGGTCATATAGTATGAAGTGGGATCATCAGGGATGTGGAGGCCTTGTGGAGGACAGACGTTTGAAAGTTTCCTCATGCCAATTGCCAATGCCAATGGGTCGAGAAAGTTTATTGAAATCACGTGAGCGTAATTACCTCTCGTCATCGCCGGCCAACGACGAAAAGCCTTCACTCGTCGACCAGCTCGTCCTCGGGAGGGACCAGCTTCTAAAAGAAATTAGCTTCGATGGAGAAATTCGCAACATTAGAACCCGTGAAACTCTATTCATCGGCAGCTTCCACTGGTGCGCGTTTTCTCTCTCGGGCGACTGGACACAAACCAGCAGAGCTTGCACCACCTCTTGTCGGTCGGTTACCATCGGATCTTCACCTTCTAATTATTTCTCATCTACCAATACCCGATATCTCTTCGTACAGCAGATGCTGTCGCGCCACCGCTGCCTTCGTCAGAGATGAGACAACTTGGGAGAAGCGTTGGAAGGCCTTGGGCATCGACAAAGACACGGCTTTCAAGAAGGTGTTGGATGTACTGGAGCGGAAATCGAACGAAAAAGCCGTAGCTTCTCGTGCAGCCGCTCCTCCAGTCATCCCAGTGGATGACGAATTCGGGGACTTCACCGTCGCGGATGTGTTCGGCCAACCTCCTCCAGACGAAATGGGGGATTTCGTTGGAGCATTCCAGAATATGAACCCCGTTTCTGTAGTCTCGCCGAAATCTCCGTCATATCCACCCCCACCACTGAAGGACAACTTCAGGACCAAATACATTCGCGTCCATTCTCTTCTCAAGCCCCTCACTCGCCTGCTCTCTTCAGCTCCTCATATCGTCCTTTCCGATTTGGCGTCGGAAGTTACTCTATCTCTTTATGAAGAAGCTAAAACACTGCGACTTCTATCTTTATTCCTGTCGCCAGCAATACAACCTGTACGCCAATGGGATAACCTATTCTCATCGCTACGCACGGCAATGGATCGATTCGATTCCTCGCTCCTGGCCGCTTTCGACGTCGCAGATGGAAAGGGAGATGAAGCGGGCATGAGAGAGGCAGCAGAGTCTAGTTGGGAGGTTTGGGACCCCAGCAGCGGCGACTGGGAAATGGGCAAGGTTTGGGCAGAGAAGAGGGAGATCTTTTATCAGCAAGGACGTTGGAGGGCCCTCGACAATTTCACGTGAGTAGCGTTACAGCCAACGTTAGCTTGACAGCGTGCTTATTTTTCCATCAGGACGGAGGGGCAACTGGATTTCGGCGCTATGGACGAATTCATGGAAGTCATCCTAAGCGCAATTCGCGAACATGGAGCACGAGCTGTCCGTGTTTTCCCTCCTGCATCCCAGGTGCTTCTCCTGTTCTCCGAGCGCCTCGCGAACGAAGTGGTGAGATATTTCTAAATGACATTCTTCGTTTTTGACCAACCAAGCAACTATTGTAGGTCGGCGAGTATATTACCACTCTCCTGGCACATGCACGCGAGATTTCGAATGACATATACCTCAAATCTGCCGCAGCCTCCTTTCGCGAGGCGTGGAAAATGGTCGACGCGATCATGGAAGTTGCTCACCAAAGAAAAGACTCGAATGTCGACAGGAATAAGGCAGAAGATGTCGTGTAAGTGCTCCTTTATTTGAGTGTAGATGCTGTTTTGACCTTGCCATGCAATGAAATAGATACCAAATGTTCGAAACGAATATGGATGAGTATCTCGATGAAGAGGTCGAGTCTGTGAAACTTGCGTTCGACGTCATCTGTAAAGGCTGGGATCGAGAGGTAGGTTGCAATATAATCATTTTTTTAATCTTTGGATATTTATTCTAGCTAGGCCTTGGCATCAACTCCTACCACGGCAGACGGAACCAGACAATTCCTGGCTTCGCAAAACCCAGCCATGCTCAAAAGAAATGTGCTTGCGTCTTTCACGAGTCTGCTTCTACTTCCCGTTACGATTGTCCCTCGAACTGTGGGTGTCGTCGGTGGAGCGTTGATGACGGGAGGCACTGCTGCTGTTCAAGGTATCGCCATGCTTAACCCCCAGCGATGGGGCGGCGGCGGCAGCAGCGGCGGAGGCACAGCAGCTCCCGCGGGGTATTCCAGAAACCTGGAAAAGGATAGTGGAACGTTGTTCGAGGTTGAAGGCGAGGAAGAGGAGGACTATGTTCCGATGATGAGGGGCGCACAGGAAAAGAAGTCGGGTATGCTTTTATATGCTTTCATCCAGTTGATTCTGTGCAACTCATGTTCTTGGTTATATCCGGGCGTTCATGTCAGTCTCCTTGGCCCAACTGGATATTAGCTCTCCGACACCTCTCATGAGACCGTCCAATAATATCTCACCACTACCGAGCGGCAGCTCTGGCACGACACACCAGCTTGACCTGTTACTATCGCTTGACGTCGCGCTCGAAATCATCCACGCCGATCGTGAGTCCTTGAAGCGTGTGGAGACGTTTGCGGGCTATCCAGGACATTATGGACATAGGGTTCGGGATACCATTGAGGAGCTTTTTATTCTTATGCTGCAAGCGCTTGGAGACCAGCATGTTTCCAGGGGATTTGCACAGTGCGCTTTTCATGATTCTTCAAACAATCGATTGTTATTGACCTTTTATTATTCTAACAGGGCTACTGAAAGGATGCAGAACTATAAACCCGCAGAGCATTCTGATACATCAAGTGTTGCTCCGTTGGTCCAGTTCTTCGAGCTGGTTCACATTGGTGATACCATTCAGTCGATTATGCAAGTGTACTTCGACAAAGAACTGGTAGGCAATTCATTCGCCCTTGCTTATTGCTCTCTCATTAAGATCGCTAGGCACCTCACATCGACAAAACCGACTTCTTGAATGCTGTTGTACGAGAGAAGAAGCGTTTCGAGAATTCTCTTGATGATTCCGTGGCGACGGGGTTGAACGCTGGTACTGAGGTGCTGATGAACCAGGTCAGTTGTCTGCTTTAGCACCACCCGTCAATGCTAACGTGTAATTTACCAGGTTGAGCATATCATTCTGACTCTGACAAAAGTAAGAGAGTACTACCCTCCTGAAGATACCCCTCTCGAGCTTGGACCGACGAGGGGGTGCCAAGAAGCGATTCTATGCTTAGAAAATCACTGCAAGTTGCTGAAAGGGAGCACCAGCAAGGAGGTTTTGGAAGTATTTTACCAGGAGATCGGATTACGATTGATCGGGTATGCGGGTTCTACTTGGATTTTTTCCGTGCAACATTGTGCTCATCATACGAATTTCAAGGATTCTCCAAAAGCACATCAAGCGGCAAATCATTTCTTTGAGCGGCGGATTTCAGGTTATAGCTGATCTGAATGCTTATAATGCGTTTATCGCCTCTCTTAGGGTATAGTACCCCAGCTTATTTCCACTCTAAATTTGTCAATTTGACATTATCTGTGCAGATACCAGCGATTTCTGCCGACTTTTCTCATCTCAAAATGCTTGGGCATGTTTACGTCGTTGAAGATGCCAAGGACCTTGCCCAGATCGTGAAGGATGTGGCGAGATATGGAGGGGAGTATAGACCTGAGGTTCGATGAGTCTGCTGTTTCTATTCATTGCGCCCATCTAACTTTCCCTTCCCATAGGACGTTTATGAGTTCATTCAAAGACGCTCAGATTGGAAGAAAATAGAGAAAATAGTCGACAAAACTATGTATAATCTGAGTTTCAAAGAGGATTGCACAGTTTGTTGAAACATTGGTGCTGCATTCTATGCTCTTATGCGTTGCATGGATATATTTACATTTGTACAGTTACATTTTTTGGACATTGTCACTAATATGTTGTAGCAATACCTGCCAGAGGGCATCGTCTCCAGTGTCGAGTCACTGATTCAGCCTAGCCCAGCGTAGAGGGTTTCCTCAAACTCGGAAAAAACTGCCAAATTATCGGGATCGCGGCTGCCACTGGTTATACTGACCAGCTGGATTCCATAAACGGCGGCAATTCCGGTTGTTGGGTCCATGAAGAAATGGGTGCCTGCCCATCCTGACCCTATAATCCAATCAGCTTGCGTGAAAGGTATGTCAGGAAAGTGTGGGACGCACAGAATGCTGAGCCTTTCTTGCGACGGTTCGGCCAGTCAGCGTTGCAGACCGCGAGGGCAGTACTCCACGAATGGCCCTTGTTCGGAAAATTTATGAACAAATCCAAGTTCTTCGCGCCTTCTTCTGTTGAGGTACCCACAAAGAGGCTATAGACGCTCTCGTTTTTCAAGATTGGATGGTGGGCTTTCCCGGCTGGATTCAAACATAATTAGGTGAGAAGAGATGTCAGATTCCTGCAATAGAAGCCACCAACCGTGAATTTGAAGAAGATGGCGCAAAAGAGTGAGGTAATCTTTCAGGGAAACATATAATCCTACTCCTCCCAAGTGGCAAGAAACTGTCAGAAATAGCGTCAATGATACATTGTCGGCTGAAGGACGACAAGGGTACGTTTGGCAGGATCGGTTTCTATGATCCTGGTTCCAGGTTGATCTACCCAAGGTTCAAGTTTGCCATCCTTACGGAATGCGAGGGGGAGTAATTTCTCCTTTAGGTCCGGGGTAAGATAGAAAGACGCTTTCATGCCAAGTGGTTGGAAAACATTCTCCTGCCTTTGAACGTAATTAGCGTGGGGGTCCTCGACTGAACTCCAAGTCGTAACGTACAAATATACCTCCAGGGTCTCCCCGGAAACTTTTTCCACAATGAACCCGAGAACATCAGAGCTGAATCCATATACGACTATTGTTGGAGTAATCACTAAAGGCAGGGCTTCGAAGGAAGGGGCACTTACAGTCTGTGCCAGGTTCAAATTTGAGCGGAATACCAGGTAGGTCGCCCTTTAATGTCCGCATGATGTCAGGCCTCCGGGTGTAAATATAGAAAGATACGCAAAAGACACATACCTTCAGGATCTCGAAGAAGGTCGAATGTGGATCTTTCACGTCATGGGGCCCGTAGTACACGTCGGACATCCTACTACCTGCATCCGTTCGTACTGGATAGAATAACCCGCTGGAGAAGTTAAGCAAATGCTTCACTCGTACGACAGTCTTTGCCGGCGTGAATGAAGGGTTTGGCGATGTAACATCGTCCACAATGATCGGATTGGCAAATTGCGGAAAGAAATCCGCAACGGGCGTTTCAACTGAGAGTTTGCCTTGTTCGATGAGTTGGAGAGCGCCGATCTGTGGTATAGGGTATAGGTTAGAATCTCAGCCAATCAAAGTGACAACTATTGGACTGTACGTGTGCGATCAGTTTGGTCATGCTACAAATCCAGAAGATACTGTCTTCTTCAACTTTCCCGCTTGTGGGATCATTGACCACTTTGTAACCACCACTTTTGAAATAGATCTCTTCATCAATGGTGGTCGCGCCCACAACAAAGCCAGGTATTTTTTGTTCTTGGGCAACCCTGGCCTTCGATCATAACTTGCAGTTAGAGCTTGTGGGATGAGAGATAGCTTGGTGAGACACGTACAACTAGGCTGTCCAAAGCTTCTTTGCCACCGGAAGTTAGCTTGACCATTCTGCGATTACTTGAACGACGTGGATGAGCGATAATCGAAAGCCTGAGATTGGCATTCCTGCATGCTAGCCAACTTCGGGTACGCGACGTTCCGAGGTTTCCGACGTATGAACACCTGAGTCCGCAAGCTTGGGAAATCATGTGGGACTGTGAAAGGTGGTTCCAACTACCTCCACATGACCACAAAACTGAGTGCAATCGAACATGAAAAAAATGGCCTAACTGCCGTACTAACCATGTACTTGAAATTGAAAAGGGCCCTGCCCAAGAAAAGGCTCAGAAGTTCAACTCGTCTTATGCATGTCTCCAATTATCCCTGAGAGGAGTCCAGAGAACTTGATAAAAAGCAAGAAAGGTTATGGAAGCTTTTGAGTGCTTTCGACAGCAAAATTTAATTTTCGCTGTGCTGTTTCGTGAAATTTTTCCTAAAATCATGAAACTTGAAAGCTCAGTGAGGGCTGATAGAGGTTGATAGAGGCGGAGAGAGAGGCGGAGAGAGAAATAACCATTTTATCATTTGGTTGTGCTTGTCTAAAAGATCCGAAACTGTTGTCTGGCTACTACTACTAGGCATCACCGTTGTTCTGAAGCTGTTCACAATCAGGCCATCCACTTGGGTTCATCTATCCAACGCGCAGATGTAATTCTACTCCAAGGACGCAATACTTTGAAACGAGGCTGTTCTTTCCTTGTTCCTCAGAAACAAGTTGGAGAGCATCACAGTCTAGCACGACCACAGGTCTATAGATCTATGACGAAACTTCAAGCGAGGATTCCAATTGGATTCGGACAACTATCAGAGGAAGTTGATGCATATGCATGACATTGGCCCTTCCGGAAAGTGCAACGTTAGGTGGTCGGATGCAGCTCACCCGTTAGCTCTATTTTTACGAAGCGGTTGGGCAATGATTTTTGATCCACAGGTATGTTGCTATCGGGATGGATGGGAGAAGAGTAAATGTGAGTGCATTAGATCACTTTTTGTTCATGAGTCATATAACATCTATGTATAGGCTGTGTCGAATTTTGTGGTCGTGGAGATTAAACAATTCACAATCATCAAAGTTATCTCATTCGTACTTAGCATGTAGCGTCCGCCTTGTCGACGGTCGACAGCAACGTGGTGACTAATGGGAAAAAACATCGATTCGAGCCGGAAATGAAGCTTTTGACAATACTTGGATGATCCCACTTGACTACGCAGGCTTCGAACCGAAATGATAAAAGCCAGGCATCATGCATGGAATTGATTCTCTAGCTGGTCTCACCCCCTCGTCTCTCATCCAAGTCTAACGTCGCTGGTCGCGTACAACATATCTTTCCTGCAAAATTTCCTCAAAAAAATTAACTTGACATCTATCATTAATTAAAAATGGTCAGACTTATTCCTTCTACTGTCGCTGTTGCCTTCCTCGCCGGATCTGCCCTGGCTATCCCTGCTGGGCAATATGAGTGCGTACCGCTACCATACTTAACCATCATTCCAGCATTCACGTCCATAACAGACGCCGCGAGTTCGTTAATGACTTTGAGGAACGAAGCCCTCTCGGACTTGGACTCCTCTTGTCAGTCTCACTTTCCGCATATCCTTGATCCTAAAGTCTGACCGCCTTTTATTCTTTCATTAGCAAAGGAATTAAAGGCGCTGTCAAAGTTGGGGAGAACGCAATCCAAGCACACCAGAGCAATCAACAACAAAAGCGTGCCTACGATGATCTCGAAGAGCGCAGCCCGCTCGGTCTTGGACTCCTCTTGTCAGTTGTAGTTTCAGAATAACTCATTTTCTCCAAGATCTGACCCCATAACCATTGACTCAACAGCAAAGGAATTAAAGGGGCCGTGAAAGTAGGCGAGCATGCGCTACAAGGACACCAGAACAACAACCAGCAGAAGCGTGCCTTCGACGATACCGATGACGTGTTTGTTTCAAGAGAAGATCTTGAAGAACGTAGCCCGCTCGGCTTTGGACTTCTCTTGTTAGTCGTGTCTTCATCTATCTCCTGCTTTCAGAAATCTCACTACGTCTCTCCTACGGCAAACAGCAAAGGAATCAAAGGTGCCGTGAAAGTCGGCGAGCACGCACTGCAAGGGAACCAGAACAACAACCAGCAGAAGCGCGCCTTCGATGATTTTGACGGTGTCGTCGTCACCCGCGAGGACCTTGACGAGCTGTTCGGCCGCGAGTTTGTCAGCGACATCGAAGAACGTAGCCCGTTCGGACTTGGCCTCCTCTTGTCAGTCCTTATGTTAATTTACCATATTTATTATTCTGACTAGAGTTTCTTCGTCGTACAATAGTAAGGGCATCAAAGGCGCCGTGAAACTTGGGGAACATGCAGCCCACGCCCACAACAACAACAACAACAACAAGCGCGACTTCGAAGAGGAGATGTTCGAGCGTGGTTATTATGACGATGTCGAACTTTTGGAGAGGGAATACTACGACGAGCTCGATTGAGATGCTTACCGCGTGTTGGATAAAGATGTGAAGGGGTTAGGAGATAGTCGTACCTACTAAGTAGCATTGCTGTATCAGCGAATAGACATTAATTCACAAGAGTATCATAGCCTCTAAATTGCAGAGACGATGTCTTGGTGGGACAGATTTGGATGTTACAAGCAAAGTAAAGAACTTCGCGGACCTTCGCATTCGGGCCCCAATGCGCCTGGCCATCCATAACTGGGAGAAATTGTTGCCTTCCACAGCAACCACAATGGGCCATCCAGCCTTGAGATACAAACTAATCACATAGAGCAGCAAAAAATTGTGAAGCAGGATATTCCTTATCAGGGTCATCCCTTTCATTGCCTTCACAAATAGGCCAACGGAGATCTTCAAGAAATACTGAACTCTGTCATGCGTCTCAGCCATTTGATCGTCGGTTCCATTGAATAGCGCTGCAGAGCGCCGACTGAGGAATCTCAATACAATCCCGTGAAATACAGTATCAGGATTACCTATGTAGTACAATAAAGAAAAAGACGACGACAACGCACAAGTTAATTCAAATCGATAGGGATATCTCCTGCACGTTCCAGGTCCTGCCAAAGCTTTTCCCTCGCCAGTGCGTCGAGTGGACTCGTGTCTTGTGAAGGAGGATCCGGATATTCCATGACGGTGTCCACCCAAGCAAGTGCCCATGCTCCATTGCCTACTTTGGTACCGCCTAGTACCTGTCGTTTCGTTTCGGAATCAGGGAGGGCTTCCCATCGACATGAAGTTGGTTGAGTATCAGAACGATCTGTTACAAAGAACAATAAGTTTAGCGTCTGTTTGGAATTTGACACAGGGAGCATTCTTACAATGAATAAGGTTCGAATTAGGTTCGTACAGGCCCAATGCAGGAATGTTGTCCTGAGATCCAAATTTCCGTTTTTTGGCTTTGGGTTTCTCATTCTCCATTATATTGAGATCAACATCTTCCTCTTGGTCTTCTTCCTCCTCTTCCTCCTGTTGTTTTGCAGTAGAGCCTTGGTTTGCTTCTGAAGGCGGTAAGAGTGAACCTCCCATCACCAGACCATCAACCCCTTCCACAACTTTCAGAGCTTCCTTCCTTTGTTTTACCCAATTCTCGTTTGCCTCAACTACGCGGGTTGCCATCATCCACATCCAATTGTCCTCTGCTACCCCATCGCGCGATAGCACGCTCTTCCGCACAGCATTCAATGGGCCATCACTGTATGGGCCCCATCCGCTGCCACCAAATATTGTGGTTGGTCCTCCAGCACGATAGACACCACCCGCAGCACCTCCACGATCGGCTTTATTTGAGGCAGCTGCAGCGGCAGCGTTCAGAGCGGAAAGTTCGTTGTTGTGGTGCGTTGCGTTAGGATCTGGTAGTTCGCCCACGGGGTCGCCGGCTTTGAGACCCCGAGCAGTAATCTCCTCGAGGACCTTATCTTCATAGTAGTCGTCCGTGACCCATTTTCCATCTACGAGCGATTATGTTGGTTTCAAACGGGGGTATACGTTCGAAAAGAAACATACCGATTATCGTCTTGCTGCCATGCAGTTTGAATGCGCTTCGTGCTGTAACGAGAGTGACACTTCGTGTGCGCAAATGAGAGCCCAGCTTTCCTTCGGCAATTAGATAGTCCTTCTCTGGTTGGGTGGCATTGAGCTTGAGTGCCAGGAGATTCCTCCGGAAGTAGTATAGAGAATCTCGGAATCCAGAAGTACGTGCTGCATCGATAGCAAGCATGTATTGTCTTTGAGGATGTCGGTTTGGGAGAACAAACGTCGAAGCCTTAAAACGCCGACCTGCAATGGAAATAGACATTTAACGCAATTTCAAAAAGATGAAGCAAAGATAAATGTACCTCCTAGGAGGTTACCGAACTTGTCTATCTTTTCATCGCCCTTGGGGTCATCCTCAGTGACAAACTCGTCTCCGTCAATGATATGAACCGCTCCTTGAATCTTCCGGAAAGGCTTTCCTCCACCAAGTGGTGCCTCTTTTTCTACATCAGCATCTCCTTCAACAGGTGTACCATTTCCACCCTCAATATCCGCATCATTGTCCCCCTCGTTGTCGCCCTCAGCCTCAGTATCGTCCTCGTTCCGTTTCGGCAGCCTGATCAGCAATGAACTTGCCCCTCTCCCGCGACCCCTACCACGACCTCTCCCCCGGCCACGCGCGCGAGGCGTGCCAGTACTACTCGACGACCCTCTACCTCTTCCACGCGGGCGACCTCGCGGACGGGGAGCTGGTGTATCAACAACACTTTCGACTACATCTTCGGCCTGTTGTTCCGCGACATTTGGGCTGCCCTGGTCTATGTCCATGGCGTTGTCGTCGTCAACCTCTCCTTCATCGTCATCGTCATCCCGTTCCGACTCGACTTCGGGAGTTGGAGTTGCGGCTGCAGAAGCAGTGGCATTATGCGCCGATGGCCGTGGTCGGATGACAATTTTTGGGACTGTAGATGTCATGTCTTCTGGATATACATCGTTAGCGCAACCATTTTAGAAGTTTTTTAAAAATATTAGAGATCAGGAGCCTACAATCGTATGAATATGTCTTGAATATTTGTTCAAGATAAATGTCGCGTTAATCCAACGTCAATCCAACGTTAATCAACGTGAAGTTCTGAATCGTCTCTCCAATTATTTGTGAAATGCGGAGAATCTTTTATCTATGTTGATAGATAGTTGATAAGAGAAGCCAAAGAGGAGAACCAGATGGGATGTAAGTTCGTGTCTGGTCGTTAAAGGAACATGTCCGAAATTAGCGAAATTCAAGAAACATGGCGTGACGGTGAAGTGACAGTCACGTGACTGCTGGTTCCTGGGCGCTTCAGCCTCTCGACTTCGGGTTGGCGCTTCGTGTCAATAGATTTTCAGTGCATTACATAAATATTTTAGACTATGATGTCTCGGCCATAGCCAAGCATGCGCGGGGGAGTTAAGCTAACGGAACCAGTGATATCTAAACGGTTTTCGGAAAATAGAACATACAGTACTTATGTCCCCAGGTGCCAGGCTGGCGCCGGGTTTTGGCTGGGCTGAGAAACCGCTGGAAATTAAGATGACTGCTATCTACAACCTATTTACTGATGCTAGACTGAATTCAGAAAGAGAGATAAGTATTTGGGATTGATTTGTGGCTGATTTACTATTGATGTATACTCAAATTTCGACTGATGAATATTGTGAGTTAAGTTTCCAGGGATGCGCGTAGATGAGCTCCTTTTAGATATTCTAATATAGAACGTACGCCTTCGTCAGTTGACGACATAGGAATCACAGAATAATAATTGATCACGTTGTGCCCTTTCATTGGATATTCTTCGGAAGAGTATTGCTCTCCCTCTTGAAAAACCACTCGGAAGTAGTAAAGTTGACGTCGGCAGTTCTAGGAGAACTGGAGGAGCGATCTACATTTAAGTAGGAGAATGATGAATTCTAACTTTAGTCTGAAGTCCTGCCATTTCTTGGACATCAATGTCTTGAAGAGAATTGTTCGATAGATACCTTAATAGCTGATCGCGACATCATGGGCGCCGTATATTCAGGATTTGAAAAGATCGAGGGAATGAGCATCGAGAATATGATCTGATCAACTGACACTGAGGATAACACATTAATGTGCGTAAGGGTTTACCGTGGCACACCCTGGGCCACTGTACTTATTCACCGTGGTTGAGGACCTCACTATAAGCATATAAACCCCTCTAATTTTGATGTTTTTGCAAACAAAAAAAATACGAACGTTTCTTTTTCGAAAGATAAATCAGTCACTTCTATTACGATGCATTGTACGGAAGATCACCAATATCAACGCTACCTCGAACAACAGCAATTAACGCATCGGCGATCCACTCCTCGCCTTCCCGCCATTCCCGATCACAACTCCACTGTTGGATGAGGCTAACCGCACGCTCTATTCGGCTGTTGACCTGAAGATCCTCCCAGAGCTGGTTGTCATCTGGGTCGACGTAACCTCCGGA
This sequence comes from Flammula alnicola, assembly GCA_015499995.1. Lineage (NCBI taxonomy): Eukaryota > Fungi > Basidiomycota > Agaricomycetes > Agaricales > Strophariaceae > Flammula > Flammula alnicola. Next base: position 28,947 of record JADNRV010000049.1, read on the forward strand.
CAGGTCAAGTAAATTATAGCCGATGAGTTCGGACAGGTCGGACTCTAGGTGGGTGCGGGTAGAGCACTGTCTTGGATAATTCAGCATCATGCGGATGAGGGAGGCGTATACAGCGGACGGTCGAGGAACAAGGATTTTGGAACAGCGGTAGGATGATGTGAGGTGGAAGGGTGTTTCCTCGGTGAGCTCGGACTGGGCCAGGGAGGAAAACGATAAAGGGTAGAGAACGAGATGCTGGACCATGAATGGTTCTGTTTCAGGCGTTACTCTGTGGAAGCGACCCGTGGAACGGAAGTCGCCCTCGTATCTGAGGAGGAATGTGGATGGCGGTGTAAGAGGTAGACCGAGGGATGACAGGATGTCGGAGGCGCCTTCCAGATCATCGTCCGGTACAACATAAGAGAAGTTCTAGGGATAGATGCTCTAGCGTTTCAAGGGACATTGCTATTTCAATTCTCTCACCTTTACGAGAATGGGAACGTTCATTCTGCGATATAGAACGGCTCGCCACTCAATTAGTTCAACGCCTGCTCGCTGCAGCGCTTGCAGTGCGATATCAACGATTTCTGCGGGTTCGTGGTCTCGGTCAAGAAGAGGTTTTGTCTTGATATCTCGAGGAAAATGGTGTGAAGGAAAATGGGAGAAATTTGGGCTGGATGATAGTGATTGTAGCATTGTGGTTTGTGGAAGAGTCAGACAGGAGAGGAATGAAACGGGCACGGAACTTAGTTCTATTGTTACATAATGCAAAATTGAGCATTGCCACAAATTATATTAGGTAATCAATAATGTTATCCCCGAATTGGGACACCGAAAAGGTCCCGTCGTTAGCCCCTTTGGGTGCTTCAGCGCTTCACCCACGACCGTGACTCGACTCTGACTCGACTCCTCCTCTGGACCCAGGCAATGGCGCACCAGATATCAATTACAAGATCCAGAAAGGACCAACTTAAAGCAGCGGTACTTCTCTCTCAGTGTTTACACAAATTGGGCTGTCCACATGCTTATATCGGAGGGTTTGCCTTTGCTCTACTTGGAAGCGCTCGGCCTACTGAGATAAGCCTATTCGAGCTATAGCTGTGGTTCTAAAACATATGATGGTCCCCGCCCACTTCTTCACGATATAGATGTCCTAATTGAGATCAAAAATATCAATATACAGACAGTACGCTATCAACTCATGGAGTTGAGCGAACAGTTTGCTTCGGCTGGAATCAAGTTGTACTTCGTGCAAGTATGATCGCATTTTCAACCTTGATTTGTGGCAATTGAAGCTAAGACGGGATGGCCATTCACAGCAACAAGTAGGGGATTTGAAAAATGATGAACTTGTTCGTGCGGCCAAGAACAATGTCTTGATCGAGACCTTGCAGGCTGGAACGCTTGGCCTCCCCGTTGTCGCTGAACCCCGGTATTTGATTGAACAAGAGTCCGGAAGTGAGTGCGCATATCTCGCTGCATTATGCCCGTGCACGTTTGTAACATATATATTCTAGCAATCGCACTCCTTCACCCATCTATTCTCATCTTAACCAAAATGAAGCGGTGGTATCACAATCACGAGTCCACGCGACCAAAAACCGTACTCAAGAACAAATCTGACCAAAGCGACATTGACTTTCTGCTTTACTGGCTTGCGGAGAATGATATGAAGATTGATTTTGAAAAGTATCAAGGCAAGACCAGAGACGAATTGCTCTGCTACGTTCGCCAGTACCATGACAAGTTTCACGACAATACCGACTTGGTCAAAGTTTTGGAAAGTGTAGTCAGACCTGATGACTGGGAACTTTTGCTCACTACCTAAATAAAAGTCAAGTACTATAGAAGAATATAGCCTGACTTCTCATAACCGATGTATAACAGGAAGGCGAGGAAGGCGAGGATTCCACATGTACACCTCATTTGAAGATTCGAACATACAGAATCACACTAAGTGATGGGGTCGGGAAAGCGAATATTTTCATTTGAAGACATTGTTAATGATGAACGACTCGAGAACAACCCCAGCCAGACTTGACCAGAAGCTGAAGCTGCATGCACCTCGACCAAAGGCGCATTTTGCATATACGCGGCACGACAACTTCAGAGACACCAGCAAAGACGATACTTGAACAGCACCCTCCGTCGTCGTTTGAATTGACGCCAACTAGCGATTCAAATGATGCGTTACGCGGATTACACCCTCGAGAGCGTTTACTCTGCGGGAGTTGTCAGTATAGCTTGTCTCACGTGGACCGACACAGAAAAATCGTACTGGAACGGGCTCTCATCTTTCTGCGCTTGCGCCTGAGCCTGCGGGATCTCTTTTTCTTCCACTTCTCTCTCATGTTCTACAAAATGGGGCAATCAGAAAGCGGAAGTATAAATCGAATGAATGGCACGGACTGGTTATGATTGTAGAGGAGTTGGGGAAGCGGGGAAGTAGATCGAATTGGATGATGGTTGGTACTGTACAGTTCTTACATAAGTATTCCCACCCTTACACTTTTTTCTCATTCCCTCTTGTCTGCCTTGTATTCCGAGATTCTCACTTTTTGAACATGGCGAAACGAAGGGTTCCGGCTGCTCTCCATCGCGAACTGACAGAATATGCCGCACTTTTGCGCGCTTTGCGCGTCAGGGATGCAATGGACCTCACGAAACATCTTACGAGGGCGAACCCTTTCGCTTTGCCTCCTCAACTGGACGACGATGTTGAACTGAACTCAGATGACGATCTTGACGACGATGAATTGCTAGATGGGTCTCATTCCCATGTGCCCTATCCGCCATCTACTATTGCTTCTGAATCCAGGCCAGGTACTCCAGTTGCTGGGCCCAGCAATCTGAAATCCACTGGTAGGCCGGTGAGCGCTAAAGCGAAGGGAAAACAGAAAGCCAAGGAACCTGCCGCGCCTAAACAACGGCGGCGTGACCACTGGACTCGTTGGCCGCTCCCACTGGAAGATGTTCTCAATCCAGAATGGACGCTGGAAGACGAGGTCGCTGTGATTGTTTCCCAATTGATGAAAATGCGTCCAAGGCCTCCTTTTCCTGTTCCAGTAGCTGGTCCTGATGAAGCAATGGAAGAAGACGAAGAGGACCGAGCTTTTACTGTTGCGGACATAGAATTTGACGAGGAGGACCCGGACCCTCCTTTCTACGTTCCATATATCGTGTCCATAATCGCGAACTACCTTTCCACTATATTGGGTCTTCTTGCGTCTTTTACCCCCGCGCGCCCGGCGAGCATGCAGAACCGTATAGAGCCTCTGAACTGGCGCGCGATCATCGACGTCGTTGTGTCCTGCGGTATTCCCGAGTTCGCCAATGCAAAGTATGTAGCTTCTTTGTCTCGTTATGTCGTAGTTGGTAATCCGTGTTGTAGGGTAGTGAATAACGTCATTAAACGAATGGAAGCCATTTATGGTCCCTCGATATCTCCGCTTGAGGGCAAGAAAGCTACTAGCTATCGGGGTATGTGATCCTTTATGCGATTGACCGAGGGTATCAACTTATGATTATTAAATAGCGGTCGAGAGAATAAAAGAGAAAGAAGCGGCCACAAAGAAGTTTGAAAAGAAGTTCGATGAAGTGCTTGAGAAATATTGGCAACCTGTCTCTCCACGATCTTTGGACAACCCGAGCCCTCCACCCTCCTTGCTTTCGAAACGAAAACCCAGCGTGAAGGAAAGAAAAGATGGTATGATTTTATGTCATAATTCATTTTACTTTTCCTTGTTGTTTATTTCCCTTCTTATCTTAGAGGCAGAATTCAGAGTAAGATCGAGATCGGCGCCTGCAAAGAAGAGAAAGCATCGAGCTAAAGCACCCTCGAGAGAACCGGAGCGAGAAGGGAATAGTGCGCCTACCGCTGCTACCCGAAACGCCGAAGCAGGACCGTCGTCGCAGAAGGGCAAAGGAAAGGAGGAGCAAGCACCGGTGAGACGGAGCGGTAGGGCGAGGAACAACGTCAACTATCGGGAAGTTCTTCTTGATAATGACATTATCATGGGCGAGTAAGGTTTCACTATGTTGGCATGACGAGCCGCGTGAGGCCTAGGGCCATTATTATTTGCTTTATCTCTTGTTACATACATATCAACAACTCAAAGTAATCTTTTCTCGGTGGCATTCTCGTCCCCCATATCCTGAACAATATGCCGGCAATCTATAGCCAGGGACTACTCTAATGCCCTGCTGCAACACCACCATTTCGCAAGAAGTATAAGTAAGTTACTAATAATGCATAATAATGCAGGTTCCTATTCGTTTAACTGGTTTAGTTGCTGTATCGATAGTAGTCATAGACTCATACGCCTCCGTCAAGACACCTTGCTCGCATCTACATGCAGAAAATCCATAATCGCTTCCAACCCCTTATTTCCACCTAACCTTGCAATCTCTGCTCGGGTTTGCGCCTCGAGGTTCGCCAGAACCGATAGAGTATAGTCAAACGACTTCGTGCTGTCCTTGAGATAGTTGATGGTGTGTATCTTCAAAGTTGGTGTTGTAGGCCGTTTTTGGAGAACATCTGTCGCATTTGCGTTATTCATAGAGACGTATGAAGGGTCAAGGAAGAGACTTACTGAGGATCTGGCGGTTTGATCTGTCCGCGTGTATACCGTGCACAACTGGAAAGGAGAACTTTCCTTCTGAGAGGTCCTCAGCGAAGCCCTTGTTCGAGGTGTACTATTCGGCAAAGTAGTTAGAATGATGGACAAGGACGGGGTCGTGGAATTGCGCACTACCTCTGTGCTTTGCAAATTCATGAGGTCATCACGAATCTGGAAAAACACTCCAATGAGATTGACGAGTGGAACATAGTCTCTGTTCGACGTCGTCAGCAGCTTGCGTTTGTAGGGAAAGAGGAACGCACACGTCAACGTTCGTAGTGGAACAAGCCATCATGAGCTTGATACCGATGCGAAGGAGGCCACCAGTTTCTGTAGGTTGCGTAGTGATCGGTGATCAACTTCAAGACACGAAAGGAGGCGACGTACTGTTGTTGACCATCGTGACGTACTCTTCTTCCGTTGGACATTGGAGCGAATCGCGCCATAGAATTTCCAGGCCTTGTCCTCGGTGTAGAGAGAGCAATTCCTCTTCAAAAGTACAATTAAACCATCAGCGCAACATCGTAAAATGTTTCGAACTGGATGTACCTGTGACGAGCGCGTCGAGGGCTCGACGAGGTGGTGTTGATGCGTCGGTGCCGCGCAGGGCGAACAGTTCTTGATAAGCGAGGAAATAGACGTAGTTGGCGGTGTTGATAGTTTGTGGGACGCCGTATATCTTATGAGTGACTATGAAAACGCGTTCGTACGTCAATGAGAGGGATCAAATTGGAATGAAAAGGACTGACCAGGTTTGCCTCTCCTCAATTGCGAATCATCCTCGATATCGTCTACCCTGTCCTTTCTCTCTTAGCACCCATGAATTCGAGAAGCAACGAGCATATTACATGAGACTAGCAGCGTGCAGCATGTTGACGACTTTTGCGATGACGTGCAATTTATCGGAGGGAACGTCCAGCCATAGATTGAAAGCTTCGATGAGTTTGCCGCGTATTTCTTTGCCGGGATTAGATGTTATATATTTGAATGGTTCTAATATTGCCTTGGAATAACTACCTTTAGCAAGGCCTTGCATTTACATGTCGCTCAATGGGCTCACCTGCTCATGGTCGGGTGACCATATGGGCTGCTTCGAGAGCACCTCTAGGAGATTATCGTATCGCGACATCGTGGACGATGTTATGTAGAGTGTTGTATTATGTGCAAACTTTCGACATCCTTTAGTCCGAGTCGTTAGAGCCGCAGCAGCATGGCCCTGCTTTCTCGCCCGACTTGTTCATATCGAGCACCCTTGCTTGTTCTTGTTATGCATTACCTTCCACCGAGCCGATCCGCCGAGTTGTTAAATCACGTGGTTAAATGCTATAAATTGGAGATTTTTTTTTGATGGTAACTCTCAACTGAACCTTCACAGCTGCTGTTTGCGAGCATGCAACAGTAACTCTTTTTTTGTCCACTTGGAAGAGGGTATGATGCTGAAAGGCAGATAATAGCAGGACTCACTTAAGCCGGAGCATCTTCCAGCATCTGCATCCCTTGCAATCCAGCAGCGGAATGGAATTCGCTTGACTATGCAGTCCTTACATCTCTTTTGTTATCTTTTCGTAGATTTCATATTGCAAAATAGAACAACACTTCTCTTGAAGAACCAACCCTTCATCGCACAAAACAGAAGCTCTCTTTGCTGACATGTCGACGTTGCTTATCCTACGACCCGCCGACTCGATCCGGCAAACTCGCCCGTGACGGCGGCCAGACGAATTTTCTTTCTTCTGGCATTCGGGCAGTTGCAAGCTATGTATTGCAGAAAGCATGCATATATATTCTAGAGGTAAACCACCACCGTCCCGCTACCAACCTTCCACTCCGCTTCTGCACCATCTACCTCAAAGTCACGTTCCCGCTTCAATTGCAGCGTGCGCATCGTCTGATCCTCTCTTCGCTTCTCGCTTTGACGTTCGTCTGCTCCCTCGTCTTTTAGTCTTGTCCCGGAGGCAATTTCTGCGTCGGAGAGCGCCACGTTGATGTCGAGTGTACATCTATTCGGGACAGATAGTGTGATTCTACGTGGTTCGATGTAGAGGCTCGAGCGTTGGACAAGGGAATATGTCTATTTGGACATTAGAGGATATGGAGAAGTTCAACATAGACAGGAGGAATGGGGTATAAAGCAGACGGAAAAGGTACTTACTACCAACCCAGGAACATGCACTTCAATCCGCAGGCGCCCCACATCGTCTTTCGTCCAGGACCAGTCAAGAGGAATAGTTGCTGTCCGATCTTCCTCTTTTGAAGCCAGCGTTGTAACATTGGCTTCACCTTTGCCGGTCGTGGAGCTCTCTGAACTGGCAGCGACATTGTCGTCCGGTCCCGATCTTTCTTGGAGGGCTGATCTTTGTTCAGTAGATTCAGTAAACTGGTTGGGGCTGGTGTTGCTTGAAGAGGACGGCGCAGCTCCAGGGGTCTCCGGCAGCAAAGGGGTTTCCAGCAGCAAAGAAGCTGGAACCTGCGCAGTGCGCGGCAGCAGCTTGCCCTTGCTAGAAATGTTGGGCGTACGGATGTCCCGCGAGAGGACCAAGCCTGTCTGGGCTTCAATTCGTTGGAGGCTGAGTTCTGTTGCATGTGATGTTATATCAGATATGACACGTAGATTTCCTTGAGCGAGGAAGAGATTCAGATACAGACCAATGAGGAATAATTTGAATTCTGGGTCGCGCTGGACACGCGACTTGACTGTACTGTTGTATATGCAATCGAATACCAATGAAGGATTTCCGGCTACACAGAGTATACGAGAGGAAGAGTAACGTCAACATTCGTTCCTCGTGTACGATCTCGTTAAAAGGGACAAGATGACAAACGGAAAACACACATTTGTCCTTGTCTTCTCTCGCATTCGACACGATCGCAGGGATGTACAACCCATATGAAGTATCGTCTTCTATATCTTCGCCCTGTATCGCATGCTGTATCGCTTCCTCGCTTCCTTTGGGAGATGGTGGTGCATTAGGATCCCAGGCGATGTTCACAAAAACTTTGAGGCCTTCTGGGACAGGTAGGGGCTTAGCCGCAGGTTGCGATGATGGCGATAGTAAAGCTTCCGCTAGCGTCGACGATTTTATACAGAAGCCAGGTTTGGGCGCTAGTTTAATAGTGATCAGGGATGATGGTGAAGGTGAGGAAGACATTTGGCGCGTTCTGGCACTGGTGACCATGCATCAGTTCTTGCCTTTTTTGGCGCGATCAACACCACAATCCACTCTCAATCCACTCGATAATATTTTTATAACGTCCATAAAGAGCATGAATGTATTCTACAACTTTTACCTCCGCTGAAAAATCATTTTCCGACCTGTATCACCGTCGCCGTTTTAACTGCCCATCTCTCTGGCTCCACGACTTCTGCTGGCGGAAGGTTTCCACCTAAATCTCGCCATTCTTCAAAAGGTGAAATCTGAATGATACTTTGAAAATTGGCTGGGCGGGTGGAGAGAAATAATCTAAAGAACCCGACGTCTTTATTCTCCCCCTCGCGAAGGACGAACTGCCAAGGCAGGGAACCGCCCTCGCCATACCCGACGGCTAACTGCGACTTTGGCGGCAAAGGGGCGTCTACCCCAATGGTTAACTGCGAGTTTTTGGGGCGGGGGGTATCTACACCGGTTTTTGACTCCGTATCAAGCGGTGTATTTGCATCCTTGGCGGCGCTTGGCTGTAGGTTGGGCGGCAAATCGATTTCTACGTTGGCCGTGTGACGGGCTGATCCTGCACCGAATGGTGGAGTATACCACTCAGCTGTGAAATTTGGTGAGATGAGGCATCGTCCAATGGAAATTCGTACTCACTGATGGTAAGGTCGGTAGGGTCAAAGTAGAAAAGGTAGGGATAAAGCATAGCTTCGGACTCGTTGAAAATTGTCATCCCCAAGCATCTGTCGTCGTTTGCCACTACCGTGGCAGGCTCCTGTGCGATGAGGTTTCTGCCAACGGCCTTCAGATTCACATCGAAGCTCGCGCTAATCTCTTCCTTCAGTTCCCTCATCTCCATACGCACATCCCCGAAGTCGTCTGGTGCGATACGGGTAAGGTGATGGTAGAAATGAAGTGAGGCCCTCACGACTTTCCGGATGGCGTGCATGTCATTGGCGTTGACTGCATAGTGAATCCGCGACCCGATATATGGCGTAACCATATCCTCGTGCCTATCGAAATGGACGCTCTCACCCATAACGGTAAGCTCGAGATGACATTTGGCCACGTCATCGACAATAACTACTGATAGCTGTTCCCTCTCACCAGGCGGAAATACCGTTTCTATCCATTGTCTATCTCTAGAAAATATAGAAATGCTTTGAGAAGCGTGTTCGATGACCTTGCAATAGAAATGCCAGGGCATCCGGTATCGTTTCGTGTGGGGAGGCAGTTCGAGGGTGGACGAGAGGATGTTTACGGAAGTTGCCACGAGATACCCAAGGCAGGGATTTGGGAGGAGGGAAGTATTGATTAGGTTCGTTCTGTGGACGGCGAAACGGGAGCCGACGGTGATGCCTTGCGCTGTACCAGCTTCGAGGGTGATGGGGCCCTCCTTTACACGTGTCGTGAAGATGAAGGAACTGTCAGCTCCGGAGTCTTGATTATTAAATAAGCGTCGGTTTACACCTTCGCCTTCGCAATGTGGCGTCTGCCTATAATTCGATAATAATAAAGACACAGTCAGTAGAGAAATCATATACCGAACTCACTTTCGCGGCATGCTTAATTTGTCCATTAGGGATGTATATGTGAGAGTATTGAATTCGTCGCTTGCTAGGACAGTGAGAAGGCGATCAGTGAAAAGTCCTCGCTTGCTCTTTCCGTCTTCCCAAGCTAGCTGTTCGCGGCCACACGCAGCCAACAGAACATGAGAACCACGAAATCTCCCTGAGAACTCTTCCACAGGACGATTGCCTCTGCTTTCTGGCGGCCAAAATTGTTGGTCGGTGTAGCCTTTGATCGGGGGAGGGTTGCAGATCCGTCGAGGAACATGGCCGTCTGCATCTTTACTACGATTCATACCAGCAGAGCTGCAGCAGTCCAAGATGAGGGTCTTCAGGTTGGATACATTTGAGAAGCGCATAATAAAATATTTCTGCGAGTCAACTCACAATATTGTTTCCCCTGCGATCCGATATCTGATTAAGAAGAGCGGATATCGTACGGTCAGGAAGGCCTGGAATCACATCCTTCTTCTTTTCCTCGTTGATCTCTACTGTTGTAAGACAGCCGATGTCACTAGGACACAGCATCTCTATCCTGCCCGTTGGAGTGTGCCAGTCTTCCCACTCTGCAGGTATCGTTCCCTGAGCACCATGTCCGGCGTAATAGACGATAATGGCGGCGCAGTCCTTCTCATACTTCGAGTTATCCCGAAGGAATATGAAAGAGTTGATGATGCCTTCGCGTGAAGCCTGTTCGTCTCGGATGCTACAGATGTTCTCTTTGGGTACTTGCATGCGTTTAGTCAAGAAATTCTCGAATGCATCAGCATCCCCTACGGCTCCATTGAGATTCTCAAAGTCAGGATGGTCGGAAGCATACTTGTTGATGCCAATGACCGCTGCTAGTATGGGCGGCGGGTTTTCACTTGGAAGAATAAGTGAGGGTCAGATAGCGGTCACAGCATTGGCTTCAAAGCTTACATGGGCCTCATTTCCAATACAGGATCCCTACAAGCTTGGTTGTTAAGACACACAGTTACAGGCCATGATAGTTCTCGAAGATACTCACTGAGGTTGCATATTGTGTCCAGTCATCGTTCAGCGTAAGCGAGCTCGGGGTAGAAGGGTAGAAGGGTAGAAGTGAAGCTCTTAAGTCTGCTCAGTTCTTTAAGGCTGTGTATGAAAATTTCAACGACGACAGGTACGGACTGTCACCGGCACCTTGGGTAATGGAATCATCGTCGCTCGTTATCGATACGTCTGTAGTTAGAAGCTGCACGGACAGTGTAGAGGCAGCATCAGTAAAAAGTCACCTGGAATTCAATGACTTTTGAACCTCCTAAACCTTGAACACAAGTATACTCGTGGTACGAGGCGGCAGTGAGGCGCGACGACTGAAGCGGAAGTTCGTTTAAGCTCCGCTTCAAATACCACGTGACTACTGGCTCCTTCCAAGTTCCCCGGCCTTCAAGCGAATACCACTCTGCAACCGACGAGGCGCAGGTGGTAAGTTTTACTGATTTCTGCTCTGTTTCGCTCGCCTCCTCTGCCATGTTTCTACGTCATCCTTCCATGTACTTAGATGATGTGCGCACGTTAGTGAGAATATTTACTCATCAGTCGTGGTCATGAAGGTATCGAACTAGAAACCGAACCACAACCACAAGATACTAAATCCCCCACTATCTTCAAGAAAGAATCTGCTTCATACCTTTAGTTACATACAGCAGGTTATTAAAAAAAAGGGTATCTCTGATATTCCACCAGCTACCTATGGCGTTGAAACTTCGAAGTTCACAAATTTGTAACCGTAGCAGATGCTCAGTGTTCAGTGCCCAAAGTTGGGCATCGACCAATCCCGGTTGAGTCTAAAGGCAGTTCTGTGAGTCGCAGAGCCTTATGTATATTTGAAGCAGAGTTTTATTTTGCGTGCGGAGCGCCAGAACATTTTTCGTAGCTGTTTTGTTCCTACTGCAGCTGGTCATTCCGCCCATAACAACTTCAAGTCCATAACAATCTCACTGCTTCAAGGATATCCCTAGAGATATAGTCCTTTTTGCTGGCTGTATTCCCCTGTATTGCTCGAGTTCATATTTTGCCGGCATAGTCACTTCACGGTGTACATATGTTGTACATATGTTATAAATTTAGCAGAACATCTTGTGTAATTCGGGAGAGTGGTAGGATAATTGATTAATCCACTATGTAGTCTATGGGAATAGGTCTCTAAAAGGCAATGAATTGAATGATGGAGGATGCAAGCTAAGTGTAGCATCTCGACGGTCAGACCGGGTAATATCTAATTAAAATGCCATTCCTTGAACAGCACGTCCGACGGACTCCGGACAGGGATTCTTTGTGTTTGTCTGCCTCCGCGGAATATGGATCTCTGCCTCCAGGAGGATGGATGGATAGAATGGACAAGATGTTCTCTACAGATCCGTCCGTCCACATGTAGATGTCGCTGCCAAGGAGTGAGGTGGACATTCAAGTTTAAGGATAAACACCGGACCCACAGGCCAGCTGGATGGACAGTCAGTCGCCTGAAAAAGGTAGCGGCCCGCTAGCTTGTGTCTTCCCATGTCCGTCCACAAGTGCTCCAGAGATGCTACGATATGGGTAGTTAATAACACAGGTCAGCAGGTTGTTTTTAGATTCCAGTTTTTGTTGACATTCTTGGCTAAATTATGGATCCTGACCACTGCTTGCCACGGTGATCCTGACAGATAAATCTCTTTCCGTTCCTAAGTTGATGCGTTTCATGCGAAAGCTGCGTGTCAGATGGCGGAAATGGCGCATGCCAGCAGATTTGCATGACTTTGGACTCCCTGGAAAGGGTATCAAGCAAACGTCTCGCTTAGACTACTGTAGAACCTACTTTAGAAGTCTGAAGATCGTTTGTTTAACAGGTTCACAGTGTCCGAACGCGCACAACATGCGTGCTTTCCAAGGAGTCTCCAGCTCGTTGTGGCCATGACTTTTATTTCCAAGGAGCTGCAAAAATCAAACAACAAAGATAGCTGAGGGTACTTGTGCCACACGAGACATTTTTACAGTTCTCAAATTAGTCGACCATGAAACTGAGCAAATTCAAGCAAGCTTTTTGATTGTCCCGCGATCAAGCACTATGCCTAGCTTCTTCATCATTCTATCCCTCGGCCAGCAACCGCCACGGCGCCACTAGGCCTTCCAACGCACGGCCAATGTATGCATGTCACCTCTGGGTGCGTACTTACCGCACGCCACGGTAAGAGAGATATCCGGAGGCACCGAGGCTGAATGTTGTTTGGCACGGGTCCTGATGCAGTCTCGCAGACAATACATTGCCGTATTTTCTTATCTTGCTCGGATTACTTATCTGGATTCCCACATGCAGATCGTCGAGACACGCTGTATTAGCCACACTTGCATCTAGACACTTATTTGAGTTTAACCAGCCGCGGTACGCACCGTGTATGGCACAGCTCGGTCCGTCCATCCAAGACTCCACTTGGATTCTAGCTCCAGAGTCTCCTGTTTTCCGTCTTCTATCTTCTTCACATTCTCAAGATCAGGGGTGGCCTAATGTCGGAGTAGCCTCGTGGCAAGGACTTGTGTACAAGAAGGCACGGACAAACGCTCAACCTCATGGCCTCGGAAATTAAATGTTTGTCGAAACACTTAATAGTTTCGGCGCTTAAATTGCAGGATAACATACACAGTTAGGTCTTGCACAACGCACATGCGCAAAATATGCTCAGTCGGTCGAGAACACTATCGATGAGAGGGTAGGCTGAAATAAGTTAATGAAATGGTAATATCTATACAACACGCCTCAAACTTAATAGGGTACGGCGGCAAAAAAAAAAGGAGGACGGGGCATTGCGAGTGTAAATACGTCGACTCTTCTTATCCTACAAGAATGACTCTGGGATCATGACTGGTCTGACTGGCATATGACTGACTGGCTGGCTGGAACGTTCGCGTGGTAAATGTCGGATAATAAGTAACGATGCAAAATTTTGAGAAAACACATGAACCTACGGCAAAGACGGCACGTAAATAAAGTGGAAGATGTAATCGTAGCAAGCAAGGCAGGCGTACAAAGAATTCAAGAAGGAAGAAAAGAATAAAGAATCGATATAGAACACAAAAGCGTAATTCTAAATCAATAAATTTGTAGACCAGCTAGGGAAGGATCATACTCCGAGGACGCGGTAGTCGGGACGCTCGAGGCATAAGGTGGACGCGTGGACGATCCCGAGCCAGGCGAAGGCGAGATACTCGATGACGACGCCGAGCTCGGGGCTCTAGCCATGTTAGGATGAATGTTCAACTGTGGCGCCGAGCGTACACCCTGCGAATTATTGAACATGCCTTGCACACGTCCGCTGGGGCGGTACGGAGGAATACGCCCACCGTTCCCGTCCGAGCCCTGATCGTGATGGCTCGATTGCGAGGACGTCGATGGTGAGCGGCTTCTGGAAGGGTTCGGAAGGGTCAAGAACGGCCCGCCCATCATGCCGCCTCCATTCGACGGGAGAAGTCTGGGATCAATGGTAGGATCATGGCTGGACATCGATGCCTGAGAACGGTGGCGCGGTTGATTTGGGATTGCTGGGCCACGGTCGCTGGGAGGATTGAAAGGCATCATGGACTGGCCATTGGAGTCGTAGTTGTTGAAGCCTGAAGGAGGCATGCTACGAGGATCACGACTCATATTGGATGGCTGGTTGGAAAAGGGGAAGCCTCGGTTGCCCCAACCCGAAGAGGGTTGTTGCTGGAAGGGGCCATCATTGGGAGGGAAACCTTGATGGAAATGCGGAGTATTGTCAGAAAAATTTGAAGCGGACATCTGTCGGAGCCATTCGTCGATTGCGTTGTTTTGGGAGTCGTCGTATATTGACAATGCGGTGTCGGGTGGCAAAATGGCAGAAGCTGGGAGGGACATGATGGTGCAATCTAAACAGGTTGCACAGTGGTTGGGATTGCTACATGAAGCATATGCGGAGGAGGATGGAACCGCGTTGCCGCGGTTGTGGTGGATACAGCCTGGGCAAGCACAATCGTCGCCACACCCACAGAGGGAAGGGAAGGTCGAACTATCGAATCCGACGTTTTCTGACCTTGACCCCCAAGCGGGTGGCGCTCCCATCATTTGGAGCTGGTCGTTGTACGTCTGCTCATTGTAAGAAAATAAAGAATTGGAAGGACCCGGTGAAGCCACGTAAGACTGAGGATGCACATTGGTGTGAGGTGTCATACCGTGAACACGACCGTATGGCGCAAAGCTGTCAAGATGGCGGCCGGTGGCATGGCCATGGGGGACGCCCATGGATGGGTTATGGACAGGCCCAGACATGGGATAGGCACCCTGGGATGGGGGGCGGGGTACGAGGGGGCGCAATTCCTGAATGCGGGCTAGGATCTGAGAAGAGGTGTGCGCCGACGCTTTTGAGGACGAGGCATGTCCAATATTGGCGCGGCGCGAAGAACCTCCGGAAACAGCGGCGTTGAGCGGCTGCTCGGTGGATCCACCTCTTGCAGGATTCCTAGTTCTCGGCATTACGCAGGTACAAGGGTCTCCAAACTTGCACTGGTGGCTATGATGCATCCCTAGCGGAAGATCAGCATCGCTGGTAAATGGGCAAGATGTCGCCGGGCAAGGAGCTGCATACCACCATGGTCAGAGTCAGAAGAGGTTCCTTCCCCAGAGTTGGGGAATGCGACCGGCGCTCCCAAGGGCAAGCCATTGGGAAACGCGGCGGTCTCAAAACCTGGCTTAATTCCTGAGCAATGAGAAGCGTAAAATATAACCTTATCCATGAGCTGACTGCAGAACGAATAGATTATGGTTCAACACACCTTCCGGCGAGGATGATTCAGACTTTGTTTCACATATGCATTTGACGTGTACTTGTTTTGTTTTGCGAAGCTCGCGACAGTGTTCGCACTGGGTAACGGGGCGGCCCTTCTTTTTTATTTCAAACAGGGGCCGATCTGTGTGTTTGCATGCTGAAGACCGGTGGCCTTTAATGCAGGTCTCGCTGAAAAAAGGGGGGGGGAAGAACAAAAAATCAGCAACGACGCCAAAAATTCCAGAAAGATCTTACCATGCGTATTTCTTGCTGCTGATAATCTAGACGACGACGAGATATGAGACGATCGAAAAAAAGAGGGTGTTAGATGAGACATACCATGATAGAAGATGAAAGAGTAGAGCGCTGGCGAGATGCCCGCCAGCGACAAGGGTGCTTGGGTTATTGAGAGACAGAAAAGTCGACGATAGAGCAGATGTATTTAATCATGGCGAATTGGTGGTAGATGAGGAGGAGGGATGTTGACCAGAGTTGACAGGCCCGATCTTCCTTATACCCGCACAGACCATCTAAATAACAAATGCACAGCCAAATACTACCATACACCATGCCACCCAGATCGGTGCGATCTCATCCATCCCATCCATCCATCCATCCAGCTCTCCTCCTCTCTTCAAGTAAGAAAAATTGGCATCCTATACCATGAGGATTATGCGAGGACTATCATAATTGCCTCATCGGACTTTATCGGTCAATGCCCTGTATTTATAAATTGGCCTCTTTTTTGTCTCGTAAACACTGGCCAGTAAACACCCATCCATTTCTTCCAACCCTTCCCCCAGTTGCCCCAGTCGCCATTTTGAAAAGGGACTTTGCTCCCCACGACTGAGTTTATATTCAAGATTTGGGTGCAAAATAGCTTCTGGCTGCTTCCATCAATTGCCGTTTTGCGGGCTTTTCGCCAGAGGATGGGACTTTACTGGCGAGCTGCGCGCTGTGTTACTCTGGCCTCATGTCGCTCTAGTTCCCCGTCAAAAATCTCCTCTGGTATCTATCTGAGAATACTATTCCATTGGAAATATCCTTTTCCCCTTTTCCCACTTCCTTCTATGGCCTCTTATACTGCTGTCGTTCTGCCTCATTTTTGGCAAATGGACCCGAGAACGCTGCCTTTCTAGTCCAATTCTCCGTCCAACTTCCATTTACTACTCAATCAGACTGATGTCTGGCATCGCCTTGTTATCACTCCGATGCTAACCCTTCTCTCCTGTCTGTGTGATGTAAGTATATGAGAAGAAAAAAACCATAGCCGCATCGCCACGAGTCCCTTCTCCCGCGAACCCTACCTGATCATCCTCATCGAAAGCTAGTTGTTTGCATGCCTCCCTCTCCAGGCCCCTCTCCAATACCAACACCGCCTGCTCTCGCCTCTCGAGCATCCTGCTGACCTCCCTGATCCGATGACAAGGCTCACCAGGGCTGTGCCAGGTGTTCGGTGAGGGATTTTCGCTGATCTATGCCCTTTCTTCCCAGCTCGCAAGGGACACTCCCGTTTTCTCTCCCTTGTCACGGTCATAAAATCCAACTTGCGCCACTCACTCTCCCCAGCCCACGATCTTTTTTGCCTTATTATCATCTATCGTATCAACTACTTATATCACGTTCACATGGATAAAACTATTCAGAAACCCTGTTTCTGGGGTTTCTGTGATTGCCGAAAGATGCCGTTGATGGAAAACATGTCGGCGATTGAAATTAATTTGATGAACTTAGTGTTTCCCCGCTGCCTGCGATGTTAATGGTTGCAATTTTGTCCACAAGAATGCGTATTTGATCTATATAAATATATCTAAGAAAGAAAATGAGATTTTAATTTGCAGGGATAATGGTAGAAGCTGGAGATAAGACCCAGAAAGGCCGTCTAGCAGCTTGGAATGCTCCCAAGAGATGCTGTACACCAAATTTTGGCCCGGAAAATATTCGACAAACGAGAGAAGCATTATTAGAGGCAATTACCTGGTTGAATGTATGAATTTACATGAGGAATTGTTATATCTAGGGGCGCAACGGAGCAGTGACAGGGAGCGGCCATCAATCGGCAGACTCGCATTACGGAAACTTCCGCAGAAACCCTCAGAAACGGGGTTTCTGAATAGTTTTATCCCGTTCACATGGCCGCTGCCATCCAGACTGCTTCTCGATTCCATCGCACACTTCTCTTGTTTTTATTTGCATATTCTGTCACGGGCCACGACGCCGTTGCAATTTGAATTCCGCCAAAAAGCGCCCTCGAAACGGTCTGCGTGTGCGACCGATCTCCTCCATCATTGCATCCGGCTTTTCCGGGTCGTTCTCTTCACCGATAAAGATAGCATGGATTGTACATAGAGTATAAATATATGTAGCTAGACGCCGTTTGAATTGTATATTGTCCTGACATCATCAACGCTTTACATATTCGAATGTCATACGATGTCATGCCATGTCTCTTTAGCATGGTTCACAAGTGGTGATGATCGTGGCGATTGTAAAGAACCAGGAAACAGAGCAAGATTTCAGAGCACTGTGGCAAACACAAGTGACTGACGTCTGTGATTAATGAAACAAGGGACTCCCGCCGGCTCGAGGATCCTGTTACTTCCGTTCCAAGAAAAGATCGCGATCCCTGCCTACATCACGGAGAAAGGTTCTACAGCAGGCAAACCTCCGCGAGAAGCCCACGGGAGATGGGGAAACTAAAATAGGCAAAACAAGGAGATCAGTACCACGACAAGACGTATGTCGTCGCCACTGACATGGTTATGACCATGGCCATGGTGTGCAGCCAGATTGTCGCCAAATGGGCGCAAGAGGTACTTGTTGTGGCGATTGCAGATATAAATAATAGCACATACACATGAACAGCTGTTTCCCCGTCGGACCTCGGTGCATAATAACTGCCCTTGCCCCACATCTGCTGCATGGACTTAACGGGGATCAGTGGGGATCAGGACAGGGCATGCCTTTGGACATGGATAAAAGGCGATCTGTATTTCCTGATAGCAAGTCGAATATGCATACAGAATGATCACACCCCAGCGTGTTTCCATTATCTTTGTCTTTGTGCGTGCTCACCGGCGGACCCGTTGTTCACCTTAGACTATGTAGGTAGTCCTGTACACGATAACGAATCACGATAACGGCTCTATACACACCTTTATCTGCAATGTGGAGCCAGCTGAATGTAAGAACGTGCCCGGTAGGATCATCGACCGTGACATTTCCTAGTACAGTAGGTCCTTCAGGATTCTTCGCTGATATCGATTACTTCACATACAATCAAACGGATGTAATAAGATGCAATAGCTTGCAAGAAGTCGCACAGTAAAATGACCGGAGAAGTTGCCCAATTGCAAAAGGGAACTTCGAACGTTCATGGCCAAAGGCAGGTGATGTGCAACTGAATTGGTCCACAGCCTCAGCGAGCAGGCGGCTGTGGCACGAAGGCTGCAGGGTACTTTTTGTCCAGCTGATCAGGCCTAGGTGCATCTTTGAGTTTCTCCTTCGAAGATCCGTAACACCGTAGATAAGAGAAAGCACCAGTGAGAATTATTGACTGGATTCGAATCCAGTACCAATGATTCTCCAACTCGGTGCCAAGAGTGTGGCGCACGACATCGTCAAGATGAGATGACGTCAACATCGCTGGTTGTGATGGCGGGTCGCAGCAACGAGATAAGCCTCATCCAGCGCTATAATTGACACAGGCGCATCTTGTTATCGTTTCAGCCTGGTCCACAACTATTCTTGCCCATGAAGCATTCAAGACCGAGGGGTCTTGGCGCGCTATTTATTATCCTAGCTTTGCAATTGATGAAAACACACCTCAACTCATCCCCCTGGTATCAATGACTAATATTTGGCAGTGGAAAGAACACATCAAAACAGAAAACATAGAGGACGAAAGATAAACCCAATGTACAGATTTTAGAATGGCTATTTCAGGTTGGATCAATTTTTACTCAGCTTTACTCACACACGTCCGCTATTCCTCGCCGTACTTCTCAACCCAGCCACGATGGAACCGCTCGAGCTTGCCTACGTACTCGTCTACGCCAGGGCACAGGCACGTCAGGCGGTAATGCCACTCGCCCTCCTTCTGCCCGAACCCGCTGCCCGGCACGACGCAGATGCCCGTCTCGTCGAGCAGCGCCAAGGAGTAGAACGCGTCCGGCTCTTTGCCCGCGGCGAGCGCTGCATCTCGCGCCTTTTTCGAGAGCTTGATCTGGGGATACAGATACAGAGCCCCAGGGGAGTCGACGCACGACACGCCCGGCAGGGCATTCAGCCGCGAGGCCATGGCCTGCGTGCGGTCCGCAAGCGCGGCGTGGATCGTGTCCGTCTCTTTCTTCCATAGCTCGTGGCTTTCCTGGCCGGGTTTCGGCGGGCGCACCATCGAGTCGAGGGCGATTTGGCCGGAGAGGGGTGGGCAGAGGCCGACGGAGACCATTTTGTAGAGCAGAGCGATGACTTCGTCCGAGAAGTTCGTGCACTCGAAATAACCTCCGCGCCGGCCGCATTCGCCCGAGACGCCCTTGGATATGGAGTGGAAGGACACGAGAGGAACGGGTGATTGTAGCTTGGACACGACCTTCTTGAAGGAGGTGAAGGGGTGTGTTGCCCGACGGTGCAAGTTGTTCTGGTATACTTCATCGGCCATGAGGACGAGAGAGTACTTCTCGCAGAGCTCTACGAGCTTCTCCTGTATCGCCTCGTCGAGAAGCGCACCGGTTGGGTTTCCGGGGTTGATGATCACCAGTCCTTTGGCAATGACGCCCTCTTTGTGGGCCTTCTCGAGCGCCTCCTCGATGGATTCCACGGATGTCGACCATCCGGATGCCTCGTCGAGATGATAAGGTATTGGCAGACCCTGGTGTTGAGCAAGAGAAGCAGTGTATAGGGGGTATTGGGGAATAGGAATGAGGATCCCAGCTTTTGGAGATGAGATGAGCATGTTGATCAGAAGTGAAACACCGGCGGAGGCGCCGCCAGTCAGAAAGATGTGGTTAGGGTCAGATGGATATCCATCGCGCTCTGAATGCACCATTAGCTTGCGGATCTGTAAAGGTAAGAAGACGAGACGCGACGCACCTTCGATGAACTTTGCGACATTCCGGCGAATGAACGGGACACCTTGGCTGTGCGAGTACGCACCGATCGAGCCAATCTCAGTAGAGAGCTCCTTCGCGCGTTCGACCACGTCTGCCGGGAATACGTTTGGTGCGAGGGTAGCCAATTCCGGCCATTCCATG
The DNA here is from genome assembly GCA_015499995.1 of Flammula alnicola. NCBI lineage: Eukaryota > Fungi > Basidiomycota > Agaricomycetes > Agaricales > Strophariaceae > Flammula > Flammula alnicola. Next base: position 49,291 of record JADNRV010000049.1, read on the forward strand.
AGGGCAGCGACCTGGCATGGAGGATCAGAGTGAGAGGGTAGGTGAAGTGAGTCATAATGCCATGCATACCTGGCGAGTGAAGGTGATAGGCGGCTGATCCAATCCTTTCTGCTGTGGATTTCCGATGTTGGACGAGATGACCTTATCGAACGGGAGGCCGTGGTCGTCCTCCTTGAGCTTATCTCTAAGCCCCTCTGCCTTAATGGCGAGCTCGCCGCGGACGGCATATTCGACCTTTTGAAAGGTGGGATTGAGAGAGTCAACGGTGAGTGGGCGCATTGGTGAACGAGAATGAAAGCGGATCTTTGAGAAAGTGGGTTTGACTATCGATATGGGTTGGCGACGAGACGAAAGCCGCAAGGCTAGGGCCAGGGAGACCATATAAACAATCCCTCAGACACGTGCAGCTGGATTCTGGGCAACCCTCGTCAAATTCCAGAGTCTGCTTATCTTACGCCGATGGCGGTCCTTTGTAACAAAAGTGAAGGAGTGGCTACAGGGTGGCTTGCAGACGAGAGATAGAAGGATGAGAGTCTTATAGACCTTTTCTTGCTGTGAAGCACTGAGGATGCGATGCTCTGTATACTTAGTCTCACTCGAAATTTTAATTTTGGAACCGGTCCGGCATTTCTTCCTTGCTGCTTCCCCGCATTGAGTCATTCTCGGACATACATCGGTGGATACTAATAGGACCGAATTTGAAGTACTAATCCATGTTCAAAGTGATATCCATGAAAGTTTATTTTCTGAATCCAAGGAGAGGAATTGTTGTGATTGTCATCAATGAAATCGATCAAGCGGCGTGCAGGATACGTCACGGTGCAGTGAACACAGTTAAAAAAGGGTGTTCTGGAACGTACTGGCACAATTTTAGCTGTACTTCGAATCCTTCAGGGTATCACAACTCTTGCAGTTGCAGTAATTGCTCACTGAGAGCAAAATACGACTTCCTGCCAGCACAGCCTAGCAGAGTCCGGACAATGCTCAAGAATCACGCTGTAAAGTAAGCACAGATTTTATCAACCGAACACCTCAAATGAATTCGCAATAATTTTGCTATGAACGAATTCCTCGGTTGTGCGTCCGGGATATTACACATCTTCTATTTGTTCCAGAATCCTTTAGCCCTCGCCATAAAGCAGAGCCAAACAATGCCGTTCAAATTTTTGTGAACCCTTGTGCAACAAGAGGAACTTTTAAACAGAAAAACGTCTCCATGCCCGACTCCTTCTTCTCAGCCCCATCTAAAAAGAGAAAGCGCACCAACTCCAACGCGCACTCAGACGCCCGTAATGTCACCAAGAAGTTTGCTCGCAAGCCCACAACGACTCGCGATGGCAAGAAGCAAGGCTCCATGAAAGTGAATGGCAGTCTCAAGGGAAAGAAGGGTCGCGCGGATGAAGAGTTGTCAGACCAGACCGATGAAGAGGGCGGTGTTGATGATATGGATTTACGGGCAGACGATGTTGGCGTGGGTGATAGTGACGACGAAGACGAGAATGAAACACCGGCCGAGAAGCGTCTGCGGCTCGCGCAACTGTATCTAGAGAGTGTAAAAGTGGGGTTGGGTATGTATTTTATTACTTATTAGTTGTAAATTGCTAATTCTCTTGTAGCGGACGGCGAATTTGATGCCGCAGAGATTGACAAGGAGCTCATCTCTGCTCGACTAAAACAGGATGTTTTGGAGCACTCTGGAAAAGTACACCTGTTCATTGCCGATTCAGTATGTTGTACCTCTCTCCTGGTCTGTACTTTTTCTAACGACTTCTTTTCTTTGTTAGTTTGACTTCACTCAGCCACCCACATCCGTACTTCGCACTCGTGGACATCGCTTCTCCGTCACCTCCGCAGTAGCCTCAGAATCCGGAAACCATCTATTTACATCTGGGAAGGAAGGACACATCATCAAATGGGACTTGGCTACCGGCAAGAAAGTTGCGACTTTTTATAAAGTTCGACCTTCCACCACGGACAGGAAAGGGAAAGGAAAGGCCGTACTGGACCCCGATATTAAAGGCCACACGGACGAGGTTCTCTCCATAGCCCTGAGTGGAGATGGTAAATTACTGGCGAGTGCTGGGCGTGATAGAAGATTGTGCGTATGGGACACGGAAAAGGGCGAATGGGTGAAAACATTTGCGGGACCCTTGGGACACAAGGACGCGATCGTGGTAATTATCCTATCTCAGTCTGTTTTTTTCTATGCTAGTAATGACGTTCACTTTACAGGGTGTTGCATTTCGCAAAGGGACAAACCAACTATACTCCGGATCATTCGATCGTACATTGAAAGTCTACGACCTTTCCCCTTCAGTAATGGGCTATGTGGAAACTTTGTTCGGGCACCAAGACCATGTCCTGTCTCTTGATGCGCTGAGAGGCGAAACTTGTATCAGCGTCGGCGGTCGTGACAAGACAGTACGATATTGGAAGATTGTGGACGAGACACAATTGGTGTTCCGTGGTGGCGGTCGCAGTCGAGTTCGCGAAGTCTTGGAGGGTGGTCTGAAAGGAGACGACGAGGGTGACGATGTGGATGCCGATGGTACGGAGCTAATGCCCAAAGCCAAGGGCAAGGAACGGGAAGAGAAAAAATTCATTGAAGGAAGCATTGAATGTGTCGCCATGATTGACGAGACGACGTTCATCAGTGGAGGTGACAGCGGGTGGGTTCTTTTACGATGCTAGAAAGCGTCAAGCGTAATGCTGACGTTGACTAAAAGGTCAATATGCTTGTGGAACACCCTCAAGAAAAAGCCGATTTTCATACAGGCGCTTGCCCATGGTTTCAACGAAGTGCTCTCCGAATCAGAAGGCGTCATCAAAACTCCAAGATGGATCACCGCACTAGCGAGCTTGCGGTATTCAGACCTCATTGTATCTGGTACGTTGCTCTCCATAGTCTCTGTACCGTCGTTTCTCACTCTGTGTTTTTTAGGGTCTTGGGAAGGCGATATTCGAATGTGGAAGCTAGATCCCAAACTTAAATCATTCAGCCTCGTCGGAAAGATCGCAGCGCCAGGCGTCGTAAACTCTCTGCAGCTGCTCACACCACCAAAAGGTTTCGTCGAGACCTCCTCATGGGCGACGCAATCGAGCTCGACATCGGACACTACGACGACGAAGCCGACGAAGTGGAAAGAACTCGCTGTGAGTCCTTTCCTTTTGGTGGCCGGTCTAGGTCAAGAACACAGGCTAGGAAGGTGGTTGAGCGTGAAGGAAGGAGGTGCCAGCAATAGTGCGATGGTTGTAGCCTTCTCACCCCGGACGTTAGCTTGATTTTCACCATGGTCATGTCAACGATTCTTTTTACCCCAATTGCTATGCCTCAGGAACGTCTTTGCTGTGTGTTCATCCTTGACAAGCTCCTCTCCTTTCACGTTCATTTTTGTGCGGCTTGAGATCTCGTCCAGCGGTGAGTGATATTCTACTATAGTTTGGATCTTAGCCGGCACTCCGCCGAGGCCGACACACTAGTAGCGCTCACCTTTGGACAACCAAGCTCTAGGCTCCAGATCTGCCGAGCTGAATAATGCCTGGTCTGTCGTAAAACGACCACTCTTTACGACCTGTGGATTGGCGACGAGGCAGAGCAAGCGAAGTAGTACTCAACCTTTACCAGGGTCCTTAATAACTCAAGCATCTAACATAACAGACCTGTGGTCCTGATTGCGTTGCAAACCAGATAGCAAGTAGATAGACCGAACTAAATAAGCCCTACATACATGTACATTAGTCCTTTGCAATTCCCTCGAATCCGAATAAGATCGGCGGGCTGGAATTCTCCAATTCTCCACGGTGTGCAGGTAAAATGATGATTTCATCATGCAATGGTGCATCCTTCCTCGCTCATTCCGTCGAGACCAGGAGGGAGAGGACCCATGAGTTCGGATGGAGGCGAGCCGTATGTTTGCATCTGAGGATGTGTGATGAGCACTTAGTATTCTCGCACATCGTCTGAAAGGCAGAGTCAACATACTTCGCTCATGAGCTCTACGACCTGTTTATTAGCCTCCGCGTTGGCGTCGCTGTAGCTGGTTTTCTCAAAGACGACGAGGATCTTCTTCACACACACCAGTTGGCTTTCGTACCGCGTCCTATCTTCGGCAGAGATGGGAGCTGGAGGCTTCTCCAGATAAGATGGGAACTGTATGCGAGAAGTCAGTTAGATTTATTAAAGGATTGAGAGAGGGGTGCTCGTACGCCGTCAGCTAGCTCCTTCAGAGGCTCGTACAACACGTCTTTGCTCATCAGTTGTCCCATCATGTTTTCTAGGAACCCCGCGAGCTCTGTCTCGTCGTCACCTCCTTCACCCAGCCCAAGATCGCCCAAGGATTGCAGTAGCGCCTCGAGTGAGTCGGGGTTCGCTGCAGAACCTGCACCCGACGCTCCAGAAGCACCCTGGAAATGAAAATTAGGTAAATTCGAGAGCTTATCTTGCGGGAATGCACTCACCTTGATTTTGGACTCGCTCTCTTTCAGCTTATCCATCGCCTGCTTGATCTTGTCCTGGAACCCACCAGTGCCCGCACCCGCACCCGCGTCTGCCTCTTTTGCCTTTGCAGAAGGCTCCGTCTCGCCGAGTGCCTCGAGCCCGCCGTCTCCGAGGTTACCGTCCATGCCCTCGACGAGCATCGCCTCCCACGCAGCCTTGAATGCCCGAGCGCGTTCGTCCTCCGTCACCTTACCCCCAGCTGCATCCCCCTGCGCACTCCCAGCGGCCTCGTCCGCGATCTCACGCATGAGGCTCTCCATCCCTCGCGCCAGCTCCTTCGTGAACTCGGACGACAATGCATCTTCGTCGGCCTCGTCTGCGGTGGCGAGATGGCTGCCCGATCCTGGTATTGATGTCGGCGGCGCATCGACGCGGGTGTTGGTGCGCGGTCGGCCGAAGGTCGTCGTTGTCGCTGCTGATGGAGGTGGCGGTGGTGGAGATGCTATTGGAGACAAGGGGGATTGTATTGGGGCGCCTTTTTGGCCTGGAGTGAATTGGGACAAGACATCTGGGGGAAGAATGGTCGTTAGTCATTGGTCCTTTTCTTTGAATGAGAATGGCGAACCATCCAGATCGTCGAGGTCATCTTCTGGATCTGTATTCAACTTCTCGATGGTCGGTTTCGTAGACATCCTTTGAGGTGAAGGAGATTCAATAGATCCAGTAACGCAAGAATATGAACTATCCAAAGATTTGTTATGGCACAGGACGATTCAGTCTTCAGAGCAATGTGGAGAAAATTGAGCCCCTGATAGTTGGCTTGGAGAGGAGAAAAACCCGGTCCGGTTCAAATGTTTGAATGTATGATGTACTTAGTCCGCTCTACATGTGATAAATTAGTACATAAAGTGTACAATTTGTCTATGAGTACCACAGAGCAGTACGGACCTCTGTTATATGTACCCACTAGCGAGGACAGGTATTTTGCTGTTCGATGAACAGTGCAAAGTCGTGAGGTCGGGTTGGCCGAAGTTGCCGTCGTCGATGGGACTAAATTGCCGAATGTGCGTCTACGCCCAACTTCCTCATAATAATATGCCATCCTCCTCTCCGCCGCCTATCGATTTGGTTGTAGAAGAAGTACCACACAGTTCTCCTTTTCGAATGATGCATGATTTACCAACAACCGCGTGATGGTTGTACTTAGTGTTCTCCCCTCGCACCTCTTATCACGGCCATGTCAATGCCCACTTTCACATAAATCATTTGTTAGGTGTCGGGAACATCTTTTGCGGTGTGTTCATGGTTTAGGTGGTTCTCTCTTTCATGTTGATCTCTGCAATCTTTAAACAGCCTGATATTTCATCCAGCGGCGGCTGACATGCTTTTAAGATCATTTGAATCTGGGCAGCCACTGCACTCTACGGACCATTTATTGAACTGACAGTGCTCGGCTTCAGACATCAAGCATCTCCCGAGTTTTAACGCCCCTCCACCACAGTATCTATACCGGAGAATAATCTCCATGGCTTCTATCTGCGCCAAAAGCAAACGCTATATCTTTATGTCTCTCCATATTTTTTTCATCCATGCGGTCCTGTCAGGGCTTTCCGTTGCAAAATGGACGATGGAAACGCTGCTCTGGATCCTATCTTTAGCCGGGCTAGGACCCAACGACATTGCGGACGGTGTCCCGGATGATCAACATCCCATCGAAACAAACCCAACATCTGAGGTACAGTCCACACGGAAGAAACCTAGTTCTGTGGGCTTATACTCTATTTGAAGGTCTATCCAAATCCTCCCCCTCAGTATGGCGCTGGACGGGAGGTTCAGAATTGGAACGAAGACAACCTGGCTCGAATCATCAATATTCTCGATGATGTGTCTACAGAGTGGAGTGGCATGCTTTTTGGGGTGGGTCATTTTCTTGCTGGAAAAACATATACTCTGCTAACTACCAGCGCCAGAGTGACGACTCCATTACGAGCGCAGACCCCTTCTTACCGCCTGGTCTTTCGCAAAACGGCCACTCCCATGCATCCTATGCGATCATCGAAAATAGTGTGGAATCTGACAACGCTCCATCTATTCGTCCACGTATTACTCTTGCAAAGTTCGACACAGGAACAAAGGAGGTGAGTCACAGATTTCATTGCAAACCTCGAGACTTACAAGGGGACGAAAGTTTACCCTTCGTTATAGATCCTCGGTGCCTGAATTCGTCCCTAGTTCGCATTCTCGGGATATATCCGTCTCTGAGAATATTGCTCGGGACCTCTACCCGGCCTTCTGGACCCCGGCGCCAAAAGTCTCTGTAACTATCGCCACGCCTGTGAAACGTTCTCGCCGTGACCGCCGAACCCATTCTGCGAATTTTCTGTGTTCCAATACGGAGAGCCTTGGAGATCGAAATGTCCTTCTGCCTATTCAAAATTGATTCTTGGTTTCTTTAAACCTTTCGTTCGTCTCTGAAGCACTCTTCTATATACCTACTATACCCCTTCTTATCCTATCAATCTCATAATATGTCAAGGTTTCGTCCAGGTTACACCGCTGGTTTCAGATTTAAAATGGTTTTAAAATTGGGTATTGCTCCTCGCGAACGTTTATATTGGAGACCCACAGACTGCCCCCCATCAAACAAGAATTTCTTCTAGTGTACAAGTCCACCCAGGCGCGCCTATATTGAGGTCTTGCAGCGAGAGAGTGTTTGGTGATCGCGCAAGTGAGGTTTTGGTGTGAAAGGAGGAACTAACGTTCCACTCAAATTCCGGTCGTATAATATATGTCTCTACTAGATTAATCCACACATATTGTAGCCTTGACGATGCCACGGTGGATGGCGGCTTGATGGCCGATGCCCGAACGTGATGCATGCTCTCTAATCGAAATTAAAGGCCAGTTTGAGGCCAGTTCATTTTTTTAACATATCAGCGAAACAGTTAAGAAAAGCAGCGTCGACAACGCGCTAAATCTATATTATAAAACAAGGATGGTTCTCACAGGTTTGTCTCCCCTCTATGTCTTCTGATTGGCTGGCCAACGGCGCGCCCGTGCGAAGCACGGGTCAAACGGCTCGTACTACACAAGCTACTGCAACTCCAAATGCCTGCACGGCCTTCAATCTTAAAATCGGTTCATAATCGATCCCTGCACAAAGTTCACCAAACAACAGCTCGTGCGCCACAATGTCTTGATGCCTCATCATCCGAATTCAATCTCACCCCGAGCTACGATTCCGCACAAAAAGCACTTCGTTGTTTTATTCAAGTCTTCGTCGCAAGTAGGTGTACAGTCCACAGTGTCACCGATGGCATTCTCAGAACGCTGACGTTGCATTGACCTTGTTCAGGGGTTGAAGTCTTCAAGCTGGCACCCGCGTCCGCGAAAGTTTATCTGGGAAGAATGGGGCGATTCATCAATGCTCCCAAGGTCTTATCCCCAACACGCTGTTTTTATTTACGACGAATTCCCAGCGTTACACATGGGCGCCGTTGAGATCAACACTGGAACTGGAGACGCCGATGCACAAGCTATCCAGAACGGACAGAATGAACCTGCACACAGTAATCCAAGGTATGTAAACACATACAACGTATTTTGGGGTGCATATATCCACTCTTCCTCTTCACTTGCACTGTCGTTATAGATTCTTGCCATGGCACAGGCGACTACTTCTCGAATTTGAGAGCGCGCTGTAATTTGTAGACCCGTCGGTCAGGTTGCCCTGGTAAGTGGGTTGTCCACACATGGATAGTGGCATTCTGCGATGGTTGTGCTGAGGAGTTAAATACAAACCCGTGATTGGGTCGGGTTCCATAACACAATCCTCCAAGACGATCAAGTGGCAGGAGCATCAGTGATGCTTAATGTTGCATGCTCAACCGCAGATCCTATCTTCTTTCTCCATCATTCCAACGTGGATTGACTTCGGGCGGAATGGCAAGATTCAGGACACTATGGTCGATGCAAGCTTCACAGAAGGCCATGCATTTTCGAACGTCGCGAGACTCGAATGCTCACTAGTCATTATCAGGTTTTATCCAAAACGAGGAGACCCTATGTGGTTATATACCGATATGAACGCCGTCACGAAGGGTGAACCAATACGGCAAGGGTTGAACGGTATCATTGTTCCATGGCCGGATGTTGCTGTCAAACCGTGAGTGAGCTGAACATCGTCGGTAAATGCACGAACTTATCAAGATTGTGACTATCTGGATAGGTCTATTTTATACAGTATCTGCCCGAGACGTTCTTGATTATAGGTATGCGCCGCAGTCGAACCACGCTCTATCGCCGCGCTCACTCTGCCTCGCAAGATCGATGGGATATTGTTACGACACGAGTACCAACCTCGCTGTGGATAATGTGGCATCAGTCATCCATTATCCACATACCTTCGACCAGGAAAGAGCGGACGCACCAGATGTTCCCGCTCTACATCCAACGAGAAGGCCGCTGTTTAATTGATGCCAAGAATACTGGCTTCAACCATGCGGGTTTGGAGATCCAGTTATACGGAGACTAGGAATAGATGTTCGAACATGGACTTAAGCGGACTACGAGATTGGAGTGGCCACATCTCTTGACTTTGACCTTCCTACGGTCCCCATCGCTCCTGGAGTGATCGCGGATCCTCAAGTCCCCAGGAGGGTTGCGTTGACATCGCGAGTCGACGCTATGCGCCAGTGAAACATGAGGCGGGAAAGTCGCAGTTCAGGTTGACGCAGATGAAGGGAGCGCATGAACTTTTTGGGGTCAACGTGTATCAGAGTGCTGGACGTCTAGAGGTCCAATTTGAGGTGAGAACTCGGACGAACCTTAGGTGACACTTGATTTGCATTGATTCATGCTATTTTTGAAGGGGATGGACGGACTGTATCTGGACCGTGTGACTTGGGCAGCGAATTTTCCACCTTTGACAGGGACGGAAAGCGGGTTGAAGGCGACACGCCGGCGCAGTTAAATTCACGCCTGCAGGTTGCATAGGCTAGGATCTGGTGTCTAAAGCACGGTCACACCAGGACGGGGCATCATAATCGCCTGTCATTGTTCGATAGGCTATGCTGAGCACCAGCCTTAGAAAGTGACCATTACAGTCGAGAAACTTGAGCTGGGTCGTATGGACATTGTGGAGCCTGGGGCCGGAAGAGCCGTGAACGAGCTGCACAGCGTCTCGGCGAAGAATGGGCTGCCGCTCGTAACCCAGGATGGGAAAAATTCGAGGTGGATGTTATGATCCGACAGCGCAGCAGAAAGTCCGCATTGCCGGCATTTGCCTCTTCTGGAGATATTTTGAGACCAGACGGCTCGGACTCGGAGATATATGTGGCGTACACCGACGCGAGTCCCGAGTGACTTTCAGAGTACAATTTAAAGGAAATCAGGTCAGCATAAAGTGTCTGGCCGAGGCTGGATGCACTGGATGGGTTGCTGAATTTGCAAACAGGTCCTGTTTAGAGAGAGTGGAGACGTCAATCGGAAAATATTGATTGGCTGTGAGAAATAGGACAGCCCCAATTGGCCCAGCCCAAAATATGACTAAGTGCTGCCGGGCCGTGCGTGACATAACGCGGCAGTTTATATATATTTCAAAGTTGCCAGTCCTTCTCTTTCACTCCCCGTCCATGTCGTCTCCACTCTCAGATTCTTCTGCATCCTCCACCCCAACCGTCGTGCCTCTACCATCTCGCCCAGACGCCGCCGCAAGGCACAAAAAGCCCCCCGTTTGGCCAATTGACCAAGCCGTACCCGGAGTACAACCCCCACCCGCCCCCAAATGTGCCAGGACTGCCCGCGAAGATGGCGTTTGTTGCAAAGACCTCATACACGAAGAGCGAACCCTAGTTGACCCCGATATCGTTCGTGATGTGTGAGTCTTTACTTGGAACCGGACTTATCGCTGTCCCGAGCTGATATCACATTCTTTAGTGTCATTGGCTTGTCAGATGGCCTAACTGTTCCTTTTGCCCTTACTGCCGGTCTTTCTTCGCTCGGAGACTCAAAACTTGTCGTGTTCGGCGGTATTGCCGAGTTGATTGCAGGTGCTATTTCGATGGGCATCGGTGGATTCCTTGCTTCTCAGGCAGAGCGTGACCACTATCGTTATCTCCGATACCATACGGCCCAGCGTGTTCTTAAGAGTTGTGCGGGCGAGATGGAGCGCGAGGTTTCAGACGTGCTTGGACCAGTTGGCGTCGATGAGAGGACGTGTCGCGCCGTTGCACACTCTCTTCAAGAGGTCGAAAACGTTCATGGTGCTGCTGCCGTCGATGGTCGTACCGTCCCAGATGAAGAAAATGCCAAGTTGCGATTAGGCAAAGAGGTTGGTCTGACCGCCTTCCTGCTCAAATTCGGTCAAGGACTGGGTACGTGAAAACCCCTCTGTTCAGTCTTACTTTTCGCTGACATGCAATGTGCAGAGGAGGTTCCAAATAAACGGATGTATGTCTCGGCTTTCACCATCGGTCTGGGATATCTCCTTGGCGGAATCATTCCACTGTTACCCTACTTCTTCCTCCACAACGCTCAAGTTGCTCTCATATATTCATCCGTCATTACTGGAGTCATCTTGCTCATCTTCGGCGCCGTCAAGGCACGCATCACAGGCGCGGCTGTGAAACCACTGGACTACGTCTGGGGTGCAGTCAGTACGCTCATGGTTGGAGGTATATCGGCGGCTGCTGCATACGGCATTGTCAGAGCCCTCGAAACAACTGGCAAGTAGGAATAGTATCCAGTTGGATATATTTGAACTCCTATACCACATGACGTTATCTCTTTTCCCATGGTTTTTTTTTACCGTCTTTGTCTTTGTTCCTTGCATTTACATTCTCCTGCTACTGTTATTCACGATTATGCCGCATGTAATACCCCGTCTCCTCATTCGTATTCACGTATCACTTGTAGCCTCAGCACATATTATAATGTCCGATGTACTTCGTATGCCACCTATGTTCAGGTTAAATAAGTCAAATCGGAAAGCAAATCTATTGAGCGTGTGCAGGAAGAAAACGTATTGCCATTATCGATGACAAGAATTACCTATAAATTCTTCGCATAACAAAATAATTTTTTTGCTCGTTTTTCCACTTTCTCCTTGCTTTCTCCGCCCGGGCTACCATCAAGTCTAACCCTAGTCTCGGACCAGCTCTCTTAACAGTCCCAATTAGGCGGGCCCGTCAAGAGAGTCTGGGACACAACCAACTACATAACCGGGACATTCGCTTACAAATTTAGCTGGTAGTAGCCTCTTCCGCCGTTTTTCATTGGAAGTTGACTGAATTTCATCACTGAAAATTCGTAGCATTCTTTGTGAGAGCTCCTAAATGATCCTAGATACTCAAATAGGTTTGCTGATGGCTTGGGGAGGTGCAAAAGATATCGAGAGATATTCAGGTAAAGGCTGAGGGCACAGCCACTGCCAAAAAGCGTCTTCAGATTGAGGGCATTTATGAATGAATGTGCAATGGATTTGAAATTGTAAAGGGCAAGGTAGCCTTTCACGACCATCGTCTAAATTACCAGCAAAAATAATAATTTAAAAACGAGATGGGGTGGGCAATAAACCGTCGAAAGTTGTAAGAGAAGGTCACGGTTATCTAGTTGGTTGTGTCCCAGACTCTCTTGACGAGATATCCCAAAATGGATCGTTAAGAGAGGCTGGCACGAGACTAGTCTAACCCTGTCTAACCTCGCGATGACTTCGGCGAAGACAACCAGATATTTTTAAAACAATAAAAACAAACTGCCCCAGAGAGACTTGAACTCTCGATCTTCCGATGCCGATGTGATCATAACAGTCGGACGCCGTAACCAACTAAGCCATGGGGCACATGGAAGCAGACCTCCAATGGTTCCACTTGGTGATGTCAGTGAATTTGACGCCCAAGCCAGTAAGGGCGCTACTTCTCACGTGTGTGTCCTCACGACCTCACGATATTCCAGATTTTCAAAGTATTTTCAAAACAACAAGCACGTCTAAGAAGGCCGAATAGTAATACAGAAGGTGTTTCCTCCTCCCAGAAAGTCGAATGATATAATAATAATAAATCCAAGGCAGCTCTCCACTGGCGCTGGTGCTCATAAATGAAGATTGAATGAAGATAGCTCTGGTGATGCGAGGGTGTCAATATTCTGCAGACATTGGGCAAGTGCCAGTTCGGTTCGCTATGGTGAGAGAGGAAAGTAAGAAGTTCACGGTAATGAACGTCCGCCGCTGCCACCGGTTTCCTCGTTGGTGGGGATGGGCTCAGTGTGAGAGACGACGCAGTAGGCGTTGCCGCCGCTTCCGCCAGTCTCCTCGTTGGTGGGGGTGTCAACGATGATGGGGGTGGTGAAGAAGGAATCCATTTGTGTTGTGTTGGTGTTGAAGTTGCGAGTGCAACTGGGGAAAATCGGGCCGTTCGATGTCCACATTTTATAAGTGAACAGCGCTTTCTGACGGTCAGATCGACGTTCCCGGGAGGTGGGGAGTGAGCGCTTTGCGCAGTCAAAAGTGTAATTGTTCTCGAAGAGCCGGTGCATTTCGAAACAATAAAAGGTATTTTCCTGCGTGCAAAAAGGCTCTAAGAGAAAAAGGGTTCCTCCTCTAGTGCTGAACGTTCATGCAGAGTCTGTAAACACGTTCACAGTTCCGTAGCCAATAACTGACTGATTAGATATCGGTGTCTGTCGGTCCGTAGGGAGAACAAAAGGCCAGCGAGTCAAAACCTTTAGGCAGGTCTAAGAGTAACCCATGTTTGTTTTTTGACGTAAGGATCTTCCTCTGTTCTTGTGATTTTAGGAATGAAGACCGGGGTAGCGTATTAACGGCCTCCAAAACAAATAAAAAGACCGAAAGGTGTGTGGTGGCGCACTCTCCAGAATCGGCGGGCTTTCCCAGGAACGGCCTACGGAGTCACTGGCACCGCCTTGTGGCCAGGGCCAAAGTGTGAAATTGGCATTTATTGTTTTTTTTTTTTTTGATCTCGAAAGGATGATCGTCTTCGAGAGTTGAGGAATATAGAGATAGTACACCAGGATGGACATGGAGAGTGAATGTAACTTTAAGTTAGAGAAATAGTCTGAGGCCCAGCTGAGTACAGTGTAGATTGTAAAAGTAGAGCTCACACGACTACAACGAAGGTAATAGCGCCAATTCTGTCTTCGGGACTCTTAAAAAGAGCAATTTCGACCTTTTGAGATGGTGTTATTGGTTTCGAGTCCCCGGCGGTAGTAACAGTATAGCTCTACATGCATTCTTTTGTGAGGAGGATTCGAGGGTTGCGTACAATTGTCTGAGTTGATCCGAATGTGTCGAAGATGCAGCAGAGATGTACGTCCCTGCGTCGTGCAACGTCAAGTTTGATTGTCGAAGGTCGATTGCATGATCATCGAGTCTCTAGTGTCCCCGGATGAACACTCGCGGCTTGCCAAACCGTATGAGCCGAGGCTGATATGCATACGTCAATTTCCTCCTAATATACTTATCACCGAAGATCTCTTCGCGTGAAAAATCTCGAGACCTTGCAGAGTTATTGCAGAGACCCGGCCGGCCGCGTCGAAGGGGCTCTAACGGCACAGATTTGAGGGTTGATATTAACTTTAGCGAGACGAAGGGCTGGCTGAAGTTTGCGAATGAATGAATAATTCATCTATTTGAAAATAGATGAGGGCCCAAATGTCATGTGTGATGTAGGGCGCCTGGGGTACTAATAGGTGAATGGTCTTTTTTGCGGTGAGTGAGTGCAGAAGAAATGCGGGAGAGGTGAGTTAAAAAAAAAAATAACCAATGGGATTCATGAAACGGACACCTTCAGCAATTGTCAACCTCTCAGCTCCATTGTCCAAGGTGCGCTTCATTTTAAGAACCATATAGGATCGACGAATGGGAGTCCAAGTTTGTAGCAGATCGTAGGCCGACGTCAAACACGCAATACAAGCTGGCAGCAAGGGGCTCCATTCTAGTCTTCTGAGTGATAGTTCCGAAGTTATGGGCCCATTTGCCTCGTGTATGACGCGTGTCACACTGAATGGACTGTCCGGGAAGTGGCTGGAGGACAGCTAGGAGAGGGTTGTGCATGTGAGTGTTGAAGACTCATTGCCGGTCATAGCCACTTTAAAAGCGAGAGGGATGGCAGTGAAGAATGAGGTACACAGTCTGCGTGGCGGTGTCATTGTGATATAAACGTCCTCGAGGCCACTTCGGTTTGGGAATCCACATCACTCTGCCTCTGCATCATTCAAGGTCTCCCTTTCACACCATGGGCACCTCCCAAAGCCGACCTGAAAGCCACATCGATCGTCTGAAACGATATTCAAAGGCTGACCTCAAGTCACCGCTCAAGTCCGCTTTTGGACGACATTCAGCAGCGACCAAGACAGCGTCCTCGCAAGAAGGAACCACCGGACACTCGGCCAAGTCTAACGAAAGTGAGGGCACAGCAAGTGACTACGAGACGCCCATCTACGAGACTCGGGGACGAAGCACGGCTGCGGTGTGTGTCAGTCCATTTTCTGTAGACTTGTACATGGTGGTGGCTGTGTCGAGAGTGGTCAGATTGTATCACTTGTACTCATTCTCATTTCCTGTTATCATTCCTTCTTCAACGTCAGCTACAACCACCTCCTCCCCGTTCTCAACCTTCAATGCCTGCTACAGTTCCTTGCCAGGTACGCCCATCTTCCTCTTCTCATCCTCTCTCTATATCAGACGCCCGTCGCCTGCAGTACCGAACAGGAAAGACGCTTGGCAGCGGCACTTATGCCATCGTGAAGGAGGCTATCCATGTACAAACAGGAAAGTACTATGCCTGCAAGGTCATCAACAAGAGACTCATGGAGGGACGCGAACACATGGTTATTTCCTTGCTCCATCCGATCCCTATCGATGGTCCTCATCCCTTGACCCTAGGTCCGCAACGAGATCGCAGTCCTCAAGCGCGTTTCTAGCGGTCATCCCAATATTGTCACTCTCCATGATTACTTTGAAGTACATGTCTCCTCATTTCTCCCTGTTTGATTTATGTCTTACTTGCTTCATCAGACCGCCCACAATCTCTACCTCTGCTTCGACCTTTGCACGGGCGGAGAACTATTTGATAGTATATGTGCCAAGGGAAACTACTACGAGGCGTAAGAACTCTCTTTACCGCCCATGTATCTTGCTAAATCGCATTTTCATTAGTGATGCTAGGGCGCTTCTCCGAACCATCTTCGTTGCAGTGAAATACATTCACGATTCGGGCATCGTCCACCGCGGTATACACTACCCATCTGCATCTAATCCGCCTTATCTTATGTCCGTCATGTGCAGACCTGAAACCCGAAAACTTGTTATTCCGTACCCGAGCTGAAGATGCTGATATTATGATTGCCGATTTCGGTTTGAGCAGAATCATGGAGGAAGAGAAATTGAACCAGTTGACCGAGATTTGTGGAACACCAGGGGTGAGTCTAGTTTGTAGGCGTGGCTCTACATTTTTATGTACTGCGACACTACTCATGTGTCTGGTTGCTGATCACTGTTCTAGTACATGGCCCCAGAAATATTCAAAAAGAGTCTGTTTTCGTTACCTGAATCCTCATATCGAGTCTCATGATTCATATAGCCGGTCATGGGAAGCCTGTTGACATCTGGGCAATGGGAGTCATCACCTACTTCTTGCTTGCTGGATACACTCCATTCGATCGCGATTCGCAGCAACAAGAAATGGAGGCAATCATCGCCGGAGACTACAAATTTGAGCCCGAGGAGTATTGGCAGAACGTTTCCGAGACAGCGAAGGATTTCGTTAGGACGTGTTTGACTGTCGATCCTGCCATACGGCCCACGGCTGCGGCTGTCCTGCAACACAAGGTATGTTTCTTTGTTTCTTGATTGTCGTTGAAAGTTTTGACCGTCCTTCAAGTGGTTGGCCTCCGAGAAGCCTCACTTCGTACCTGACCCGACACGTGAAGACGGTGGTCCAGCTGATCTCTTGCCTAATGTCAAGAAGGCATTCAATGCCAAGAAACTTTGTACGACATCTTCGTGTGTCTGTGGCAAGCCGGGAACAATGCTAAACACATGTTTCTGGTGCAGGGCGTAAAGCTACTTCTACTATCAAAGCTGTGAACAGGATGGCAATCCTCGCACACGCCGATTCGGGCTTGGCCAAATGAGAGAGAATCTGAACCAATACAAGGAGGAATCTGCAAGAGTATGTTATTGCTTTTTGTGTATCGTTGAATTTATCCTGATATTATCTGTACAGGAAAACCTGGAGGTATGCTTTGCGAAGCTTGAGATATCCAAGGACGAGGACACTGACGGGATTACACCAGAGCGTGGATATCACCTATCAAGAAGGACTGGCAGCGAAGCATTCTAATGATATTTCCGCTGCAAACCACGATGATATTAACAGCAAGCTCGCACGGGCGAGCTTGGACGAGAAGGATAAGACTATTCAGGGAGGTCAGGACAAGTGATATGTTTATGATGGATTGTCTCTAGCCTGAGCCTCCCGGGCCTGTCAGGGAGTTAACGTCGAAAGTGATTCCCAATTTATGGTGGACCATACTGGATATTGATCGATCTAGGAGGGTACCTAGTACTATTATACATACAATCTCTGCGCTATTAGTCCCTCCGAATCACCGTCTTGAAATTGAGGAAGTCGCTGCTTCATCGTTCCAATCCTCACATAAAATGCTACCCAGACCTGACACGGAACACTTCCTCAAAGTAAGTATCATCTAGCTATAAACCGTCACGACTCCTCGTCCATGCGCACAACTTGCCAACCCATCGTGTTCAAGCAAATCCGAAAGTAGCAAATGATCACGCATACACGTTCTCGTCCCAAAACTGCTGCGCGTTCATATTCGCAAAGATCTCCTCTTCCGCTGACGGTGCCCAGGCCGCGTCGTGCGTTTTCACAGCCTGTGTTGGAACAAACGAACATGTTAGGTCACGTAAAAAGGAGAGCGGAGTGACAAGAAAGAGAAAACGGAATCCAAGAAATAATGCGTAATAATAAGAGAACGAACAACGAACCTTGCTCAAGAATTCCCTACTCCTGCCCATCTCCATCTCCAGATACGCGAGGAGCGACGTTTGCTGCTGGACATCCTTGAGCACGCTGTCGACTTGCTCCTTTGTGAACTGTGCAGGCGGATCGGAGAACGTGACTGTGCCGTCGGCGGAGATTTGGGCGGTGATATCGTTGGATTCGATCTGTACGAAGAATGGGAAGGAGAATCAAAACTAGAATAGAGCTGCTGTGCAGAGGAGGACATCGTGGAAGAAGAGAAAGGGGAAAACGCCAGCGTACCATGCTCAAAAGCAACGCTCTGACTTCATCCTCTGATTCGATCTTGACCGCCCGTCCGATGTCAGCGAGGTGCAGCGTCACGTATGTCGCTGTGAGCTTCTTGAGTACCCATCGAGGTGCACGAGCTATGGCTTGTTGGAGGAGCCCGAGGTTTTTATCCTGAAAACGTCAATCAGCATCAGTATCATATGCCAGGTTAAACAATAAGCGACGAAGGAATACAAGGAATACAACACACCTGCGCGAATGTCTGCCTCTCCTTCTCATAAATCTCCCTCATCAACGCCGCGTTCTTCGGATACGCATTGATGAAAGCATTATACGCCGTGTTCTTGAACAGCCGCACCAGCTGCGGGTGGGCGTATTTGGGCAGCGTTGGGACCTTGCCCGCCGAGATCAGCTGCACCAGCCGCAGCTTCTTCAGGGCCTCCATCTGCAGCGCGGCGGGGTAGGTGCCCGGGCTCGTCACGCAGATCTCGAAGTACTCCTCGGCCTCCTTCCACCGCTTGAGCGCGGCGAGTGCGATGCCGCCGATGTAGTGGTACGTCAGGCTGTCGGTGTAGTGCAGGTCCGGGCTGAGCGCGGTGTCGATTTCAGTGATGGGGTGCGAGAGGATGGGCAGGGCCGGGAGGAAGTTGCGTGTTGAGACGCATGTCTAGGAACACGTCGTTATTGTTGGTTTCTGTTTAAATGAGAAATACGTACAAGAAGGAATATGGAGTGGATGGTAGTGAGATAAGAAGGACTGGGAGGATATCGAGTCACTAGGTCGTACAGTGGCGGAATGGCCAAGCTAGGCTGCATCGAAGACAACATCAATGTGAGATCGGTCAAAGGTGGGTTGAGAACATACATTTCCGATATGTGACGCCAAACGCTGGATCCCTTTCGCCAACTTGGTTACTGTTGATGTTCAGTTCTACTTTCTTTCAATAAGTTGAAAGCCGACACACCACGATCAGGAGCCAGACGAGCTTGATCTGGGTCGAAGTTGTGGCAGAAATTTTGCACGACTTGCCAGGGAGGAAGCTGGATGCTCGAGAAATTGGCGCCCAGTCTTGCAGACCTTTCACCAAGAGTCCACGTCGAGCTTCTAACAGACCATTACAGGAAAAGGCCACTCACAAGATATACAGGACAGCAAGACCATACACCCGCACGTCCAACAGTATCACTGGGTCCTGTCCATCCGACAAGGAGCTCGATAGGATGGCCTCTTTTTTCTCTCGTGGGATGTTTGATTTTAAGATGTTGTTGAGCGATGGGATATGAGTCGTGGAGACAATTTGGGCGAAAAGAGTATCGATGTATATAGGATTGTTCGTGGATGACATCTTGAATACTAGGCGTGTGTGGCGCATTCGCAGTGACTCCCTGCTTTGGGTCACCGCCACCATTATGTAATCATTTCCCATCTCCTCTCGCTTGCTCCACCAACACATGTGAAGAGAAGATATGAGAAACAACCTCAGGAAGTGCCTAGGAGAAGGAAAAACATTGGCAGGAGGCATACCATCACAGAGGTCATCTCAACAGCTATACAAATATTGTAGTAGAACAAATAGCAGGCATTGGAAGTGAATGGCATGACAAAGCATACCTGGGGCCATTTAACATTGTTCAATTGACTCTACCCAGTACCCATCCTTATTAAGAAATATTACCTTTCATAAGTGCAAGTTGGTTGTTGGTTTCTATTTTTGACTGGGTCTTTGGGTGTTGCTTCTTTGAGTGCTCCTTCTTTTACTTAAAAATAGATGCTGAGAATTATTGGTTATCTCTTGCTTTATTTGATAAATGACTGATCCCTCCCACTTCTTTACTTAAGTATGTACATTTCCTTATATATATATATATATGTGTGTGTGTGTATATATATAATATTGTCAATTTGAAAATGATACTGGCCTTCCTTGCAACTGAATAAAATATATTATCAAAAAATAATCTATTTCTTTGCCTTTCAGCACTTACACACAATTTTTCTCTCATTATATAACTTCTCATAATTACTTATTTTTTCTACACACAATCATTTATATCACTACATTAAATTACTCATGTTATATAAAATCTATTATTATTACTTCATTTACTTCTTATGATGACTTATGTTTTAAATGCACTGCTTAGACTTTTATTGATTTTTTTCCATGAAACTGGCATTGCTCACACATCAATCTTCTCTCATAGGTATAATCAAATGGCAATCAATGCCAGTCTGAGCAGTGATTCTAATAAGTGTAAATTATAAGGAATGAATGTAGAAGGCATAGCTAAACTGAATAAAAGACAAGCTGAGCTCTCAGATGAGGAAGCTCATTCAAATTTACTGATCATTGCAACCATGGCTCTTGTACCAATATCATGCCTATACCTGTGCAGCTCTTTACCCTTCCAACTGGAGCTTGGAGCATTTCATATGATTTTTTTTTTTTAAAATCTGTATTTACATCCTTTGAGGTTGCCTTATATTGGATGTCACATTGTAAACTAGTCTGTCTATCTAAGAATCTGTGATTTATTTGGCATGTATGCATCTCAGCAGAGTAGGTCTTGCCTGGATGTCTCTAAGTATGTTGATTTTGATTTCATGCATGAGATCTATTTCTTTCTGTAATATTGCTCACTGGTCATCATAGGTGGGGCATAGTTTGAGGAAGTGTGTGACCATTTCTGGTTTCTTTTTGCATGATTCACAGATTGGTGATTCAGCTTGTTGGATTCTGTGGAGGTACATTCAAAGGGCAACATAACCTGTTCTAAGTTGTGTGAGGATGCTGGTGTGCTAGTGTTCTAGCTTGTATGCTGATTCTAGAATTTGGAGATGGGCATGGAGGGGTCTATCTGTGATAATCGGCAATACCTGGGCTGGTTTCAGAAGTTTTCTTCATATATTTTGATTATTTTTGACTTGAGTTTTTGCTTGATATTTCATATAATATATCAATAAATCAGACAGAACTTGATTTGCTCAATAGTTGGAATGCAAGCCAATGTTAGAGGCAGTATCTTTTAGAATTTGAGTGAGATTTATTAGATCAAACAGTGAACTCATATTGACAAATTATCCAGCTGTTGACATTGGCAAACTTCACCTGTCATCAATATTCAGATTACAAAGTAGATAGAGTTGGACCAATTTTCATTTGGATTCTTATGTGGAATTTGCAATGCATACAGCCTAAAATAAAGATCCAAATGACAGTCCAAGGACTAAAAATGCACTACTATCACCACCTGTATATATTTAACATCATAATTAATATGCAACTTGGGGGTGCTGGCACATTGCAGTTGTTGGGTCCAGTCCCAGCAAGCACTATTCCTCCCAATAGGCCAGTAGTGGGGATGTTGGTGTGCCAGTCTCTGTAGTGCAGATTTAGGTGATTAACTACCAGTATATACAAGGATCACAAATAATGCAATTAATCGAATCAACAGGAGGGTTTGATAGTGAGAGTGGACATGGGCAGTTTAATAGATGGCAACATTTGTCACACCAATATGAGCCATTCTCAAAAACCTTGCAAGTTGACCAAAGTCTTTATCCTTCCTGTAATTTACTAAATATAGAATATTCAGGGTATATTTATAAATAGTCATAGTTCTTCATGTCAGGTAGTTAGTTAGCATGCAAATGTTTTTCTAAAGTCTCAAATTTATTTATTTATTTTGCCACCCAGGTTCACTGCTCAAAGTTCTTGAAAAAAGAAAAGAAGAAAAGAGTACATGAAATGATATTAGCAGCAAATTGAAAAAAAAAAAACAAAAAAAAAACAAAAAAAAAAAAACAAAAAAAAAACAAAAAAAAACAAAAAAAAAAAAAAAAAAACAACAAAAAAAAAAAAAAAACTCAATCCATAGCTATGTAAACACCAGTCCATGTCTCCTTCTGTCACATGAAATCCAGGACATTCACTGATTGCATAGCCACTTGTGCTCATACATGCTATTTTACCTATTGACAATGGACAAGGTTGTGTTAATTAAGGGATGAACAAGATGAGAGTTGATCAATGAATGAGCCAGGACTGAGGCTCAACCAAGTTAAAGCTGAAGACTATCTACTACAACCAACCTACTATTTATACTACAGGAAGCCTTTTATAGTCTCCCAGAAGCCCTTTATCTAACAGCAGTTAGTGCCAGCCTGAGCAGTTATTCCAGTAAGTGTAGATTATGAGAAATGAATGTAGAAAGCATAGCTAAACTAAATAAAAGATGAGCTGAGCTCGTGGGTAAGAAAGCTCATTTAAATTTACTGATCATCACAACTATGACTCTTGTACCAAATATTGTGCCTGTACTTCAGCAGCTCTTTGCCCTTCTAACTAGTGCTTAGCACATTTTATATGATATATCAACAAATCAGATAGAACATAATCTGCCCAACAGTTGGAATGCAAACTGATGTTAATAGCAGCATCTTTTAGAATTCGAGCCAGATTTATCAGGCCAACCAGTAAACATGTATCAACAAATTATCCAGATGTTGACATCAACAGGCTTCACCCATCATTAATATTCAGACTAGAGAATAGATGGGGCACCAGCTCCTCCAGCACAGATTCAGGATTCAGACAATTAACTACCCAGTACATACAAGGATGTCAAATAATGCAATTAACCAATCAACTGGAGGGTTTGATAGTGAGGGTGAGCATGGGCAGTTCGATGGATGGTATGATAGTCATATCATGTGCATCATGTCTCAGTCTCTCTTTTCACTTATAGTCACATAGCTAAGTAGTTCATTTCCTTGTCAAAATAACACACATCTTGACTTGTTACAAAATTTCTTGTTAAGTTGTCCTTGACTGTAACAAATGGCAACATTTGTCAGTGCACAGCCATATTTGTTCAATTGGTGCTACCCCACCTTTATTAGGAAATATTACTTTCTTGGGTTGCAAAATGACTGCAGGTTTCCTTTTTAAATTGGGTCTTTGGGTGCCATGCTTGCTATTGGATTCAAAAATAGATGCTGGGAATAATTGAATGAACACCAGCTGCTTTATGTATATAAATAAATGATTTTCATCTATAATAATGCTTACCTAAAAATAATAAGCTCTCTTGCAACTGAATTTTTCAGCCAATTCTGACTTACTTTTTGGTCAAAAAATCCTGCATGTAGATGTTTGTCTGAAGTCTTGAGTTTATTTATTTATATTTGCCACCCAGATTCACTGCTCAGAGTTTTTGAAAAAAAAAAAAAAAAACAATTCACTTCCTTCTTCCTGTGTAGGCTTTTTTGTTATTTCTTTATAAGCAGTTTTATTCTTAATGTCTTCTGTGTATTATTCCATTTGCATACATTGTAATCTTTTATCCAACATAGCTTTATTCTCAACCTCTTTTTTATATTTCTATTCCCTCGATCTCTAGACCTTGTACTTTGTTGTACAATCAATGTTTTATCCCTACTAGTAAGCTATAATCACAATATCTGTTGTTTGTATAAGGAATGAAGCTATCTACTCAAGCTTCTTGATAACCTGGCAATGTCTGTTCTTCCACAATTTTTCTAATGTCTTATAAAAATCATTTAATCCAGAAAGAAATTACACCTGTCCACAAGCATCTTATGTACTATCACATGGAATCCTCAGCTCCTAGTGTTATTGCGACATTCAAAGGTGCCAGAATCAGACTAGTCTTGAAGCATGCAGAAGAAACAGTGTCTTTCAAAGGACCTTGCTATCTGCATGTTAGACAAGACCTTGAGGGGATATCTTATGCTTGCAACACAACAAATTTAAGGCCCTTGTATTCATTTGCAAGAATTTTACTCCTCTTTTATCTATCTCCTGGGCATTACCTGTTTGTCTCACAGCAGCTTTGGGATGTTATGCAGCAGGTCCCTTTCAGTGCTGTTTCTTTCAAGACTCCAAAGTGCCATCACATGATATAGCTTTATTTGATGAATAAATATGTTGTACAGACATGTAGGTTCCTGCTTGTGACATCAGACTGATGGTTTATAGCTTGTCAAGCATTTAATTACATAAGATGGCCCAAATAAGTTCTCTTTAATAGATGTGGTGGACATTATATCTGGACTAAAACATGTCAGTTACACTTTCTCTCTCAAATCAACATGCATTTTACCTTGCACAGAGGGTTCTGTTGTGTAATGCAGGCATTTCTGAGAGGCGATCACATCTGTAAAGATGTGTAAGAGAATGAAAAGACTGGATAGTACTCTGGAGGTGCACTATCTACTGGAGGTCCTTTCTAATCACATTAGCCTTCAGTAAGGACCTCTGGCAGGTAGTGGTTGTTGCTAAATAACATTCAAAAACACAGATACAAAATAAAATGCTATTTCTTTACCTGTCTAGATAGCCAGTGCAAAAGTAAAAATATAATAATTGCTCTGTGTATCAAGTACTCATTAAGTAATTGCCTACAAATACAAGCATACTGTAAATATCATATTAGATTTAGAGAGGAACCCCCCATCAATTAGCTTTTTATTTAGATGGACTACTACAGTGTTAGCTGCTAACTAATCAGAGTCAAATCTTGGATCTTCAAGTGGATTGACATTAGACAGCCAAATCATTGGCCTTTCTCATTTGACAGCCCTCTTTCTGGAGTACTTGTCAGTCAGATTAAACTCTGCCTATCCACCAAACCAACATTTGTAGTTAGTAAATTTTGTGGTGTAATAGTCATCAAAGATGATATATTCAGCTTTTTCGTTAAACTGGTCCAAATTGAAAATGAAATTATAATAGGTATGATGGCCTAAGGATTATTGAGTAATTTATTATCAGGTCTTTTTTCAGGATTTCTAGATCTGATGTATCTTTCATACCAGTTTTTCATGATTGAAGTAATGTAAGTAAACTCCCCAGGCTTGTAATCTGACTAAAATAAGTGCTTTTTTTCCCATGCATACAGCAGGATTGACAACAAACAAGCAGGCTGTAACAATTATTTGTTTCTTCATAGGATGTATAAGTACAAATGTAAGCCCAAAAGTGTTTCTCTGTAGATCTCTATAACCTGTTTAAGTGTAGTGCTTATATTCTAATATAAGAATGAACACCATCAATGTCCATGGCTCTAGAATTTTGATAACAAAAAACTTTGTTCCAGCACACCAAAATATACCTGTGACAGCCTCTATCTTCATGAAACTCTTGCACTGCAAATTATTTAACTGGCTTGGGCTTGAGCCTGTCTATTAAAATAGTGACCTCAGCAAAATGTTTATTACCAATCTACTGCAATATTAGCAATATGTTCAATTATCCAGAATTATCAAAGCAATATATGTGGCTGTAGGTTAAAAAACACTTCTTGGTACTCTACCTAAAGTTGCTTTCTCTAGTGTGAACTATGATACTCACATTGGGTCAGCAGAAAGAATACCCTCTATAAGCACTCTTTGATAACAAAAATAGTAGCAAATATAGAGGTAGAAGGAATAGCAGGTATTGAACTAGTCAACTGGGTAAAAATAAACTAAGTGTAAGCCTAGCATGTACCCAGGATTATTTAACATTGTTCAATTAGCCTTACCCAGCCTTACCCAGTGGCTATTTTTAATAGAAAATATTACTTTTTATTATAATTTTGACTGGGTCTTTCAGTGCTGCCTCTTTGGATGCTTTTTTTACTTAAAAATCAATGCTGAGAATTATTAATCATCTCTTGCTTTGTACTTTCTGCTAGCATTGTGGTATCAATAGCCTCAGTGGGCCTTGAATGGTGCTTTAAAACCTGATTTAATTTAAGGACTTGTCAACAGATTGGGGTGCATCAATGGGTTCAGGGATGCTGGTGGGTCAGATGATGGGTTGGAGGATTGTATCCTAAAACCTGAAGAATTCATAAAAAAAATGGATCATCTGGAAAAGAGAGCCTATGAATTGTGCTAGGGTTTTGGAACATGATCCTCTCTAGTAGTGCTTGGAAATCTGATCTCAAGACCAGAAAAAGACCACACCAAGACTTCAAAAGACCACAAAAAGACAGGTCTTGATGAATCAGTCTTTGTGGTTAAGACCAGTCTGAACTGGCAGCTTTATATGCATCATATAACCCATTAAAACATTAAAATAGCTGCAAGCACATAAAAAATGGTTGAAATCTGACAAAGTTAAGGTCAAAACTGTAAAATATTGGCTAAAATAGTAGACTTTACAGAATTAAATCATATTTTACTCAATTCTCAACCATTTTAATGTTCTAGTGCTTGATTTCAAGGTTATATGTTAGGTAATAATGTTTATTAATTTCCAAAGGTGCAGTCTATGCCAGTCTTAATCAGTTTTTTAATTTGTGGTTCAGTTAAAGACTGCAAAAGACTGACCAAGACCAGTCTTCCTTAGTTTTGTACAGTCTTTTACAGTCTTAAGACTGCAATAGACTGGTCTCAATTTTCTAAGGCTCTAGCACTACTCTCTGGGAGAGAAGGACTGTACATTGCACAAGGATTGCATAATATTGGTAGAAAACTGGAAATTCATTATTTATTCTCAACATTGATTTCATATATGTTCAAGAAGAGTTCAAGAAAAAAAAACACTATTTCATGCCCTGAAAGGCAGCCAAGATTATCCACACCCAGATTCTAGCCAGGTCCATAAAGAGGTTGCCTCCTAAACAGTCCCAGCCATGTCCCAGAGCTTCTTACCAAGGCCCGATACACCCAACCCTTAGAGCCAATCATTTCCCCTAAGTTACAGATCTATTTTGCCAACTTTCTTTATCTACATTGTTCTATCAACTAGAGGCTGTTCACGTTGGAGACCTGCTGCAGTTATGAGTACAACCAGATGTGAAAGTTATTCATTCCCTTGGATTTTCAAGAATTCATTATTTACATCATGGTCACATGCAGGGACACCAAAATTTGCCAGTGCAAAAAAGCTATTTCCCTTTTCCTTACTCTTCTCAACTAAAAAATCTTGAAAACATAATAGGTGGCAAAGTTTGCATCATGTTTCTGGTGGATCATCTGAATGTACCAGTAAAAGATGTCAAAGCTGATGGAACTGCAACAAATGCACCACAGCTGTCAGTAGACAGCTCAGAGACAAAGGTGGAAAAGACACAGACCAAGAAATTAATGGAGCTGCCTGAAGAAAGAATCCTCATTTCCCTCCATGCTGACCTGACCAAGGCAGAGCTGCATTATTATGCCTCTGATTCACCAGGGTATCTTGGATTGGTCTACGAACTGACCTTATGGGATTCTAACACCTTGCATGGTTATTTGGGAGCTGAAAAAAGAGTCTCTCTGCCTGGAGATGTATTGACACATACAATAGAATATTCACTTCAATAAGGAGTCAGCACTGAGGATTCAAGGCAGCCATAGCATTTAAATTCAAGATGCATGTAATGGCTTTTGATCAACCCTCTGATCTCTAGCCAGACATATAGCTTGATGTATCAGGTTTCGTTGAAAGCCAATCAGCTGGAGGCATCAAGTTTCACTGAAAGTTAATTGTCAGATTTATGGCTGGCTGTATATATATAAACTGAACTAATAATCATGTATGATACACCACCTTTATACTAAAGATGATTAACCCACCCACTGACATGCTATGCCCGGTGTCACATTCACAGTATGTGATTTTCTTATCCTATTTTTCATTATTTATGCCCAGAATAGAGGGGGATCTTGTGTTCTGGAGACACAATTATAAGAAAGAGTGGAAGGAAGGAAGGTATGAAGAGTGGAGAGTTGTCAGCCTGTACAGATTACAGAAGATGACATATTATGTAAATGGACACAAAATAACTTACCAAGCAAGTGTTGATGGATGATATGACCCTAGCAGAGTCGAGAGAGAGCACACCTGTGTCTCCAATGACAGCAACTACATTAAGAAACAATAGAATAAGACTTCATTCTTTTGTATTTATAGATCCAAAAGAGTGACAGAGCTGTCAGAATCAACAGGAAAGGGCTAGAGGAGGATGTTCCATATTTTGAGAGTCTGAACTGCTGCTAATACACCTGTCTGTCTGTCTGCCCAGCTTGCTTATCTCATCCATTATATCACCTCCACTTCCAGCATCTTATATGGTGCCCACCTAGCCTAACAGTTCACACAGCTGTATAAATTATAACTGACACCTATATGAACTGTATAGATGGAGTCAAATGGTTATTGATAAAAAAACCCATCAAAGCCAGCTGAATTGATGGATATATGTGTCACATGCTTAGTGTGCCTGTTAGCTGATTCTTGGGGCAAAGTTCAGCAGCATATACATTTTAAGAAATCACATGCACCTCAGAAGGGTGACTTTGTGCCCTTGCATGTCTAGAGCAGTAGCAGGGTTCTTGTTCTATCACAAGTTTGAGGCAGGGGTGTCTATTATGATAAAAGCATAGTGCCAGGTCACAGCTCAACTCCAAACATAGCCTCACCTCTTCAATCACATGACAAGATAAACAAAACTAGAGAAAATACATCTATTACCATTAGTGCTTGAAAGTCCAGTTAGGTCTGGTTTTTGGATACCCAAAGGCTCTAACCAAGACCGAGACTGGTTAGCCTTTGTTCCCAGACCCGAAATAACCTAATCTAACTGCAAAAAACTGATTAGTTGCAGTTAGTAACTGGTTAGGACCAAAAATATCAAAAACCGGTTATAATTGCTAGTAACTGCATATTTATGACTTAATACCATTTATTTTCCTTTATTCAAGCTTCAAATCGACCCTGGGAATGTTAAATTCGGTAAAGAACTGACTGAGTTATGATTTTATTACATGCTATCTACTCTTTTGACTGATATTTTATGGTTTTAACTGTAACTCAATCAGTTTTTGACCTAAAATTATGGTCCAAAGCCTGTTTTAACGGGAAAAATGAAGGCTACAGATGATCAGTCATAACCAGTTATAACCGGTCACTAACTGGTCCTATAACTGCAAAATAACTGGTTAGTCAATCCTCGGAAACCACTAACCACTAACTGCAGTCCGGTTATTTGCAGTTAGAGGTCCGGTTAGATCTCGGTTATTTTGCAGTTAACTAACCTAACTTCCAAGCACTAATTACCATCTTCCAAAGGAAAAAAAGAAAACTAACCTATTTGTTAACTCAGATGCAGGGGTTCCCTTTATCACTGATGGAGATCCTTTTCTTTATTTTCATCCATTCTATGTGTATCTGGATAGGCCTGGGGTATCCTCCAAGTATATATGGCTGGATGTCATTATAAAGTGTTGATGCCTCAGGAAGGCCATATTCCAATCTTCTGGGCATCTGGCATTCCCTTCACTTTCACATCCATGGCATTTCATGGAGTATTGTACATGGCTTCATCCCACTTTCACTTTCTAAGACATTTTGTAAAGTCCGCTATGAGCTGTACCAGGTGGTGAGCCCTGACAATCTTGATAATGTTAGCATACTGGACTTGGACATAGATTTCATTATCCCAGGCTGAGAATTCCTGTGTAGAAGACTGTGACAACTTGTTGATCCAAATGTTTGAAAGGACTTACTTCAGTTACCTTTCTTCTGACCAGCCACATAACTATCTGTTTGCCCCACTTCAAGCTAAATAGATATTTATTAGCCAAGGATATTATTAAGTCTTTATTGTTACAACTGTCTGTCTTCTAAACTCTGCTTTGCTGCAGTAGTTTTGTTTCTAATAAACTCACTTAATGTCCAGACTAAGAGTGTGATAGTTTTTAGGACTCTATTGTCAGCTGTTCTGCTATCAATGCAGATACCTATCACCATGTTGATATTACTGCCTGAGACCCCCGCTCAACATGTACAATTAGTGCTCAATTTTCTTTCACTCTGGCTGTATACTACCTCCTAAACCACCATGGGGCACAAAATTATGGACACCTCCAATGCAGGCTCTGGGTTCTGTGGTTGGTTTGGGTCATAGTGGCTGTATTCATGTGATTTTGTAAACTTGGCAGTTGTCCAAAGACATAAAATAAAATGCACTGCAGTTTTACCCAGCCCTCAGTCATTTGGAGGCACATAAAGAGCTCCTGTGATACATCTGGTATCTCTGCCTGCATTTCTTTATGTTGGATAACAGGTTTGAGCTTTGTTATAGCTGCAAAATAAGCCTCAGTGCTGATGATGTCCTTGTCATTAGAGTTAATCAAGTCCAGAAGTGGGTTGGAAACTTCTGGCACAGGAACAGACTGAGCATATGTGATGTATTAGTAAACATTGCAGAATAATCTTGACTTATTTACCAGTGAATGAATTCTAAGTGAATGAATTCTAGGTTCTTTATCTATTAACAGAGTGAATGCCTGTGAAAGTGTTCTTGGAGGACTGCAAACTATGATTCTTGTAGTCTGGAAGAAAATAGAAGAGGTTGTTATTGCAAAAGGATCATTGTAATTGTCTGGAGCAGATATTTCATACATTGTTTTTTTTTGGTTCTATATGGACTCCACCTGGACTCCACTAATTTTATGTGAAGTTCATGAAGTTCACCAGGAATAGATGGAGGAGGGTAAAGTACTGGATCTGTGGAAGAATGTTAACATGATAGAGTTGCCAAATTTTCTTTTCTTCGGATGACAATTCATCAAGAAAAGTGAGTAAATTTATGTCTACCCCTCTTCTTGACTTTGCCAGCATCATGAAGATGGCAACAAAGGTGATCTGTCAAGTAAAAAATGATTTTAGCCTGAGGTCAAGTTTCGAAAGATTGCAGAAGGTGGAAACTCACAAATGCTGCTGGCAGTGTAATGTTTACCTTCAGAACATCTAGTCCATGCCCCAGCTGCTGATGTGACAGGGAGAATGAGAACTCTTTGGCTTCAAAGATTTTTACCATTTTGTTCAGCAGCACCACAATAGACGTATGAGGTATGATGACAAGATTTATATATGAAATGTCTGAGGGCATATACAATGCATGTATCTATTTGTACATATGCAAACATGAGCCACCTGGGCATGTGACCAAAAACTAACACTCTTCCCTGGCAAGCGTGCAAAGATAAAAACTCCCACCTAATCTGAACAATTGAAAAAATTAGTGGTTCAGTGATGACTTGCCAGCAATTCTTTGTTGGAAAAAGGTTGTCATCAATCAGAAAGCATGAAATCTCAAGTAGGGTAGGTGGCTGGTGAGGTGGACTATCCAAAATGCAAAATGTGTGGGGAAAGGGTATATTGCAATTTGGGTTTGAGCATAGGGAAGAATTGCCGACAATTTGAGCGAGTGAAAGGAGCGGAATGGATTAAGCAAATGGAGAAGATACAAACTGGGCATCAGTGGTCATGCTGCTGCTCTTTCACCCTCATTATTTTCATTATTGTATTGGTGGTGGGGTGAAAAGAATGGAGGCAGAAAAGATGGGGGTAGAAGGTAGCTTACTAGCCAGGCAATCCTACAGTACATGGTCATCAGGCCTCTCATGGCTATCATGGGGTCATGGTGAGGGGCAGTGGTGAGGTGTCATTGACACCAATACTGACTGGGAAGGAGGATGACAGTGCAAGCCACCTTGGTTGTCACAGCTATGGCCATTTATTGCCCTCACTGTGGTCATGTTACCAGCATTCTTGTCATTATTGCCATCTGCCATGTGCCCGCCATCAGGTGTCAGTGCCTGCGAGTCATAGAGCAGGTAACAGGCACACTGTCACTGGTGTGGTTGATGTTGTTGTTATTTTTACCCTCCCACCTGATGTCTGAACAACACAAAAGCATGATGTCATGCTCCTGCTGCTGTTGCCATTGCATGCCATCATAGCAGTCATGTGGAAGTGTGCCTGTGGAGGGGCAGTCACATATGATGCTGCTGCCAGTGTCAGTTTCAGTGCCCAGAACACATTGCTTCTGAAATAGATGCAGTAGGGATCAGCCATCATTGCAGGAGGGCAT
Organism: Flammula alnicola; assembly: GCA_015499995.1. Lineage (NCBI taxonomy): Eukaryota > Fungi > Basidiomycota > Agaricomycetes > Agaricales > Strophariaceae > Flammula > Flammula alnicola. The sequence continues at coordinate 80,896 of JADNRV010000049.1, forward strand.
TATTTATGATGTACTGTGTGGGCCTCCCATGTCCTGAGTCCTCTGTTTTATGTTGAACCCCCTGCATGTTCCAACTAGCAAGCAACAACTTAGTCAACATTGACTAAGTGATGCCTAAGTTGTATCTTCAAGAATCTAATGTTCAAGTTCACTCAGAAGTGTGCACACTTAAGAGGTTCAGAGATGAGCAAGGAGACTTGTTAGATTGGCTACAAAATCTCAAGAACTAGCTGAAGAACATTGCTAGTTTACTTGCTACTTTATATACTAGTTCATGTCTCACACAGACCATCTGATAGAGTTAGTAAGAGTCATAGTATGAGTCAAAAGGAATCATAGGTAAAGAAAACAAGTTAATGATGTCTAAGTCAACCAAGAATGATGAAGATCTATATATAGTACATAGCACTAAGGATAGTTGACTAAAAATAATTTATGGTAAAAATACAGAAGAAAAAAATAGACAGGGGTCATAACACTGCACCATGCTTTCCCTTGCACATTGGGTCCTATTTGCAATGTGCAGTAGCAACAACAAGCCATCGTGGCTCATCATGGCTCATCAGTATGTGATCCTGGGGCTCCTCATGGCTGCTGTGGTATCATCGTGAGGAGTGGCAGTGACATGTTATAATTTGTACAGCTATGTGAACTGTCAGGCTAGGTGGACACCATATAAGATGCTGGAAGTGGAGGTGATATAATGGATGAGATAAGCAAGCTGGGCAGACAGACAGACAGGTGTATTAGCAGCAGTTCAGACTCTCAAAATATGGAACATCCTCCTCTAGCCCTTTCCTGTTGATTCTGACAGCTCTGTCACTCTTTTGGATCTATAAATACAAAAGAATGAAGTCTTATTCTATTGTTTCTTAATGTAGTTGCTGTCATTGGAGACACAGGTGTGCTCTCTCTCGGCTTTGCTAGGGTCATATTCTCCATCAACACTTGCTTGATAATCTCCATCAACACTTGCTTGATAAGTTATTTTGTGTCCATTTACGTGGTATGTCATCTTCTGTAATCTGTACAGGCTGACAACTCTCCACTCTTCATATCATCCCCCTCTATTCTGGGCATAAATAATGAAAAAAAGTTATGGGCATTGTAAAGTCAAGGCATAGATTGGGTTAACAATGATGCACCCTGGATGGTATCTTGTAGATCTTCGGTCATTTTGCCACCTCAAGCTGTGAAAGGGCTGATATGCATTTCTGATGAAAATCAACAGAATGCAGAGTGCATAAGCTCAGGGGGGGTGGGAATAGTCTCCAAAGGGTGATAGTTCCATACCTGAGTCTGTTTATTTAGATTCTGCTGAAAGTGAAACCAATTCTGATTTGCACAATACAAAGATGGCATAGGGATTTTCTGTGCTTCAAATGGCATTGGCAGGACAGATCCCTGGCCACCTGTCTTGGTGAACTTTAGGTCAGACTTGACTCCAGTCTTTGCAATAGCCAATGGGGTGAGAATTATCACAACATTTTATGAATAAAGGAACATATGCTTCCTTCTATGCAACTTCGAAGGACCATTGTCAGTGATGGCTTGTGCTGACCACTTGCTCTGGAAATGGTCAGCTTCTCTTGACCTTTGGAATTGGTCAACTGCTGTAGATCAGTTGATGTGTGTTGAGTTTGGAAGTTGGAAGATCTTGTTTGATGGTCAGAAGACATGGTTGTGAAGAGGTGAGAAGTTAAAACAGTTGTGATGATGAAGAAAGGTGAAGGTGAAAGAGATCAGTGACTTTGAATTCAGACAAGTAAGCATTGGAACAGATAAACAGTGTGGGCCCTAAACATGAGGCAAACCCCATGGTTAATTGCTGCTGATAGGGCGCAGTGTGGTCCACCCGTGAAATTTTGCAATTTCCCAATCATTAGAACCATTACACTAGGGTATCAAGAGTAAGCAGTATACCTCATACTGGCCAACTAAGTATATTGCGCACAGGAAACCACATAATCCAGTACAACAGAAGTAACTAGCTATGGTCCAGAGGATCTACCTAGTAAGCTCAGAAGTACATGTAAAACAAGGTTAATGTTAAAGAAGCATGACCTCTATGTGTAACTGTGAAACAAACAAGAGGCTTTAAATGGAGAAATCTGTATAGAATGAGAATCCCAAAGTTTTATGGTGCACATAGTCTAAATATAGACTGGCCATTAGACACATCAATCTAGACATGCATGTCATGTGACCAAGAAAGTGGACATAGTCTAGATGCACCCACCTATGCATTACATGTATAGAATAACCCATTGCTAGGCTTAGTCCAGCGACACCAGAAACCTGTGTGGAATGAGAGTCCAAAAGCACTGTGGTGCACATAGGCTAAATATAGACCTGTCATTAGGTGCACCTATCTGGACATGTATGTCATGTGACCAGAAAAGCAAACACAGTGAAACATGTGCACCTATGCATGCATAAAACAGCTCATTGCTAGGCTTAGTCCAGTTGCTGTCTAGACTCCAGAAACATGCAGAAAAGTAATTTCTGAGGAAACCATTATGTGGCTGTGTCAAGCTGAGATGGCAGAAACCTGCACCAAATATTAACCACTATGGTGTCCTGCAGATGGCACTGGTCTCCCAGTTTTCCACATAGACTCATAATCCAGGCCTGTTAAAAGAATCTGGGATACATAAACTGGGATAGGTTTAGGAATACATCCAACCTTGAACCAAGGAAGCAGGACCTTCACTTACCCAACTTCCTGGATTATGTCAGCTGTCAATGTCTCTCTTCACTGCCTCACTTTCTACTTATTCTTGTTTTCAATCAATTCCTTACCTCTATCATTTGTACATGGTCCAATAAATCAAGAAAACCATTATCCAACTCCACCTCAATAGAAACCTATACTACAAGGAATTCTTCAAGAAACATGCCTGACTCATGTCTGTGGCCTTTGAGATACATTAGAGGGGGCTACCCAAAGAGACACAGAAGCATTAGATCAAACTCAGCAGGTTCAAAAAAGCCTCAGCTGCTAATGATGGTCAATCTATCGATAACTAAAAAGGTAGTGCTTATATTCTAACATAAGAATGAACACCATAATGTCCATGGCTCTAGAAGTTTTATAGCAAAAAACTTTGTTCCAGCCCACCAAAATATACCCGTGACAGCCTCTATCTTCATGAAACTCTTGCACTGCAAATTATTTGACTGGCTTGCCATTCTATCCACCCACTAATGAGACTGGAAAGGCTGAAATGACAACAGCCTTCACACCGGCCTCCCACTCAGATGAGGGACTGCTCAGCCTAAAGAGTGCTTACGAGCAGTACTGCGACATACTCCAGGCCACCATCAAGCAAGAGACAGTGCACTACAACAAGCTTATAGAAGAGCATGAGGCAGTTCAAATGGCTCTCATCAAGGCAGAACATGTTGAACGACAGATAATGGTTAAGAAGGTGACTGACGCGATGTATGAAGAGTTTGACTCTGATTCCTTGGAGGATGATTAGGAGACAATCACATCAGAGCATCCCATTCATGGTGTGTCTGAAACACAAGATGAATCCAGTTCCGAAGTAGAAATTGTAGAGTAGTAAATATATTGCATATTTCTATTTTCTTCTAACTTGTGGTATCTGGTTAATTATATCAAATTGATCACCATACTTTATGACTTCCTTGAATGCTTCCTATATCATCCACTGCCTGTACCCTTGCTCCTGAAGGCTGTTGCTTCTGGCATGATGGTCCATTGGATTTGCATGAAAATACTGTACAAAACACACTCTTTGACCCTTTACCTTGTCAACCTTGTGTGCCAGAACCTTTCCGCACAATGTGATCATGGTTCCCGCATTGTATTGGAATTTTAACCTGAGTGCTGGAATGTTGAAGGTGAGATCAGCATACCACCCCATAGTGGTCAGAAGGTCATAGAACTCTGGTATTCCCCTCCAATCGCGATGCTTCAGAGACTCTTTGTTAGAGATAATGGCCATCGCGGTGAAGGGAGTTGGTCCAAAATGCTGGGATTCTTCCATCTCGGTGAGTGATGATTCGTTGAGGGCTTCCTGCCAAATCTGCTCCATTACTTCACATGCCCGCTGGGCTAGCCTTGGATGCAGGAGCCATAATGCGGCTCCGAGCAGTGCCAAGCTCTCATTTGCATCCTGGAGGAATTGAAGACTGGTCGGCTCCTCAAGATGGGGGATGAACTGGATATCTGGTGTCTGACCGCATTCCAGCATGGTGACATAGACAGTTCTCTGGTGGTGATCCAGGAATCCTTTGGATAATAAAACCCTGACTTCCAGAAAGATTGGCCAGCTTCAGTATTTTGCCCAGTGGTCTGGCACAAGTGCTGGTTTAACGGGACTAGTTGTCCCATGAATGCATTCTTGATATCAAATTCAGTCATGAAATGTGGAAAACAAGTGATTACTTATGTGTCTTCAAACTGTCAGAGCGTCTGGTAGGTACCACAATACAATATTGTCTTCCGAGTCGACAACAATACATGGTGTGTTGATGAGGTGGAGTGCACCGGAGGTAAGAGGCAAAATATCCTTCATGAGATCTGCCTCAAACTTGGCACTTCCACAGTTCTGACATGCAGTCAGCCAGCTGCTATACTCCTGGATTGACCAAGGGAGCAGAACTGTCATGTGAAGGTTATACAAAAGCTGATGAATGATCCTTTGAAACTTACTTTTGTAGCGAAATGTGATTAGGACCTTCTGCATTAGGTGGTAGCAGTCGTGTAGCAATTCCAGGGATATGTTTTCCGGCTGCAATATTAGCAATATATTCAATTATCCAGAATTATCAAAGCAATATATTTGGCTGTAGGTTAAAAAACACTTCTTGGTACTCTACCTAAAGTTACTTTCTCTAGTGTGAACTATGATACTCACATTGGGTCAGCAGAAAGAATACCCTCTATAAGCACTCTTTGATAACAAAAATAGCAGCAAATATAGAGATAGAAGGAATAGCAGGTATTGAACTAGTCAACTGGGTAAAAATAAACTAAGTGTAAGCCTAGCATGCACCCGTCTTCCAGTGCTGCCTCTTTGGATGTTTTTTTTACTTAAAAATCAATGCTGAGAATTATTAATCATCTCTTGCTTTGGTCTTTCTGCTAGCATTGTGGTATCAATGGCCTCAGTGGGCCTTGGATGGCGACAACCAAGGTGGCTCGCACTGCCATCCTCCTCCCTGGTCAGTATTAGTGTCAATGACACCTCACTACTGCCCCTCACATGACCCCATGATAGCCATGAGAGGCCTAATGACTATATACAGTAATAGTGACAACATCAGGTGCCTCCTCTCTATGCAGTGCACTCATCACCAGCCAATGATGACACCGCTGCTGCCACCACACTGTATCTGGCACCTCCTCATACCCCAATCTCATCCTTGTTTGCCTACCCTCCCTACTCACCACCAACCTCCAACTTTGCCACATCACCTGGCAGTGGGTAGTATTTAGATGCCCAGAGTGTGCTAATAGCACCCTGGGCTTTTGGTATATTATTTTTTTGGTATTATTTATTTGTAATATACTTAGTTATTCAATGCCATTATCATTAAGTATCTAAGGTTGCAAATAAGTCAGTCAGTGTAAAAGAAAAAAATAGACTAATATCTGGAATATAGAATCCACCTGAATTCCACCTGAGCTCCATCTAGAATGCTAACTCAAAGACCTTTTCTTATCAGAGTCCATCTGGATGGAGTCCAGCTGGACTCCAGGTGGATTAAGTAGAAATACACAAGGTTAGATGTAGTCAAGTGGACTCTAGGTGTACTCCACTAGAATCACCTAGAGTCTCTGGAGTCCACCTGGAATCTGTGGAGGAGGGTAAAGTACTGGGTTCAATGGATGTGTGTCACCTGTTCTTCTATAGACTGTCTGGAAGGGAAGACATATTAGTCCCATCTCTCATAACTTGACACAGCTGAACATCCACCATCTGGTGTATTATCTTTGCCAAAAGACCCTTGGATTTTCTGGGCAACAGATGTGCCATCAAACATAGAAAAATTGCCAGTAAGTTTATTTTAAGAGTATGCTGGTGTCTCCATCAGAGACTCATTATGGTGGTCTATTCAGGTTAAATTTTTCAGTGCCATGGAGAAAATAAATTTATAGTTCAAGATATAGATGAGCAGGACTGAGGAGAAACATGATGCATTTTAAAACATTTTTATCCTTATTTGCTGTATGTGAAGGTCAATCAAGTGCAATTTCATCAAGATTGAAGATAGCAACTATCTGGTGTTGTTGATGCCACCTCTGCAATTGTAAAGCTAGGAAGACTTCTCTACCCACAATGTATGTGCATGCACTGCCCTTATTTTTGACTCTATCATCATCAATACCACTATACAACACTAGTACTAGCTGCATTTCACAATAAGTCTTTCAAACTGTTGTGCACCTTATTTTTGATTGATGCTTTGGCTAGGTTGGATACACAGGGCTATCTTGCACTGGACAATGGCATTACAAATGGGAATTTGTAGTATAAAAGATGTACTTCTGTAGTTATTTACCTTAAGCATTATCTTCTCTGTTTTATTTCAAGCTAAGATGCAGTGTCTAGTAAGAAAGAAGATGAATAAAGGAATATTGACTTCGATAGAGTTTGTTTAAAAAGCCAGAGAAGGCTTAGTTAATAAAGAAAAAGTTCTTGAACAAGGTCCAAGAATTTAAAAGCCAGAGTGTGTGTAGAAGGCCAAGAGAGTGCTTAGAGAAGTCAGAAACAGAGTCCACAGCTTGGTACTTAAAAAATGCATAATTTAGTCAGTTTTCAACTGTTTTGCACAAAAAAAAATTGTAAAAAAATTGTATTGATGAGTACTATATGCTAGATATCAAAAAACCCACATAACTTGCAGCAATACCCATGCAGTTTCCTAAAAGTCAAGCTAGTCATGTCCTAGAGAGTCTTTCTCAAACATAAAACCTTAAAATCAATAAAACTGTTCATTCTTGTGATAAAACAAAGCTTTAAACAATAATAAAATGTGTATTTGAATAATCCCTTATACCCAGAACCATGAGGCACTGTCTACAAGTCAGCTGGTTGAACAAAACAAACACTGTGGAGCACAGCACACTATATATTTCTAAAGCTAGTAGAGTGTCGCTCGACTCTCACTCCACAGTTGTGTGTGTGGTTTAGATCACTGAGTGCATAGCAGATCTCTCACTGCTAGCACCTGTATCCTTCACAGTGGGTATAATTTTGCTGGGATAAGGGTACAGGTAGCTCTGGCATTACAATTACTAGATGTGTGTCATTGCAGCTAAGACGACTTCTTGTTATGTCTCTAGCTGATGAAAAATGAGCAGTAAGTGGAGTATAGCAGAGCAAACACTGATAATGATATTGACTGACCTTTTCTCAGTTTGAATACATGTACAGATGTATCGAGGAGGGCAATGGGTGTTACTGGTATATCATCCTGTTTCTTTTTATTGTTGCTTGCATCATACCAATTCTAATAATATAGATGGAAAAGAGGAGCACTGTACAATCAAAAGGAGGAGTAAATCTATGTTGGCTTCATCTATATTTTATGCCCAAAAATATTTTAGATTTACTTAGTGCTTAAAGGTCCAGTCCCAAGCCTGGAAAAAGACTGCAACCAGACCAGACTGGACTGCAAAAAGACCGGACCAGCAGTCCGGTCTTTTGATTTTTGAGAATCAAAGACCGCAAAAAGACTGGTCTCGATGGACCAGTCTTTGTGGTTAAGACCGGTCTGAACCAGCTACATTGTAGCCCTGATTTATCCCTTCAAATTGGCCCCAAGGGCATCCAGATTGGTAAAGTTTTGGCTGAGAAATAAATAAAACAGTCAAAAAGTTTCTAAAAGAGTAGAAAATGCGGAATATTAGTGTAGAACAGTCAATTCTTAATGTTCCAGGGCTCAATTTAAAGGTATATATTATGTCTACAAATATTACTAATACATATATATCAAATTACTGGTGGTTTGCATCGAAAAACCGGTCTTAGACTGATTAAGACTGGTTAAGACTGGAATCTGGTTCAGACCGGTCCAAGACTGCAAAAGACTGACATAGACCGGTCTGAATCAGTCCAGTCCAGTTTTTTGACATCTTTGGATGTATATGGACCGGTCTCGGTCTCGGTACATGTCCCTTGGGGCCAAAAGACCGGACTGGACCAGACTTCAAAACACTAGATTTACTACATTTCTTTCTGCCAAATGTTACATCAGCCATCACTGGTCAGTCACATTGGGCCAATGGTTGATGGTTGCATCAGGCCAATGGTCAGTGGTGGTTGCATTGGGCCAATGAGTGGGCCAATTATCACTACTTGATTGTGCATCATCAGCTGCTACTAAGTAAGTCGGTGTCCCAGCAAATGATGCATCAAATACAGAAAGTGTTGCATTGATATTAGCTATAAGCAGGGCTAGGTGAGAAACTGGGTGCAACAATATTATATACATTAAACTTACATTGAGTACTAATGTTGGTGTCCTCATCAACATTCTCCATGAACCCAACATTCCAGGTGCTGCCTCGAAATAAGGTTGTGTCATGATCTGACACTGACGATCCTGCTCCTGCAGAAGAATAAGTGAAGTTGAAATCAGAGGGCTGCCACTCTGTCAATGTGGACTCAGAGTGCCGCAAGTGCAAGGTTGATGCTACAGATGTGGCAGATGGTTGACTTAGCAACAGCATAGATGCTAGGTCCATGGTTGAGAGTGTCAGATTTGCCAATGGACTATAGGTTTTTTTGTAGCTATTGGTGCTAGTAGTCGTAGATAGGGCAAGTGAGTTGACAATATTGACATCCCTTTATACATTCATCAGTTAGTGTTATTAGAGTAAAAAATGTGAAGAAAATGTGACTCACATGGCATAATCACTGGCAGCTTCTTCAAACAAATTGGCAGCATTAATACTAGGAAAGTGAGAGAGGATACCTTCAAGTTGGCGGTTGCAATGCCCGCCTTTGCCTGCTCGACAGCGGTCGCGTTCTAAGGAGACAGACAGTCAGTCTCGTCTGGATGCACATGACACACAGAGGGAAAGTGACAGAGCAAGAGATGACTTACCAGCATGGCGCTGCTCCCCCAGACCTGCTCCTGCAGCAGCTTCAGCTTGTGTGTCCTCCTCATGCAGCAGCACACTGAGCCATGCACCATTCATGCTGTGCAGCATGGCGCTGCCGCTGAGCATGGCTGACGGGTCGTACTACTACATATCACCCTGCAGGTGCATGATGGAGCACACACGCATGCGTCACTTCACGATCTCGGCTTTGTCGCACACAAGTGTGTGGCCAAACACATATGCGATGGCCTACTGTACTTCCGCCATGTTGTCCGTGTCAGTTACTTAGGATGTTAATGTTAATACTTAGGATGTTAACGTTAATGCGGACCCTCGCAATCGAGCAAGGGGTTGATGTCTATGGTACACTGGTTATATACATTGTATGGCATGTTATTTTGGAGTGACGATGAGCCCACGTGATAAGAAAATGAAGTGAAATAAAAGAGAACGTGCGAGGCCATGCCAACCATCTGCCAACATCGCATGAATCTTTAGCGTCTGCTCTTCAATATTCCAACAGTTTTTCCATGGTCACTACCAAGGGGGATCAGGGGGATCTTGTGCCTTGCCACTCGCTCAAGGCCGAGTTGGCATTGGAGCCTCGCAAGAAGATTGTTACAGGTGTGGTGGTGTGGTGATGTGGGGTCCATAAACCTAGCCCATGCCTCCTGATGGAATTTGTACTTCAGGAGCTCGCATTGGGAGAACAAACTCAGCTGCTTCATGTCTGAACACCTTTTACCATTAGTATCTTGAGAGTAATAGATGCTGTAAAGTTCCTCATTGATCTATAAAACCAATGGATAGATAAGTTAGAATCTTGAAACCATGAAGACGTACTGACTCACCAGCATCACTGCGAGGCATATACCATTTCTGCTGATGTCAAACTTCCCCTGTTTGGCATGCCACATTGAGAACATGATGACTTCAACATCAAGGGCATTGACAACAGTGATGGCAGTGTGCCAAGTCGATGGAGATAAATAGAATTGAATGAGGGCAGTGTTCTTGTCACCTGTGAGGGGGTAGGTCAACTCGATAATCGACCACGTGCATTCAGAATAGGCTTCAGCTGAATTCCAGATCCTGGCAGGGTATAACTTTCTTGTGCATCGGAAAGATGATAACTACTTTCGTAGCAGCCAGACGGACGGTATTCAAGAATGCCTCCCAGAGCTCTTGAGCCTTGTTCAAGAAATCCATAAATTAGCCCAAGGTGCAAAGTAATTGAACATTGGACTTACATAGTTCCTCAATTGAATTAAGAAAAATTTGGCGACGGGGTCCACATACATTGCCGACGGGCTAAAGTCCCAACCAGCTGAATCCAAGGAGGGGTCAGAAATGAGAGAGCCAATGCTGCCCAAGGAGGCGGTGAGTGGAGAGGAGGCATGCTCTTTCCAGAAACGGTGAAAGGCTGGGGAGGATGAACTTTTGGTCAGGACAATAGTGCTCATCTTCCACGGCCCCCAGTAAGTCCCGCTGAGGAGCGTGCTCACCATAGTCTCCTTGACTTCATCGCAAAGGAAAGAGTGAAGAGAAACGATGCTATTAACAGCATAGGCACTGCCCTCCAAATCATCACGGAACTGCAGCCTCTCCAGGTGGTATGGGGAGTCCAAGCGGCAATCATAGACAATGATGCCTTCCTTAATCTTGAGGTCTGCCTGCAAGGTGAGAAGCGATGTTTTCAGTCGACCATTGGGAAGAGCACTCTGCAGTAGTAAATGTTGAGTAAACATGTTTGGGTCATTATAGAATTATAAACACTTGCCTTAATGAATAGGGAGCAGATATCATTTTCTTTGCAGGGAAGATACAAATGATTACTCCTGAAGCTGGTGGGCATGCACCCACCTTGAGTACTGGTTTCAGGTGCCAGGGTGAATTTGCCCCATAGGCTTTCAGCCCCTAGGCTGATTAGATCGGGCTTTGAGCCTTGCAGTCGCACTTGGGGGCCGAGGAGGGTCAGGAATGTTAGAAATCACTTGATCAAGTGACTTTGGAAAAGGATATGACCAGACCTGGGTATGAACCAAGGACCTTCCCACAAACTAGGTGGACGCTCTAACCACTGAGCTATCTGGTCTTAGTTATACTAGAGTTGGATATGATAGTTATACCCAAGGATGGACATGGTACTACAATGCATAGTGTCACTTAGCCTGCACTGTGACCGCATTAGGTAAATACCAGGGGTCCTAACCATAATCAAGTAGTGTGACAGGTCACTACTTAACAAGGAAGGAGGCAGCTGCACGCAGAGCATAAAGCTCAAAGAAAGCAGTGTTATTCGTGTCCTTGGAAGGAGCAATGTCATCCTGCATGGTACTTGTTTAAATTCCGAGGTGATATTATAGCTTCTTTTTATTGCTTTTTGCCCACCAGCTCCATGATGCCGTTCCATCACAAGTTGCGGTAAGGAATCTATTCCTGTATGGGCTGGTCAACCAGCCCAGTCTCTCAATCATTTTTGTTTTCCCATGCTATGGCATTTGAAGAAGGACAGAAAGCATATAGTGACAGTAATATGGTATAACATTGCCCCTGTCTGCCTAGAGGAATACCAGGAGAGCCTGGAATAACTAAGCTCATTTATTAAATAACATTAAGTAATATTAACAGTAAATTGTAATATTAACAATACATCAAAGTGAGGTCTTTATTGTCCTCCACTGATTCCTACCGGAATCCTGTGGAATCCGGTCATTCCGGAATAAGCTGCAACCGGAATACCCAACAGGAATGGCCGGAATGGAATGACCACCGGAATCTGGTTATGTCCAAAAAAGGAAATATGTTTATTTTTAGCAACAACGTGAAAATATCACACTATTACATAAAATGACATCAAAATGAGACTGTGGAACCTATTTCTAATCAAGATATTCCATATTTGGCAAGTGCAATTTTCAAAACCGCTGGCTTTGGGCGAGTTTTTTGCATTTTTCTCGATGACGAAAGATATATATGTGATTCTGGAAGCATGCTCTACAGCTACTTTTTTTGGCAAAAAGTTCCCACGGTCCTCAAAACAGACCAAATAAGGTAATTTCAGTTACCCGAGTGAGATGACATATACATATTTGTAATCTTCTGAATCTGATGGTACCTCATTGACCCTGAATCTCTCAGAATTGGTTATGCAATCTACAAATATATTATAGATAGGGTATGTAGTCCGATGTTTTTGATGTTTTTGGTAGATCAGAAACAGTTCTCTGGTCTAATGGTTAAATGGTCTGGGATATCAGCTACTGGATTTCTTCTGGGGCTCTGGGTTCAATTACTAAAACATGCAAAATCTTTAAGTGATATTTTTCTCTGAGTTCTGTCTAAGTCCACCAAGTTGAAGTCCTATCTGAAATCTTGATCATTCCTGTGGATTCCAGTCAGGATTCCTGTGGAATTGAGTCCATTCCTGTGGATTCCAGTCCATTCCTGCAGATTCTGGTCATTCCAGGAGGAATCAGTGGAGGAATAAAAAGTATTGCTGCTTTCATGCACCGGTATAAAATTGATGATATAAAAAAACAAAAAAAAGGACATCCTTCCCACCCCTGAAGGGGCAGTTCGGATGTCGCTTCCTATAGATGCAATTCCTGCATTTGTTAGCTCTATCAGTTTGGGCTTGGCAGCCATTGATCCGCATGCTGGACTGAACTCCGAGGAACAGAGAGGCCACAGCGCAAGCTGTGGCATTGGTCTTCTCTGACACATGGGTTTCCCATGCTTAGGAGTCCTCAATCATAAAGAGGTCTAAGCTCTGGTGGAACCAGGAGTGCCAAGATGCTATACACAAGTACCAGCTGGAGCAATCTGCTGAGAACTGGAAATCTTTCTGGAGCACTGTCTGGAGTGTCAAGTGGGTTGTTACGACTTGACAAGCAATAAAATATCCGGTAGGATAAATAATGCCTAAGTCGTACTTCAAGACTGAGGTCGAGATTCGAAGTCACCTAAGCGTTCGCAAACGACTTAGAGTGTTCAAGAGGGATCAAGTTGTACTAGGTACTCAAGATGTGATTCTCAAGATCTAGCTAAAGAATACATCGTATGCTACTCTAGTATTTATACTAAGTAGCGAGTCCGGAGTAATAGATAGAACACGTCTCAGACGTGTTATGATACTTGTAAGATATCCATCGCGAAGCCGATGGATGTAAAACAGATAAAAGTGAAACATATAACAGAAACAGGATATGGGGGCGAGCTATGCGGCAAATGATGGGATCGGAAGTGGATAGAAGGTGCATAGCTATCGTAAGTAAAGAGAAAAAGTACGTGCGTACGAGCGTGCGTGCGCGAACCAGGTGCGATCGTAACATGGGTCTTTTCGATCAGCAGATCATAGAGGTCACATCTATTAACAAGCACCCATGGGACCTTATGAATTGAGTTCAGCAATGGAAGCTAACTCCCAGCAAGGCTATCCAATATTGTGGAGATAGTGTTTGGAAGTCCAGTCTCAAGACCAGAAAAAGACCAGAAAAAGACTGGACCAAGACTGCAAAAGACTGGACCAGTGGTCCAGTCTTTTGACTTTTGAGAATGCAAGACCGGTCTTGTGCACCTTTGCACCTCATAAATCCCGTCAAAATGGCCATGAGCACGTAAAAAACGGTTGAAATCTGACAAAGTTATGGTCAAAACTGTAAAATATCAGCTGAATTGGTAGACTTTGCAGAATTAAATCATATTTCACTCAATTCTTAACCATTTTTGACGTTCTAGGGCTTGACTTCAAGGTTATATGTTAGGTAATAATGTTTATTAATGCAAAAGGTCCGGTCTATGCCGGTCTTAACCGGTTTTTTAATTTTCGGTCTTTTGCAGTCTTTAACCGGTCTGGACTGACTAAGACTGGTCTTAGTCAGTCTTGCGCGGTCTCAGTCTCGGTCTTAGGCTCTGGGGTCAAAAGACCGGACTGGACTGAACTTTCAAACACTATGTGGAGAGCCTTGCAATGATATGCCTGCCTTGTGGGACGCCCTACACAGCATGTACAACTCCACGTCTGACTGAACATATGACACTGACTTGTTGGGTTCCATACCTGAGCTTCCGTCTCAGGAGTAGTGTTGCCGCAGCTCAGCTCAGCTCGGCTTCACTCTGCTCATGTGGCTCAGGGTCTCTTTCAGCTCCGGCTCAGCTCAAGCCAATTTTTGATGGCTTGGCTTTGCAAAGAATCTCAGATTTGGAAATTTCGGCAGTTTGGCGATTCGGCAGTCAGCAAACTTCCTAAAGTAGTAGCGGCAGCAAATACAGACAGAACATCGATTTTGCCTGGATTAGATCTGGCCTCTGAAAGTCGGGCTGCAATCCAGTAACAAGATAGAGTAGTCAATCTATCAACGATGATAAATGATTCAATTTGTGCAAGTCTGAATTACATTGAACTAAACAAAAGAGAAGCAATGCTAGAAAGGAGGCAGAGGTAGGGAATTGGCCTCGAAGATATAAGCTACCCGACGCGATGGAGAGAATTTAAACGATATGCATGTGAGACGACGAGGGAATGATGAAACGGCAAACAATATGTCTTCTTGTCTGATCCCTCGCTCGTCCTCTTGTATGTTTCATTGCATCTCACCTTTTTCCATCTCTTGCCCCTCCTTCGTCCTCAACTCTATCTACCCTCGACATTATATATTCCATTTTTCATTCTCCTGTCGAGACCAGGGTCACGTCGGACATGGCAATATGGATCGCAGGGAAGGGTGGTAGTTGACTGTTGGAGTAGCATCGTTTACTGGCAAAGGTAACATGGTTGGTGGTGTAGGGGTAACCTGGGATTGAACAGCACGCGGGGTGGCTGGGTATGTGATGGTGTGATGATGTGCAGCTATTCATGGTCAAAATGAACATACATAGTAGATGTCGAGGAAGCAGTCGAGAAGGGGGAGGTGTGATGCTAGCACCGAGCTGACAGCAATGGTTGAGCACTCGCAGTCGTGTGTGTGGGTTGTCTGACAAGGCGGAGTATGACAGCCTGAAAGCCTAGCAATACGAAGTCGCAAGTGCATCATCTACATTAGAAGATAAACACCAGGCTTACCTGCTGCCAGAACTTCTTTTCTGGCTACTCTAGTACCGCATCCATCCAGCAACAGCTCCATCACCCAGCATGGTTTCATTGTCAGAGCCTTTGTTCACCTACTTAGAAGTGATTGTCAGTGACATCGAGATGAGGAGAGATGCGAAAGAGGACACCACACAGAGAGCAACAGTTGGACCATTTGTGAAATGACCAGCTGTACCTCTTTTGGGAAATCCTATCATTCGCCGAATTGACGAATTGCTGAACTGACGAAATTTTCAGGTCCCAGATGTCCTCTGGCTTTGATGGAGCCAGCTCAGCTGGCGCTAGCTGGTGGCTCATGACCAAAAATAGAAATTCAGATTACACTGCTGCATTTGAAGAATTACAGTGTACTACTGGGCTAGGGACGAGAACAGACTCCGTATATCAGCATTGATATCCTTATTAAAGGTGGCAGGCATGGGAACGTGTGATGCAGCTGTGCACCTAATATGAGCAACTCGAAGCGAGGGACACAGGAGCTATAGTAAGCTGAAGTCCAGAGTGAGTAACTAATTGTATTGGGCAAAATACTAACTACTTGCCTGAAGTCCAGAGTGAGTAACTAAGGACTTCTGGCAAATGTCAAAAGACTTTATATACTAAATAGAAAGGATCTAGAAAGGATCTGGAGATGATCTGGAGATGATCTAGAACTTGATAAGAATCTAATCTACAAATGCACAACAAGTGAAAAGGAGGAAGTGCAGATAAGAGATCAGATAAGAGATAAGATAAGATAAGATAAGATAACTTGGAGACATGTGCAGGCAGTTTTAACATCCCCCCGTGATCTCACAAGTCTCCAAAGTAGACTACAGAGTCCATAGATAAAAGAAAAGTAGAAAGAGATTAAGGCCTAATGCCCATTTGGTCTCTACAAAATTGAACCTTGGGAGCAGGGAGTGGTTTGGTAAGAATATCTGCAATTTGTTCTGCAGTAGGAATATAAGAAGGGGAAATGTGTTTGTCATTAACAGCATCCCTAAGCCAGTAAAAGCGCAGATCCAAGTGTTTCATGCACCCATGATGCTCAGGATTCTTGGACACACTGATAGCAGACTGATTGTCCATGTGTAAAGTAGATGGCTGGTCAACAATATAGCCAAATTCACCAAGGATATTGCGCATCTAGGCAATCTCCTTGCCAGCTTCAACTGCAGCCACATACTCAGATTCAGTAGTGGACAAAGTAACTAGACTTTGCAGTTTACTGCCCCAGCCAATAGCACCGCCAGCCATCATGGTCACATAACCACCAGTAGAGCGGCCAGTGTCAATGCAATCACCATGAGCAGCATCAGAGTAAGTGGTGAACAGCTCAGAGCCAATTTCACCAGAATACTGCAACTTGTACTCTAAGGTGCCCTTGAGATAGCGGAACAAATGCTTGACAGCAGCCCAATGCCTGGGACCAGGATTGCAGTTAAAGCGTGCCAAATAGGACACAGCATGCGCAATATCTGGACGAGTCATGGTAGCCAAATACTGCAAAGACCCAATAGCACTGAGGTTTTTTTTTTTTTTTTTTATTTTAAATCAACAATTTATATTCTGAAGCACGATCGCAGCTCGGACTCTAACTAATACAAACGAGTACACTACAATACCCATCGCAAAAGAAAGAAATTGGTTGCTCACAGGGGAGCATGTGGCGTGTGTGAGCGCAACACGGGTGAGACTGCACAGCAGCCTGAAACCCAAATAACGGACCTCGCAGCCCAGGAAATACAAACGCGGGGCGTTGTTAACGCTACCGAGCATAAGGTAGATATGGAGTAAAAGGGTGGACAGGGGGGTCACCCAGATGCGAGAAGAGCCTGCCAGGCCCTCCCTGATTAAATGGTAAAATCGACGTGGTCATAGCTAAACGAGGACCGAAGTCCAAGCCGCCGTCCACCAAGCTGGGTCCAGAACGACACAGCGAACGACACGACCCCTAAGGGTAGAGCTGCCCTAACCTGGAACGACCAGGTCCTCCAGCCTCTCGGCCTTCAACTGCATTGAACCAACACTCACAGGCAGTGAGTCGCTTTGACGGCAGCGCCGCCTGCAAATGAGATTGCCCCCCATCCAGAGTCCCTCATCCGACTCCGGCCTGGGGCCGGTTGAACGCAAATGCACTAGGGTTGTCACTCAAAAATTTCTCAAGACTCCACACTAGGTGGGGGCCCTGTGAGGTAGCATGTGCAGATTTTTGCACTTGAATAAATGAGCGCGCGTCTGAGGATAAACCCCACACATGCACCCAAGAGCCAACGGATCGTCGATTTTGAACCGCTCATAGTACGAGCTGATCGGAGCATGATTCATTATTACACGGCACATGCGGGCGAACAACTGAGAGTTGCGACCGCCCACTTCAAGCCACGGCCCACCGCGAACGGGGGTCGGACGGAGAGGATTACCCTTTAGATCCTCTAACTCCAAGAAGTTGGAGCCTAGTAAATTGGGAACCTCATCGACCTCTGTCGACCAGGCATCCCGCGCTACAGTGTCAGCTCTATTCTTGAGCCACGCGATAGATAGAGGGGTATTCGGTGTAACAGGTACACCCGGAAACCCAAGGACGAGGTCGTGAGCCTCTTGATGAATGTCCCACTCCATATCAGAGGGAGACTCTGCAAAAATGACTTTGCGGTTGCCACCACTCTGGAACCATCGTTCAAGCATCCAACACACTATCAAAGAGGAGCCTTGATGAGAATGCGGGGAAGGGTCCATGGCCATTCGTGCAGCATGCATTGAATCCATGAAAATAACTATCCTGGTGATGTCTCTGAATGCTACCATTGCGGAAATGGCCACCGAGATGGCATTGAGCTCAGCATCAGTGCTAATAGCCTGTCCAGAAGAGTGGCATCTGGCCAAGACCAGAGCACCCTGCCGTTTGATAACAATGCCATTGGCGGCCTGCCAGGGCCTCGGGGGGACCGAGCCGTCGACACCAGCATATGCAGTTCCTGGCTCATCGTCACACTTCTCGATGAGTTTATCCAGGATGATTTTCCATGCAGCATCAGGGTCTTCAGTCCTGCTGATACGGGGTTTAGCCATCCATGTAAACCGGCTCACATGCTGATCCATGAGACGATATCCAGGCCTGGCATCTAGAGCAAAAGGCTCCAGTTCCTCCAGACCAGCGGGGTGGAACAATGCATTGCCCACAAGTCCGCCGCGCACCTTATCACGGTGACGCTTGGTCATATTCTCCATAGCCATCTTATGAGGAGTGGCTTTCTTAAGTAGAGGTCCAGCCATAAATGACCGGACCGGGTGTGTATCAGACAAGAGAGAAATCTGAGCAATTGCCCAAGAGTTCAGCCTGTCCAAAAGTAAATGCATGGGCAGAAGGCCTGCAAGGGCCTCGACACCACGCGAGGGAGAGGTGTGGAAGCACCCAGTAATCCAAAGCCCAGCTTTACACTGGACATTGGCAAGTTGTGCAATAAGGCCCTTGTCGTGGCCCTTACGAAAATACCACATGTGGTAACCATAAGTAATTATGGGGATAATGCACGTGCGGTAGAGGAGGCGCTTAAGATGCGGCGGCAACCCTCTGGTAGATGACCCAAGCATTTTCATCGATACGACCGATGTCGTTCAAGAACCCCCTTGGCGACACATAAGGACCGCCCCGTCTGCTAAAACCAGAAAGAGCGAGGATGTCATCGGTGCACCGAACCACCCAGATTGGCTGGCAATGGTCCGTGCACCCACTACTGCTGACGAGCGACCCCGGGTTATGACCTACGTTTCGACTAGGCTAGCCCGGTATCGCCCGTCTGTACGAAGGGATGTGATTGATCACCCCGATATACAGGTCCTGTCACTCTCAACAAGTGCCGAGACCTTCTTTTTGATGAATGTCTATTCTGACGCAGACCATGGGGCCATTAATTGGCTCAAGGCCCACGATACTACACTTCCCCGCTTCCACTTTATGGGCGGGGACTTCAACGCACACTCCGAGGACTGGGACGAAGGTCACAGTGGTCAGGAGGGATGCGCTCTCTCACTGCAGCAGTCTGCTGCTATTCTTGGGCTTGAACTGGCTGCCTTTGGCAACCCAGGGCCCACGCACATACCAAGAGATCCCACCAAGCACAAAACGGTGATCGATCTCGCTTTCGTCCCACCTAACCAGGTGATTGACGGTACTGTTGTCCGATGCCCGGACATTCAACTCAAATCGGATCATATTCCGATTTCGATCACACTGGACATCTCTCCCACCCCTAACGGGGCGGTTCGGATGTCTCTTCCCACTGATGATGTTCCGGCATTCATCAATTCTATCAGTTCTGGGCTCCGGGCCATCGACCTGACTGCCCCTCTGGACTTTTTTTTTTTTTTTTTTTTTTTTTTTTAAAAAATCATCAATTTTATACCGGTGCACATAAGCAGTCCGGTCTCTAACTAATACAAATGGAGGCGGTAAACTACGCGTGCAAAAGAAAGAAGTTGGCTCGACGGCGAGCATGTGACGTGCGGGCGAGACGGCGCAGCCGCCTGAAATACCGCACCTGTGTGGTCCCCATATTCACGTATGGGTATCGCATGTGGTTCTTCAAGGGTGCCCGCAACAAGGGCCTCATTAAACAGCTTACGCAAGTCCAGTGTAAGGCTGCTCTCTGGGTTACGGGTGCATTCCGTACTTCGCCCTCGGGAGGGGTGGAGGCCCTTGCGGGCCTCCTACCCATCCCTATACTTCTCGAAAGGTTGCGCGACCGCTCTACGGTGCGGGTCGCCACTCTTTCGGACACTCATCTGATCCGATCATTTATGTCTGGATCATTACTTAAGCGCGCAACCCCCCACCCCATGTCGGTTGAACGCATGCCTGCCGCCCATCGCCGTAAGGTGACGGGTGCTCTTATGGATAATGTAAATTATTCCAGTGTCCCTGTTGAGTCTACGGAGCCTTTTGCTCCTGAGGCTCATCCGGGTTATCGAATCCTCGATCGGTATGCCAATCAGTTCAAGTGGCTTGCCAAGCCACACTTTAGCAGGTCCGAAGATCCTGAAGCGGCTTGGAAGCTTATCTTGGATGCGTCCCTCGAGTCTCTCGAGGATGATCCAGATGCTGCATATGCTGGTGTTGACGGCTCCTGCCCTCCGGGGTGGCAAGCCGCCACTGGCGTTGTTATCAAATGGCAGGGTGCACAGGTTTATTCTGGGTGTTATGCTGCCGGGAGGGCCTCGTCTACGGATGCAGAGCTCTTTGCTATTCACGTTGCCATCCCCAATGCCGTTGGCTTTGGGGATGTGAAACGCATTACTATTTTCACTGATGTGATGCATGCCGCTCGCCTCTCAGTGGATCCCTCTCCGCACTCCTTCCAGTCTCAGTCACTGATGGTGTGTCGTACACTTGAACCTTGGTTTAGGCGCTCGCTTGACCATAAGGTTACTTTCATCGAGTCTCCCTCTGACATGGAGTGGGACATTCAAAATGAAGCACACGATCTCGTTGCTGGTATGCGCAGTGCCGCCGTCGTTCCTACCACTCAACTTTCTCTCCAGTATGTCCGCGACTTTGTGGACAAATCGGCACGCGCAGATTGGAAACAGAGAGTTTCCGATCAGCCTTTCTTACTAGGCTCCAATTTTATGGAGCTGCAAGGGTTAAACGGGGACCCTGTCCAGCCGACTCCTACTCGCGGGGGGCCTTGGCTTGAATCTGGTAATCAGAGCTCTGCGCTCTTTGCCCGCATGTGCCGTTTAATTACGAATCATGCTCTGATCGGCTCGTACTACGAGCGGTTCAAAATCGATGACCCTAGGGCCCTCGGTTGCGAGTGTGGGGTTTATCCTCACACCCGCGATCATATATTCAAGTGCAAGAAACAGCCTTGGACGTGCCGGAAGCCGAAACTTGTTTCGGAGCTGGTGACTTATCTGTTGGAGCACCCTATGGCGTTCTCCTTCTCCCGGCACCCCGCTGGAGTCGGATGAGGGACTCTGGGCGGAGGGCAATTCTGGGTGCGAGCGGCGCCGCGGTCAAAGCGGCCTGTTGCCCACAGGTGTTTCTGCATTGCGTCACAGTGATGGTGGACTTCACGAGAGGTGAGAGGGCTGGTCGTTCCAGTCCTGGCGGGGTCGACTCCCTGAGTTGGCCTCGTGCATCACTTGCAGAGGACCCGACCTGGTTGACGGCGGTGGGGGCTTCGGCCCTTGCTTAGCTATGACCACGTTGATTTTACCGGTGAATCGGGGAGGGCCTGGCAGGCTCTTCTCACATCTGGATGACCCCCCTGTCCATCCCAATATTCCTATCTGCCGTTCGTGCGGTAGCATTAACAACGCCGCAACGACGAACATTCTGTAGTTGCGAGACTACCTATCTGGGTTTCAGGCGGCTGCGCCGTCTCGCCCGCACGTCACATGCTCGCCGTCGAGCCAACTTCTTTCTTTTGCACGCGTTGTTTACCGCCTCCGTTTGTATTAGTTAGAGACCGGACTGCTTACGTGCACCGGTATAAAATTGATGATTTTTTAAAAAAAAAAAAAAAAAAAAAAAAAAAAAAAAAGGTGTAAATCGAATGGCAGAGTGGCAGAGACATTGGCAAACTCCAGAATTGGCTCAGTAACACCATCAAGTACACCTGTGTTCTCCGAAGTCACTGTGGCCGTAAATAGTGTCTTTTGAGCGCGTTTAAAGTACATGGTAGTCTCATCAACTTCCAGTTTTATATGTTTGCGCTTAGTGAGATAAAGACAGGCCAATAGATTATTTCGGAGTTGGGGTACATGCAAGACTCTTGTTAACTCTACAGAGCAAGATTCCTTTCCATTGATAATGGGACTGAACAACACAGTACCAATACCTGCAGAGTAGATGATAGTGTGATCTGCTAGCTTGACTGGGATGCGATATGGCGTGTAATTGCGCACCCAGTGACAATGAGGGGTCATATGAGAAGTGGCCCCTGTATCTGCAAGCCAATGGAAGTCAGCATCACTCTGCAGTATGGATGGATCATAGGTAGAGAGAGCACTCGCATTTTCAGCATACTCTGTAACATTCTCCTCGGACTTTGGAGTGGTCTCCTGCACTTTGTTCGCCTTTCTGCCCTTCTTGCGATATTCTCGCACGCTCTCCTGCACGTTCTGCTGCGCTTTGATAAAGCAGTTACACTTGTCCTGTGTGTGATTGGACATACCGCAAAACGTGCATTTGAGCGCAGGAGGTGCAGATGGTGTAGCAAGCGCAGAACCAATGGTAGGAGCATCTGAGGCGCGATGGCGACGCTGCGCTTCCTCTGTGACAAATGTCTGCTGAATTGCGGACTTGTCAAGCTTGTCCATAAGCAACAGAGATGAAGCGAAGGTGCTGTACTCATCTGGAAGCGCGCAGATCATTGCCATGAATGCGAGCTCATCATCGAGCTTGGCAAGGTCAAATCCGGTAGGGCGAAGGTCCTGAATGCGCCGAATGGAGGTATCAACTCTATTCATCAAAGTCTGAAGAGTTTCATCCTCTTGCTTCTGAATGGAGAATAAGTTGTTTTTTTTTTTTTTTTTTTTTTTTTTTTTTTTTTTTTTTTTTATATCAACGGTTTATATTCTGGCGCACGAAAGCAGCCCGGTCTCTAACTAGTACAAACGAAGGTGGTATACTACGCGTGCAGAAGATAGAATTTGGCTTGATGGTGAGCATGCGACGCGCGCGGGCGAGACAGCGCAGCCGCCTGAAACCCAAATAGGTAGTCTCGCAACTACAGATTGTCCGTCGTTGCGGCGTTGTTAACGCTACCGCACGAACGGCAGATAGGAATATTAGGATGGACAGGGGGGTCATCCAGATGCGAGAAGAGCCTGTCAGGCCCTCCCCGATTCACCGGTAAAATCAACGTGGTCATAGCTAAGCAGGGGCCGAAGCCCCCACCGCCGTCAACCAGGTCGGGTCCTCTGCAAGTGATGCACGAGGCCAACTCAAGGAGTCGACCCCGCCAGGACTGGAACGACCAGCCCTCTCGCCTCTCGCGAAGTCCGCCATCACTGTGACTCAATGCAGAAACACCTGTGGGCAACAGGCCGCTTTGACCGCGGCGCCGCTCGCACCCAGAATTGCCCCCCGCCCAGAGTCCCTCATCCGACTCCAGCGGGGTGCCGGGAGAAGAAGAACGCCGTAGGGTGCTCCAACAGATACGTCGCCAGCTCCGAAACAAGTTTCGGCTTCCGGCAAGTCCAAGGCTGCTTCTTGCACTTGAAAATATGATCGCGAGTCTGAGGATAAACCCCACACTCGCAACCGAGGGCCCTAGGGTCATCGATTTTGAACCGCTCGTAGTACGAGCCGATCAGAGCATGATTCGTAATTAAACGGCACATGCGGGCAAAGAGCGAGACGCTCTGACTGCCAGCTTCAAGCCAAGGTCCTCCGCGAGTGGGACTAGGCTGGACAGGGTCTCCGTTCAACCCTTGCAGCTCCATAAAGTTGGAGCCACGCAGGAATGGCTGATCGGAAACTCTTTGTTTCCAATCTGCGCGTGCCGATTTGTCCACGAAATCGCGGACATACTGGAGGGAGAGTTTGGTGGTAGGAACGACGGCAACGCCGCGCATACCAGCAACGAGATCGTGCGCTTCATTTTGAATATCCCACTCCATATCGGAGGGAGACTCGATAAAAGTAACCTTGTGGTCAGGCGAACGCCTGAACCACGGCTCAAGTATACGACACACCATCAGTGACTGAGACTGGAAGGAGTGCGGAGAGGGATCCACTGAGAGGTGCGCGGCATGCATCGCATCAGTGAAAATAGTGATGCGTTTGACATCCCCAAAGCCAACAGCATTGGAGATGGCAACGCGAATAGCAAAGAGCTCTGCATCCGTAGATGAGGCCCTCCCGGCAGCATGGCACCCAGAATAAACCTGTGCGCCCTGCCGTTTGATAACAACGCCAGTGGTGGCTTGCCACCCCGGAGGGCAGGAGCCGTCAACACCAGCGTATGCAGCATCTGGATCGTCCTCGAGAGACTCGAGAGATGCATCCAGGATAAGCTTCCAAGCCGCTTCAGGATCTGGGGACCTGCTAAAGCGTGGCTTGGAAAGCCACTTGAACCGATCGAGGAGTCGATAACCCGGACGAGCCTCAGGAGCAAAAGGCTCCGTAGACTCAACAGGAACACTGGAATAATTAACATTATCCATAAGAGCACCCGTCACCTTACGGCGGTGGGTGGCAGGCATGCGTTCGACCGACATGGGATGAGGGGTCGCGCGCTTAAGTGATGACCCAGCCATGAATGACCGAATCGGGTGAGTGTCTGAAAGAGTGGCGACCCGCACCGTAGAGCGGTCGCGCAATCTTTCGAGAAGTATAGGGATGGGTAGGAGGCCCGCAAGGGCCTCAACCCCTCCCGAGGGCGAAGTACGGAATGTACCCGTAATCCAAAGAGCAGCCTTACGCTGGACTTGCATAAGCTGTTTAATGAGGCCCTTATTGCGGGCAACCTTGAAAAACCACATGCGATACCCATAAGTGAATATGGGAACCACACAGGTGCGGTAAAGGAGGCGCTTCTGCATAGGCAGGAGCCCCCGAGTAGAGGAACCAAGCATCTTCATCAAGACAACCGATGTAAAACCCTTGGTGGAGTAATAGCGCACATGCTCATTAAACGTGAGCTTGCGATCGAAGTAAAAGCCCAAGTACCGCCAAAACGGCTTGGGCTTGAGGTAGTTAGCACGATCTCCGGTGTAAGGTGCATACCCGAGATTGATGCTAGGATTATAACTGGAATGAGATCGATCAAAATGAAAGATCTCAGACTTGTCGTGCTCAAGCGCCAAAGCGAATGCCTTGAATAGCTCGAAAATAACAGTGTATGCCTTCTTGAGCATCGCGATATTATTATCCAGCCACTCATCTTGCACGATGAGTGTGCCATCATCAACATACGAGAGGAGGTCAACCCTCAACCCAAGGTCGAGGCACTGCTTCTCGAATAGGCGCATAATAGGCGCCAGGTAGATAGCCGACAAGACAGGGGACAAGGCCGATCCCTGGCCCACCCCCACGTCTGCCTGTAGCGGATCTGATAAAAAGGAGTTCCACGCATACCGCGTCTTCCTCTCTACCAGATACGATGCGAAAAACTTGACCACCAATGGAGGGAAGCCAAGTTTCCGAAGAATAATCACAAGCGCGTCGTGATTAAGTGAAGGGAAAAACTGAGCGAGGTCAAAAGCGACCACACTAGTCTTTAAACCCTTAGCCCAGCATGCGCACACAATGTGCATCGGGAAGAGCCCAGCATCCTCAGTGGAGCGCTGACGCACTCCACCCACCTGGTTAGGATGGAAAATATCCAGCCCGACAGCGTCGAACTGAATGCGGTTTGAGATCATTTTCTCAATTAATTTACCAATGGTATTCAGGAGAACAATAGGCCTGAACGCCTTAGGTGCAGAGTAGGATGGCTTATTCGGCTTGGGTATAATTACCGAGAGTGAATCCTTAAATACAGATGGCCAATAGCCCACACGCATGCAGGCATTGGCAATCGAGAGTAGGACCTCAATGGAATGAGGGTCGCGACGTACTATCCCCTTCAGGTGGGACCAATTGACATGATCCGGACCCGGAGCGGATAGACCAGAACACGCAGAGAGAGCCTCCGTGAGTTCCAGTGCAGAAAAGCGAACCCACTCCCTCACAGGAAGCGTAGGGAGAGAGTTCAACAAATTGGCATCAAACACTCTGTCAGACGCAGAGTTGTAGGTACCGTGGAGCGCGTCCCAAAGGGCGGGCATGTCGTTGCAAGGCTCGCCACGATAATGGAGAGCCTCACAAGGAGGAAGTTTGTGCTGTTGGACCCAGTTCATGAGGTCCCACGGGCGCTTGTTAGCAGACACGATTTCATGGATCCGTTGATCAAAGAACTCGCGCTTGACATCTCGGATGGTTTTCCGAAAGGATTTCCAGTCCTTGGGCAGGCGACTGCGCCGGAACGTGTCAAGGGCGTCTGAGCATTCCTGGGTCCACCAGGGCTTAGATCGCCGAGTAACAAAGGACTCTTTAGCATGGGAACCCCATGCAGAAGAGAAGACCAAAGCCACCGCTTGCGCAGCAGCCTCGATCTGGTCCTCGGTGTTAAGAGGGGCAGTCGGGTCGATAGCCCGAAGCCCTGAGCTGATAGAATTGATGAATGCCGAAACATCATCAGTAGGAAGAGACATTCGAACCGCCCCGTCAGGGGCGGGAGAGATGTCCAGTGTGATCGAAATCGGAATGTGGTCCGATTTGAGTTGAATGTCCGGGCATCGGACAGTAGTTTGGTCGATCACCTGGTTGGGTGGGACGAAAGCCAGATCAATCACCGTTTTGTGCTTGGTGGGATCTCTTGGTATGTGAGTGGGCCCTGGGTTGCCAAAAGCAGCCAGTTCAAGCCCAAGAATAGCAGCAGACTGCTGCAGTGAGAGAGCGCATCCCTCTCGACCACTGTGACCTGGGTCCCAGTCCTTGGAGTGTGTTACGACTAGCAAGAAACAACGTGATTGCGACGTCGAAGTCAAACAACCAGTGATTCCAAAGTCGTGCCAAGAGGTGCCTGGATCAGATCGTTCGCACTTAGAGGCTCAGACGAGCTTAAGTGATCATGTCTAGAGGCTCGACGAGCTTAGACGTTCGTGGCGAGGAGAGAGGCAAGACAAAATAGTCAAGATTCTCAAGAACTAGCTAAAGTACATCGTTGTGTGTCTACGATATTTATACTAGTTCTGAGTGTGCACAGACCATGATAAAGTGACTCCTTTAGAGTCATTAGAATGGAGTCAGGAATGTGGAGGAGTCAGAATGGAGAGGGGAGAGTCCTCTCGACGATAATAGTGTCGTCGAGGATGCATAAGTATGGAAGCTATAAATAGTCCGGAACCGGGAAGGTACTCATACTAAAATAGAAAGTGTCCAGTATAGCTGGCGTACATCTAAGTGTGGGTGAAGATAAGATAAGATAAAAGAAATGAAACGGTCGTAACATTACCCCCTTCCTATGTCGAGACTCCGTATCGACCTAAACTTGCACCGGTTCACCGGCGGCATTGAAGTAGACTTCGATGCTGTCGCTGTCGCTGCTGGAACCCCATCGTGGGCAATCGTTGGTGGTGTGCCCCAGGGCATGAACATGGCAGCTTCGGCAGACATAGCGAGCACAGTTTTTCTTGACGTGGTGTGACGAGTTGCAGGCATAGCAGCGGCGATGAGAGTTGTACGTGGGGCGCTGTCGGCCCGTGATGGGTGACTGGGGCGCCGTGTGGTATGCCGAGGACCTGGTGCGTCCGCTTCAGTTGGTAGAGGAGGAACTAGAGGGGTCTGACCTCTCGACGATAATGGTGGGGACAAACTGGACGTGGGGGGTCCTCCGAAGGGTTCTCGGCCCGGCAGGCGTACTTCCTCGAGTTGGGACGAAAGTCCTTCGTAGTTCAAACATGGCTTGGACTTGGCATTGCAGTCCATGCCATATTGCGTTGTCGAAAGTGGTATGTGCATATGCCTGTAATCGGAGCAATTCTGCACGAAGAGAAGTGATGGTCTGGTGGGTGTTGTGGAGGATTTCCACGTCATAGGACAATAAGGTGTTGTTTCTGACCAAACGGCGGACTTGGTCGTAGTCTTGTTCAGTGACGATCCTGTTGCAGTATTCCTCGTAGGTGATGTTGGTCTCCGTTGGAGTGGCCCAGTTGGATGCGTCCGGCACAGGAGCGGCTCCCCAGCCGAAGTTGTCGGAGTCTGGGACGAGTTGAGGGATCACTAGTCCCTACCACTTTTTATGATAAATCTTAAGCAAATGCCTGCACAGTTATGTGTATCCTGCCAAGTGTAGTTATGAAATGCAATATCTCATTGTGGCGAAGATTTTTCATATTTTTCATTTCATAACTTCCAAGGAATATTTCATATCTTTCTGGCAACGATTTCATAACTGCCTGACAACTTAAATCATATCTTTCTGCCGAAGATTTTTCATTTCATAACTTCTAGGCAATCTTTTCATATCTTTCTTGCAACTATTTCATATCTTCTAGGCAATCTTTTGTTATTAAATACTTAATTTCATGTGTGAATGTATTATGTAATTGATGGGAAAGTTTACAAATTGCCTTTTCCTTGCTCTTTCACTCATACTCTTATTAGATTATGGCCTCAAATTGAAAGTTATTGGGAAATAGGCCCACCCCCCCCTGCCAGCAAGCATGAAGAATATCGCATCAATTCATCAATTCAAATAGAATTATTTCACTTAATTTATCATATAATTAACTGCCTAGAAATAATGAAATATCTCAATGGGTAACAATGAAATAGATTGCCTGGTGTTTATGAAATCGTCGCCAGATAGATATGAAAAGATTGCCTAGGAGTTATGAAAAGATTGCCTAGGAGTTATGAAATGAAAAATCTTCGGCACAAAGATATGTAATAAGTTGCTGGATAGTTATGAAATTGTCACATAGGAAGATATGAAATATTCCCTGGCAGTTATGAAATGAAAAATCTTCGGCACATAGATATGATTTAAGTTGTTAGGCAGTTATGAAATCATTGCCAGAAAGATATGAAATATTCCTTGGAAGTTATGAAATGAAAAATATGAAAAATCTTCGCCACAATGAGATATCGCATTTCATAACTACACTTGGCAGGATACACATAACTGTGCAGGCATTTACTTAAGATTTATCATATAAGTGGTAGGTACCACTCGAGGGATTTCGCCGTCTTCGACTTCGGCTTCAGCGGAGTTAGGACCAGGCCCCTCGGGGCGATCTGCCGCATCGGTGTTGCTACGAACTCTGTTGAATACAACCTCTATGGCCGCTCGGCGAGATTCTGGGGTGCTTGTGGCGTTCGCGGTAGTGTGGTTGCCGTCGACTGGCTCTTGGGTGGAGTTGAGTGAGGTTTCTTCAAGGGAAAGGTCCTCGGTGTTGGCAATGATCTGATCGATAACGTTAGAGGTGGTAGACATGTTTGAGTAGAGTGGAATGGGGAGTTGTGGTACAGAAGATACAATTTATATACAAAGGTCTCCTGGTCTGTGCGAGAGGAGGGCGGTGTCGTTTTGACTGGTTCTGAGTCGTTTTACTGGGTGTGTTTCCGGAATGACTTGACTAAGTCTTCGATTGACTTGTTGATTTTTCGGAGCAGTTGGAGTGTCGGTTCCGACTGACTCTTCTTGATAGGTCGGCGACCAAAAATGAGTGGGGTCGGGTCTGGCGAGGCTGTAGAGAACCTCGAAGAAGGTTCGGGTGAGTCAGTAATGACTCGGAGTGTCGAGAGTTGGGGCAGTGTGCGTGAAGCTTGTAGTTTAGTAGGGATTCCTTTGTCGTTTAGGATTTCCTCTAGCTCCTGTCGTCTGTGTTCCATCCTCCTCACGATCTCTCGTAAATTGTCCTCTTCCCTCTTCGCATCCCTCAATATGTCGTCTGTTTCTCGTCGAATGGGGGTCCATCCTTCTTTGAATAAGGGTGGGCATCGTGTTGAATACGGTCTAGGTGGTGGCGATGACTGGGCTCGATGAACAGAAGGGATTCGGAAATAGAATGTTGGGATCCACATGTCGTATGAAATGGTGGCTGTGCTTGATTGTGCGGTAGGCTGTGAGCGTCTAAGTTTGACGTTTCTGGTAGGGCGGGAGGTGGACTCGTTGTTTGTAAGCCGTGAGGATTTCCTGTGCATTTGTAAGCCCGCTTTCATTTTCCCAATTGGCCTCTTCGACCGAATAGCCTTTCCATTTGATGAGGAATCGGTATCGGCCGTTTCGGAGTTTCTCGTGGTTCAGGATTGAGTCGACTTCGTATTCTTCTTCTCCGTCGATGAGATCCGGAGGAGGCTGTGTGAAATTCTTCCCATGAATCTCATTTTCCACATAAGGCATCAAGAGGACAGCGTGGAAGATGTCGTGAATTCTCCAGTGTTTCGGGAGTTGGAGTCGATAGGTTAGGGGTCCCAGAACGTCTTTGATCAAAAATGGTCCTTCCCGTTTAGGTGCCATCTTTTTGTTGTAACGTGTCTTGAGATTTGTGAATCCAACCAGACTCTTTGTCCTTTCTTGAAGGGGACGAATCTCGATTGGCGACGTTCGGCTATTCTTGCTCGGGCTAGTTCATGTGCCGCAAGTGCTTCTTCTCGATCTTTGATTAACTGCTTCATTCGGTCTTCAACGGCGGGAAACTTCGTGTTTTCGAATGAAGTGGGAACGGAGATTGGTGAATACCCCATTTGTAGTTCAAACGGGGTTCTCTGTCTGTCCGCATGTCGCCGATCATTGTGCGTGAATTCCAAAGTGCTGATGGAGTCGAGCCAAGTGTCTGGATTTGATGAGCAGTATATGGAGATATATGCTTCGATTTCTTGGTTAAGATGTTCCGTAGCACCATCCGACTGCGGGTGATAGGCGGTGGTCAATTTGGATTTGATGCCAAGGAGCTTCAGAAGCTCTCGGAAGGCTTTTGCGCAAATTGAGGGCCACGGTCAGACCTGAGGCTGTCAGGTAGTCCGAATCTTCTGTATAGATTGTCCAAGAGTAGGCGTCCGGTTTCTTCTTGTGTGACCGAAGTGGAGCAAGGAATGGTAATTACCCCCCCTGTAAGACCATGGTCGACCACGACCAGTACAGCATCTTTCCCGTCGATCTCGGCAATCCAGTGATGAAATCCATTGTTGGATCGGCAAAGGGTCATTTCGAGTGAGCGGTTTCCTGTGCATTAATGCCGGGTGTGACGGATTTCTGTTGATCTTGAATTGTTGACAGATTCCGCATCCTTTCACGTAGGATTTCACGAAGGTTCGCATGCGGGCCACCAGTAATGTTCCCGAATAGCATTATATGTTTCAGTTCACCTGGGTGTCCTGCTGTCAGAGGTTCGTGATATTTTTCCACAATTTCGCGTCGCAGCGATTGACTATTAGGGATATAGTTTTTCCCTTTATAGAACAACAATCGTTTTCCATCGTGTTCGGCAGTGGTCCAGTCCTGTAGTCCTTTCTGTAGGCTCGTGGTCCATCCTCCAGCAGTATTCTGAGCGCTTCTGCTGCTTCGGTGTCGAGGTTCGGAGAATTGGCAATCTTTTCTTGCAATTCAAGGTCTATGAGGTTTACGAAGAGCCTTGGGCAGGAGGTCATGTCGTCGTTATCTGTATCGTCATCTGGGATATGGTCTGGCCGTCGGATAGTGCGTCGGATTGGACATTTTACTTCCTGCTTGGTGGACCAGTTTGACGTCATATTCTGACAGGAATAGAGACCAGCGCGCTTGTCGTCTGTTCAGTTTCTGGGCAGAACGGAAGTAGGTCAGGTTCTTGTGGTCCGATAGGATAGTAGTCGTGAATGGTGATCCTTGGATATAGTGTCTCCACTCTTGCATGGCTCGGATGATCGCCAGGAGTCTCTGTGTAGATTCATAGTTCCGTTCGGCTGGTGAAAAGGTCTTCGAGATGAATGCACAAGGGTGTCTGGAGCCGTTGTGTCCAACTGCGATAGCACGGCACCAGATGCATACTTCGAAGCGTCGCATTCTATCTGGAATGGTTTGGTCGTGTCTGGCATTAACAGTACGGGTTCCTCAGTGAATCTTTCTTCAAGGTATCAAAGGCCTTCTGTGCCGCCTCCGTCCATTCAAAGGGTTGGTCCTTCTTCAATAATTCGTTCATTGAACGAGCTATTTCAGAATAGGCTCTGATGAATTTCGGTAGAAGTTTCCGAATCCGAGGAATGATCGAACTTGTTTGAGCGTCTTCGGTATTGGCCAGTCTGCGATTCCTTTGAGTTTGGCTGAGTCCATTCGGATCCGTCCTTCCTCAATGATCATGCCCAGGTATTCCATCGTCGGGAGTTCAAAGAAGCATTTCTCAGGTTTCAGGAATAAGTCGTTTTCTCGTAGGCATTGTAGGACCCTTCTGGTGTATGTGCGCAGTCGTTCCTTGTCTGATGAAAAGAGCAAGATGTCGTCCATATAGATGATTATCCAATATTCAATGTGCGTTTCGGAGGTCATGTCCTTGAAAATATCGTCCATCATGGACTGGAAGGTCGCCGGGGAGTTGCACATGCCAAAGAACATGACCATCGGTTCGAACAATCCTTTGTTCATTTTGAACGCCGCTTTCCATTGGTCACCTTCTCTAATTCAGACGTTGTTGTAGCCCAACGAACATCTAGTTTGGTGAAATATTTGGCCCCTTTCAGTTTGTCCATCAGTTCTGGGATAAGCGGGAGAGGGTAGGCATTCTTGATCGTCCAATCGTTCAGAAACCGGTAATCTTGGCAGGGTCTTAGGCTTCCATCTTTCTTCATAGTGAAGAAAAAAGGAGATGCCATCGGGGATTCAGATGGTCGTATATAGCCTTTGTCCAGATTTTCTTTTAAGAATTCGCCAAGTTTTATGTCCTCAGTAGGGGAGAGGGCATAGGTTTTGAATGATTTTGGTTCAAACCTTCCTTCATCTCGATCTTGTGGTCCCAAGATCTGGATTCAGGAAAGCGAGCGGCTGCTTTCTTGTCGAAGATGTCCAAATACTCGTGGTACTCTGCCGGTATCATTTCTTCCAGGGTTCTCTCTTCTTTTGGTTTTTCTTGGGCGAAGGCGAAGGTTTGCGCTTGGGTTGTCTTGGCATTAATCCAAGTCTCCTTTGTTTCTTCGGTAAGTTCACCGTCGATGAAGGAAATTACCAGGTCATTCATGGCATCCGTTTCCGTGTGGGGTTCATCCGGGGTTACCTCGACAGTCCTCTTCAATACGGGAGTAAACTCCGCATACGTGGGGCTCCTGTCAGGTTCTGGATCGGTCCTCTGTTCGTCAAGATGTAGGTTTGTTTCATCCGACGAAGGGGTGAAGCCCCTTTGTGGTTCCTTTGCTGGTTTGGTCCTAAGGAGTCGAATGAATATGTCCCTAAACTTGTGAAGGGAGTTCTTAATTTTCTCTCTCCAGGTTAGAGTTCCCTGTTCCCAGTCGATGTTCGGGTTTTGCTTTCGGAGCCAAGGGAAGCCCAGAATAATCTTCTGCTTTCCGAGGCCAGTGACTAGAAGTCGGGTCGGGTCCGTTCTTCCATTGATGGTGAGGTCGATGATGACATAGTATGATATCATTCCTTCCTTATTAGGTGTTCCATCCACATTCTTGGCTTTGATCGGCCTCCAAAGCCGTCGTAGTTTCAGTCCAAGAGAGTTCGCAAATTGCTGGTGGATGAATTGTCCGCCAGCGCCTGAGTCCAAGAGGGCGGTGGTTCCAACGATTTTTCTACCGTTCTGACTTTCACACGAGAGAGAGCATGGTAATTGCATGGTTTGATTCTCGATCTCGGCTACTAATACAGAATGAATAGAAAGATAGGGAGAGACTGACGTTGGGCGGCGTCTCCCTATTAAAAACCCTCGCGTCCTTCAGCCAAGTCATCCAGGCAGGCATCTTTCTCTTCGGTATCCAATTCCTCAATGAGCGAATGGATGTGGGCACTGGTCTGCCTACCAGTGAGTTTCTTCTTCGGTGGGTCATATCGTTTCTGTTGGTTCGTCGGGTTCTGTCTCCCCTTCTTCTTCAGGCAGTCGCGCGCCATGTGGCCGGGCTCCCTGCAGTAGAAGCAGGATCCTGTTCTGAGGAGTTCTTTTCGTTCGTTGGTCGTCATCGCGTCGACGTCATCGCATCAGGGTCGCGTGGTCGGTACGAGAATGGGCGTCTCGTGGGTTTCGGTTCGTATTTCGGCTTCTGATACCCAGAGTTCTGTCTGGCGTATCTCTTCTCTATTGTGTCGGTGATCTTCATGTTTGTTTCACGGTCTTTCGCTTTGTCGTACCATCCTTGGAGAGTAGTTGGTCAGGTCTCGAGACGCATGACTTCTTTCAACAATTCTGTCCTAAGGGATTTTCGGAATAGGTCAATCAGGATCGACGGGTCGGAGATCCCGGTCTTCTTTACCAGGATCTTGAAGTTCGTGATGTGTTCTTCTAAGGGCGCCTTCCCTTGTCAGATCGCGTATAACTGTTCGAGGGAGTTACCCTTCAGATCGGTGATCTCGTAATCTTTGTCGAGTTGGTCAATAAAGGCATCCCAGGTTCCAAGGTTCAACGATGCTTGGACCGCTGGAACGTTTCCCGCTGCGGGTGCAGCCGGAGTGTAGTGGGAGTCATAGAACTCTTCGGCCCAGTTTCCTGCGGCTTCTCCTCGCATGAAGGAGAGAACAAAGACGATCTTTTTATCATCGGTGTCATAGACGGCAGAGTTGATCTTCAGGTAAAGCATTACCGTCTTCTTCCAAGAGGCATATTTTTCAATATCGCCATCAAAGTCCTGGGGTCGATTCAAGTTTATTTCTTTCGGGGTAGGATTAGCCATGGGTGGAGCGGTCTGTTGACCTGGGGGGTTCGGGGGAAATGGAGGTGGAGGTGGAGGTGGACCTTGCGGTTGTCTCGAAGGCTGTCGCCCTGGTGGTGGGGAGAGTTCTTCTGAAGAACTAGGAGGGTCAGGAGGAGGTTCTGAAGGCGCGTGGTGGTCGTGGAGACCTTCGTCTTCGAGATCCGAGAAGGAGGGAAGTTGGACGGGAGTTCTGGATCTGGAAGAGGTGAAAAAGCTAGCGGATAGTGGATCTGCCGCTTCTTCTAGGGTTTCGGTGGGCTCGCGGGATGGGACGCTGGGGGTAGATGGTTCAGGTTCGGGAGTGGCTGCGACAAGGATTTGTTCTCGGGTAGTCGATCTGGTTACTCGTGACCTAGCTTGCGAAGCTACTGTCGGTCGAGTTACTGAGGGTTTCGGAGGCGTTGTGCGGGCTCGGACTCCGGGGAGTCCTACTGCGACAAGTGTCGAGGTTCAAGAGGTGGTTGACCACTAGATAGTGGTGAAAGTGGATGGGAGCTAGTTCTTTTGTTACGACTAGCAAGAAACAACGTGATTGCGATGCCGAAGTCGAGCAACCAGTGATTCCAAAGTCGTGTCAAGAAGTGCTGGAATCAGATCGTTCGCACTTAGAGGCTCAGACGAGCTTAAGTGATCATGTCTAGAGGCTCGACGAGCTTAGACGTTCGTGGCGAGGAGAGAGGCAAGACAAGAAGTCTAGATTCTCAAGAACTAGCTAAAGTACATCGTTGTGTGTCTATGATATTTATACTAGCTCTGAGTGTGCACAGACCATGATAAAGTGACTCCCTTAGAGTCGTTAGAATGGAGTCAGGAATGTGGAGGAGTCAGAATGGAGAGAGGAGAGTCCTCTCGACGATAATAGCATCGTCGAGGATGCATAAGTATGGAAACTATAAATAGTCCGGAACCGGGAAGGTACTCCTACTAAAATAGAAAGTGTCCAGTATAGCTGGCGTACATCTAAGCGCGGGTGAAGATAAGATAAGATAAAAGAAATGAAACGGTCGTAACACAATCATTTTCGATACACATCTTTTCCATTTACCTACCATCTGGTGGTAACAGAAGGAAAGACAGAACAAAAGCCTTCAAAGAGTTGTTAACAATAAAAGACAAAATCTTAAGTGCTGATAAGAATACTAAAATTATAATGGCTGGTGATTTCAATGAAGACCTCGAAAGAGTGAAGAATTTCCTGGGGCATTGCTTCAATCTCAAGTACATACATACAAAAAAGTCTCTGATTTCTTGATTTCCTAAGCTTGGAGCCACATCAAGCTTGGACCACTTTGTTTGTAAGGTAGAGGCCATCAGGAACTGGCACCTTTATGTAAGCAGACAACAAGCTCGTTATTCCTCAGCCGCAAACAATTTCCCCACATTTCTAACAACGCAGAATTGAAGCCCTTGAGCATCCTTGCAACTTCCAGTAGACTGATTTAAAATTGAGTGACTTTTGAGAGAGTTGTTTTCCATTTTCGGAAAAATCAGATTTTTTTTCCAAGTGTTTTTTCGTGCTTCCCCGTTCCTTCTGCAACTTTTCAGATTTTTGACCCAAAGATTTTGCTGTGACTTAGGGTTGGGGTTCTTATGTAAGCTACTATAATAGGTAAGTTGGTGACCGCTGGCCCGAACGGCATTGTCTGCTGACAGTCCCGTTTCAAACACACTTGTCTGGGGTTGGTCTTAAGAAAAATTCTTCACATTTACAAACTACAATCAGCCCAAATACATTTATTTCTATCCAATGTAAGTTAAATTTTTTTTTCACCCATCCTTGGCTCAATTATCACTGAAAATACCGTCCAGAATTTTTAATTTTTCCAGCAAGCCAGATTTTGCCACTTATATAAGCACTTACATAAGGTAGCCAGTTCCTGATGGCCTCTACCTTATGCCAAATTTCAGAGAGATGTTCAAGAATCCCAGAGTACTACATCAACATGCATTAAGTGATCATTGACCATTAGTAGCGTGCATCTATAGGCACATAGTGACTGAGAAACCTACTATAAAGAATGTTGTGTTCGATAGGAAGATGATGAATAGGAAGAGGCAAGAAATTGCTATGTCCAATTGATGGACAGTTTTAGAAGGAGATGACTTCACAGTAGATATTAGTCTGTGACATGTTAAATAGAGATGCAGATGAGATTCTGAGATCTATGAAGATTAAGAAAGTGATCATGCCTGAAAGCCCCTCCCCTAATCTTCCTAGAAAAATCAAAAAGTTGCTGAGAGAGTATCAAAGAAGGTTGAGCAAACTTGCAAATGCTATGGAAAACCATTCTGCAAATTGTGAAGCCATCAAGCTTAAGTATACGAAAGCAAAATTCCGCTTTAAGAAGGCGAAAATGCTTGGAAACTAAATCAAGTGACTTGAGATTACACACGAGTCAGCGAGGACATGCTCTCTGGAAATTATGAATCTGCATGGACTCTCATAGC
Source organism: Flammula alnicola (assembly GCA_015499995.1). Taxonomy (NCBI): domain Eukaryota; kingdom Fungi; phylum Basidiomycota; class Agaricomycetes; order Agaricales; family Strophariaceae; genus Flammula; species Flammula alnicola. Next base: position 117,877 of record JADNRV010000049.1, read on the forward strand.
CCAAAAAATGCATCAGAAGGAAAGTGATGGAAGGGGAATGCCCCTTAGACCCAACCAACCCTTATGGGATAAATAAGGGGTTCTCCACACTGACCCAATTGAAGTGGCAGAAGTAATGAAAAATCACTATCAGAGTCTACATCAAGACAACCCATTGAGACTATGTCATGATCCTGAATATTGGGCAAGTACCATACCAGTCCTTAAGAATGACCCTTCAGACAATAACGACTTTTTAGTTGAAGACATTAAGTGGCTGGAGGTGTTAGAAGCTATCCAGAGTATGAACCAAGATACATCACCAGGTAAGGATGAGCTTCACATTAATATATTTAAGGCATTGGTAAGGGAGGAATGTATGGCAGAATTGGCGATCCGACTACCTGGAAGATATCGATGGGAAGAGATACAGGTAGATTTGCCAAAAGAAGTGCTGCCTAACAAACCTCGAACATGACTTGGCAAAGCAGTATGGAAGGTGTTATATAGTGTCTGGATGACTAAGGAATTTCCCAGTGCCTGGGATGAGAATATAGTTGTGTCTCTCTTTAAAGAGAGAAATCCAGAGCTACCAAAAAATTATAGGGGCATAACCTTGATATCTGTCCTCCAGAAGATATTGTGGCCCACCTCCATGCTGAGGAAATAAAGGCATTTTGGACACAAAATCTCACCCATTTCCATATACCAGACACTGCTGCAGACATGCTACAGATGATTTTTAAATCTGTGTGATCTATGTCTCCCGAGAAAAGCTTTGATTTTCTTCAAGAACAGCTGAATCAGTCAGAGAAAGGCAACTATAACAAACTTCATCCCCTGGTCAAAAATCCACACCTTCTTTTCATTTTTGCTGATCTTATGACTAGTCCAATGTTTGCTACCACAAAACTTGTCACCTTTCACAAACTCGACAAAGGGTGGTTAATTGTTTCCTGTTGGCTCGATGTTTTCCTCAGCTGTGCTTGTGATTCTTATCTTCATCAATTTTGTGAATATTACAAATATGCTGATATGATTTGCAATTCTTTCTAGGCACTGGCCAAGGAAAGTGTCCACCAGGCCTTTCAATTTGAACACAATCTAAAATATGTCCCTCTTAACAATGTTAAGCCTGATGAGTTAATTCTCATTCTAAAAGATCACCTTGGCTTCATGTTCCCTCCTCCTGATCTCCAAGTGATGTCCAACCACCAGTGGGCTGAGTGGTATGGCACAGAAACTTGAAGATCAGAAGGGCAAGAAATGTCCAGCTCAGCGAAACACTGCTGATGAAGATGTGCTTATTGAGCACTTTGATGGCAATGGTCCAGCATCTACCTCAATTCCTCCTTTAAACTAGCTGGCAATGTCACAGAAGCAGTCCAGAGCTCTATCCAGTAGTGTCACAAAAGATGCCCCTCCACACAAGAAAGGCAAGGTTCAGAAACACTGTGCAGATTCTTCTGATGAGGAGATGTCTTTATTCAAGAAGAAAGGCAAAGCAAAGATGTTGGTACCAGATACAGATGAAGATCAGGAGATGGATGAGGAGTCACCTAGGCTCCACTCTGGATCCAGTGCCAGCCCACCCAAATACTTGCTGTAATTTTGTCTTGCCTTGGTTTTATTGCCCCTGCAACTGTACTAAAGGTTGGATTTTATTTCTTTCGATGTAATATTGTTCACACTATGCACATTCTTTCTTAGCTACCAATGTTCAGTTGTACAACTATGTTTTACTCTTGTCAACACAACTGCACATATTTAGTTAGTTTTGTATTATATAACAACTTTCTCATCTGTTTAGCCATGACTCTTTAAACTAGCACATTCTTCTTCATATAACAGCAACCACTGAAGGATGCATCATAAAGCAATATCCACACATTTGCTGATTATTTCTGCAGCACTATTTTCAACAGCTACTGAGTATGTGTAGAACCAAGGTTGATGCCAAAGACGCAATCATATGCCCTCAAGTGATGATGGTAATATGCATAGCATGATGCCTCCAGCAGCGATGTCATCTATACTAACAACATCTTCTCCTCTATCATCTCAGACAACAAATCTGCCTGCCCCTGCCACAGCGATAGCACATGCTGGCACTGGCAATGGACCTTCATGTGTAGATCCCATTCTAAAGGTCCTAGTGTTCCATAAAGGGCCATCCAATGAAATGACCATTCTTTTACCTGTCCTTCTATCATGTCTCCATAACTTCAGTAGACTGGATAGTAACAGTAGAGTTTGATATACTGGCTAGTATGTAGGGCTACTGATCATGCCTATATTACTACTGATTTCTACTGACATCAAGCAGAGTCTATCAAGTAGGAGATCACTCTACCAACCTACTCTCGCTACTGAGTTTATGTAGTGCTATAGATGGTGATCATTTTATTCTGATGTGGCAACCAGGAAGGTTCCAGCATGCAGTGGCAAGGGTCAGAAGGGATATGTCATCTCTGATGAAGGCCCTACCACTGAGTCTAATACAGGCTCGCCTGCAGTGAGAGTGAGCTCTAGGAAGGAGCCTCAACAGAGATGCTGAGGTTGAGGATGTATTAGAATTTGTGCTTGGCTCGCTTAGCGAGATCAAGCTTATCGTATCACATGAATATTATCTATGTATATAGCGTTGTATTGTGCAATCGATGCAGCACTCGATTGCCACAAAGTTCCCCGTCCCCTTGCTCTCTAGTAACCCGAATTTCAATAGGATGTGCATGGTCAATTAGACCATTATGGAGATAACAACAGCCACAGGAAAGTAAAGCATGTAGCTGAGACAAGCAGAGCTGCTGCAGCGAGGCCCGCTCTGTTGAAAACTGTGAGTATTTATTTAAATACCAGATGATTTGTATATCAGAGTTATTAATATAAATTGAGTATCAATATTTGTAATTGAGAAATTACCTTAACACTTTAAGTAAGCTTATGATCACTGGAAGCCCAGTCGATCAGTTAACAAAAGGAAGCCCAAATGTTAGTAACTTTATACTACAAGCATAGAGTAGTCTTCGAGACTTAGATTCACACAATTTATTGGGGTAAAGATAGATGATATTCTGTCTAGTTTTTACAGGTTCTTATATATCTTTAGCTAGAGAATCTACTAGAATGTTATAGGAAGTTCCTTTATCTTCTACTACCTTTGGCACGCATCTAGCGCTTTCATATGTTGTGACTCAGATGTACAGCCATGTGTTTCGACAGAGCATGTAATCACTGCGTTTGTGGCGAAATATAGACGCCCTCTATTTAGGTATCTATGAGGCACCAATCGCGGAAATAGTGGCCGACTATTTTTGGAATAAGGGCACCTCTATTATGCCGTTTATTGGTAAGACATTGGGGCCTAAATAGTGCCCTCCATAGGTCAATCATAGGATGTATAGAGGCCCACCATATATCACCAATGAAGGTCTTTATATATTCTATGCCGTAGCAATAGTGGGCACCATTGGGCCACTATTTATTACCTTACAATTTAGAAAACCAGACAGATCCTCGATATATGGAATGAGATCACATTGAACATTGATAACTACATATGTTAACGTAAAACATTATGCTTCGCTAATGCTAGGTAACATACACAGGAGGAAACTCCTCTCCCAGCACCTAGTGGTTCGCCTCCAGCGGGAACGATCTACCTTGCGAGGCTCACCTTGCCTGTACAGACAGCCGTTTCATCCTTCCATTTTCCCTTGGCTGGGCAGCACAAGGTCCCTGCTCAGTGCGTTGTACATCTCCGCCATCTCCTCAGTGCTTGGTGCTGTGGATGCTGAGGTTGAGCAGGGTGTGCACCAGGCTGGTTGGCGTGCATGATGACTGACACCCTGTGAGTGGGCGGGGGATATCAAGGCTGCGAGCTCAGGTGGGGTAGTCTGCGAAGATATATGATGGGGACAAGACGATGTCAGTAACGATTTAAGTGGGCTACAGGTTCCGCATCTATGATACCACCTATGCCTTCTTGAATCTTGATGCAGGTACGATGAGATTCTAGGTCCTAAAGACAGCGTCAAGAAAGGTAGCACTTCATTAATAATTGGAAAAACACATACCATATGGCCTGCTACATATATTGCCCTGGTTGAATCATAGAACAATGATATCTAGGGTGAGAAATAAGAGTGTCCTCGACAGTGAAAGGAGAACGAACCTCACTGTCATGAACTGTCCTTGCACAATGGTTAGCTATCCACGCATGTCTAACGTCATTGTGTGCCGGGGGTGTACTGAGTAGCAGAAGAGATTAGGGAGAGATCACGGAAGGAAGGAAGGAAGGAAGAAGGCAGGCGAAAAAAGTTCACATGCGCAGAATCGGAGTTTGAATGGACTTCGTTCGTTTCAAAACTTCGTCGGAAAAATAAGTGGTACTGGTGATGCCCTATAGGTATGATTTTCATCAATAGTAGCTATAGTAGTATATTGTAGATGCTTTTTGGGTACCTCTACTGGTCCGAAATAGTATCCCTCTATTTTTGACCTTCGGAGGCCGCTATCTCTACGATTCATTCCAAATAGTGGCCATTTTACCTCAGAAATAGTGAAGTCACTATCGTTCACTGAAAGCATCCCTCTATTTGTTACAATCAGTACAATCTAGCTATCTATAAGTACGATACATGACTTATCGTACCTATAGACAGCCCCTTATATTTTGGGCAAAACGCAGTGAATCTTGGCATGCATTAGTGGCTGTGCATCGAAAAGCTTTAGCCAAACATTATGTAGCCAAACATTGAATCCATATGTGAGACTTGTAAGTAAGTGCAAGCGTGCAGTGTGAGTGGAAGAGCATGCGCGTTTATTAAACAAGTAAGTAAGTAATGTAATATTTACTTGTACCATAACATGCTCATTGTAGTGTTAGTCTTGACTCCCCATGTAACCAGTCTGTTGTGTGGAAGTCAGTAATTAGTGATCCTGTCATACAAGATGTGAGGCAAGTAGTAGCTGAAACACAAGATATGGTAAAAACCCTACTTAATTCTTACCAAGTCAAATTTCTGGTTCCCTCTTAGTGGCTTTGCAGTCATGGCCAGGCTTTTGCATTTTGTTTATGGAGTTATCAATCTCATAGAAGCAGTGTGCATGGTTCCTGCAGCTCAACTCAAGCAATTCCTCAATTTCATGTACCACTGATAGGGCTGCAAACCAGCCACGCATGAATTTTGCCAATATACCATATTTTACCTATAGAATATAATTGAGACAGAGAGACTATAACACACCCACATTATTAGTCTAAGGCCTAGCTATGTGACTACTAGCTGTCATATAACCTGTGACAATGATACCCCCACTTTCGATGCAGCACCTATCGTCGATGCCATCAACATGCTGCAAGTCACCAATGCTGGACAGCACACTGCCCTTTTGGCATCCAACACACAGATCACTTGTTATGATCGCAACCAGTGCACGCATGCATGCTCGTACACATGTACTTTTTCTTTCTACTTACATTTGCTATGCACCTTCCTTCCACATCCTGATCTCATCATTTGCTACATAGCTATCCTCCACATCTCTTTTCTTCTTATTATTTTCACTAATATCCATTTCACATCTATCAACTAAACGATGGATATCTTACATGTCTCATAACATACATCACTGTTGAAACACTTTGGACCTGGATGTGATCTCATCCAGAGTTTGAGTTCCTTTAGAGCATCATAGGCAAGTAAGTCCCAAAAGTATGCCTGTTTGTTATGAGCATGCATGAAAAAGATGTATAGAGACATTTACACACCTTGCCACCCATGGTGCAGGCCTATGTGCTGCCCTCTACTCTGAGATCAAACTTGCTGTCATGAAGTCAGGAACCTAGGATTTCAAGCTGCTGAATGACTCGTCACTTGCACCTGTGACAGTTCTGGTGGCCAATGAAGGCGAGTGCACCTCACTGTTTGAGGGTGGAGGACTCATGATGTCATGTCTCCTGGTTGCCTGCCAGGATTTTCAACATGTGTTGCAATGAAATGTGGATTTGGTCAGGCAGGATAGAGGCAGCAAGGTTCTGTAATTTGTGTTGAGCTGGTCTGGGGATAAGGTTGGGATCGAGGGGCTGTGGAAAGGAAGCCAGTCCTTCACTCATTGTAATATTGTGGAAGAGCTGGAATTTTCCTGGTGGATTGGATTGTGGTCGTCGAAGACAAAAGAGGGAGCGGCGCTGATGGGCGCCTAAGTACGGAGTATTTGGGAAGTTGTGTAGATAGCCAATGTTGTGACTCACTCTGCTTGATGCTCTTGCTCAATGGCTCATGCTCCTCACAGTTGTTTTCCAAATCAAGGTGGGGGTAGATTGACTAAAGGCCACTAAGTTTTACAAATGTGGGTATATAGAGATTTTTCCTAGCGCACGCGTACTCTTGCATCACCAGGCCCAAGAAATCAGGAGTTAAATCAAATATAGTGCTAGAGTGTCCATTTGAAATTGATAAGGGGTCCTTGATCTTGTGAAATGATATTGTCAGCCGCACACAGGATAGGAGGCCAGAGGTTGCTTTAGTGTGGGTGCAAGTGAACTGCGCTCGTCCTTGCTCAAGGGACGGTCAGTATTCCACGGTGGACCAGTCCATGTCCACTGCTCATCGCACATATAAGTGGGGTGTCCTCCTGCATACAGCATATCATCTCGTTGCACTTGGTGTCAGCTATCAAAAGGAGTGAGAGGTGCGGATGTGATCGAGAATCGAGATAAAATAAAGAAAACAGAAAAAAAACGGAAAGAATTTTGAAAATAAGGGCTCCTACCGGCCATATGGTTCTTCCAGGCTTGGTATCCCATCCTTCCATCTAGTGAATGTCCCGGGTAACCCCCGGGTAAAATTTCCTGACCCATACCCATACCCGTCGAAACCCGTACCTGTACCCGTGAGGTACGGGTTTACACAGGTATATGGGTGGGGGGTATGCAAAAACCCGAAGGGTCGATGCTACCTGCTCTCAGGGTGGTCAGAAAATAGGTGAAATGTGGCCAAAAGACCTCGCCGATGCACTCAGAACGTCAATTGACGGGAGAGTGATCATCTGCGAGGATCTAAGATCTGGCTAAGCAGCGACGACGGTTCGCACTACCTGAAGGGTGGCATTTTTTCGCAGCCACGAGCCATTTCGAGCTATCAGCACTGAACGCCAATGTTTGTACTGGCCATGCAAGGCCACGGCGTTGGCATCGTTGGCGTCATGGTCGTGGTGGCCATAGCATCAAAAGAGGGCAAGTTCTGCACGTAAAACGAAGGGGTTAATAAGTAGCTGTGCCATGTATTGAGGGCTGTGACGTACCTTGCACCTGTTTCCTCATCATGTTCCCCTACTACAGCACTTGGCACCTCTTCTTGTTTGCCTTTCCCTACTCGTTAGCCCTATGAGGTTGGCATTGCTGTGCTGCAGATTGGAGGTTATAGCCGTCGTTGTTGGCTGAAGCGATGGATTTGAGGAGGTGGTGGTGGGAGGAAAGGAAGTAAGGCGGAAGTAGACATCGATTGCCCAATTCGTGACCTATGCAATCTTCAAACTCCGATGCCGCGTTGCCGAACGTACCCTCACACCCGCTTTACGGGTACGGGTTTGGTGGGGGTACAGATTCTCGTACCCGTACCCGTACCCCCACTTACCCGTAGCACTTACCCACGCAGGTTTCTGTACCCATGTCGATCACTACTTCCATCAGCGTGGATCATGCTTGGAGTTGTGCTTTCATCCTGGTAGGCAATGGTACACCTTGAGCGCAAAGCAGAGCTTGCCGAGGTGCGTTCTCATGACAGTTGCATGTGAAATACAGTTCCTGGGGAGAGATGAAAAGAAGTGAGAGTACAGGGGTTTTCGGAGTAGGGAAAGGATGTGATAAAGAGTGTACGCGAAGTTATTAGAAGTGGGCAGAAAGGGTATGTTATGCGAGATATTTAAATTGACTGTCGAGCAGTTTGTGCACAGCTTGATCAGCATCATGTGGAAATTCAGACTTGCCTGCTCTTTCTACATGCATGCTATCCATCTCCTCCACAATATTTACAGAGGATGGGAGGAGGGAGAATGGGACTTAGTAGTGGAAACCAACATTTGAATTTTGAATTTGAACATCATCTTTGTCACACGTGATTTAGTGGACGCCAAATGATCATCCAGAGCTAGATAAAACATTGAACAAGTCTCATCTATGTAGCTACAAGTCTACAGCCCTATGTAAGTCCATGTAATTCCTGCATTATACACAACTCTACATAAAAATCCCTGTTCTACATGGCTAAAACTTGTTTCCAGATGTGGTGTTCCATCGAGTTCTCATAGTTTATAATTCTATAATAACTGGAACATGTTTACCCAACATTTACTACTGCAGAGCACTCTTCCCAATGGTCGACCAAAAATATCACTCCTCACTTTGCAGGCTGACCTCAAGATCAAGGAAGGCATCATCATCTATGATTGCCACTCGGACTCCCCATACCACCTGAAGAGGCCACAGTTCCATGATGATTTGGAGGGTGGCACCTACACCATTAATGACATCATCTCTCTTCACTCTTTCCTTTGTAATAAAGTCAAGGAGACTATGGTGAGCATGCTCCTCAATGGGACTTACTGGGGCCATAAAATACCAGCACTATTGTCCTGACCAAATGTTCATCTTCCTCAGCCTTTCACTGTTTTTGGAAAGAGCATGCCTCCTTTCCACTCACCGTCTTCTTGAGCAGCATTGGCTCTCTCATTTCTGACCCCTCCTTAAATTCTGCTGGTTGGGACTTTAGCCCGTCAGCAATGTATTTGGACCTCTTTGCAAAATTTTTCTTGATTCAATTGAGGAACTACATAAGTCCAACATTCAATTACTTTGCACCTCAGGCTAATTTACTGATTTTTTGAACAAGGCTCAAGAGCTCTGGGAGGCATTCTTGATCACCATCCATCTGACTGCTACGAAAGTAGTTATCGTCTTTCTGACACACAAGAAAGTTATACCTGCTGCTGGTATCTGGAATTCAGCTGATGCCTATTCTGACTGCACGTGGTCTATTATCAAGTCAATCTACCCCCTCACCAGGGACAAAGACATTGCCCTTGTCCAACTCTATTTATCTCTATCAACTTGGCACACAGCCATCACTGTCATCAATGCCCTTGATGTCGAAGTCATCATGTTCTCAATGTGGCATGCCAAACAGGGCAAGTTTGATATCAGCAGAGACTGTATATGCCTTACAGTGATGCTGGTGAGTCAGTATGTCTTCATGGTTTCAAGATTCAAACTTATCTATTTATTGATTTTATAGATCGATGAGGAACTTTATAGCATTTATTACTCCTGAAATACTAACAGTGAAAGGTGGTCGGAAATGCAGCAGCTGAGTTCATTCTTCCAATGCAAGCTCTAGAAGTATAAATTCCATCAGGATGCATGTGCTGGGTTTATGGACCCCAAATCACCACACCACCATGCCTGTAACAATCTTCTTGTGAGCTTCCAATGCCAACTTGGCCTTGAGTGAGTGGCAAGGCACAAGATCCCCCCAACCCCCCTTGGTAGTGACTATGGCCAAACTGTTGGAATATCAATGAGCAGTAAAGAGACCGCGAGCAGCTAGCTCTGAACGGACTACTATTCTTCTTACCTGAGCTATTTTTAGCACTTAGTAAAGCTTACAATGTAGTCTAAATGTTACCAGTCCAGACATTACAATGACAAGACTACTAAGGACTAGAGGAAACTATGCAAGATAACAAGGAATGCACAGTTTAATAAAGGCATTATTATTAGTAACTATTGAGATAATAGTCAATATATCTAATGAAGTGTACGGAAACAAGCACCTTTCAGTAATATCTTAACCATCCAGCCTATAGCAGGCGCAGATCTCTAGATTAAAGAACAGACATCTAGGCACACTACAGGATAGGTTGTGTGATATTGCTGAAGGCATTGAGGACAGTGAAGCAGCAGGGTAAAGCAGATGCCCATAGACATGCCTGTAGCAATGCCGATCATAAGCTCAGATCAAAGGGATACCTAATTAGGAACACATATCATATCAGGTAATAATTGGTTACAGGAAGATTTCCGGGGTGCATGACTGGACATAGCGAGATCCCAGATGCATGCTGAGGGTACCAAGGTACTGGGTACAAAGGATGAAGGGTTACAACCCTAATCACAAGTATTATCACAGACAGAATGGGTGTGGTTTGCCTGAGCATCTCTGATGAGACATAGGCATGTCTATGCTCTGGTCAGTCAATAACCAACGACAGGACAAGATACCAATGAAAATGGAAGGTCACGAGCCTGTATACCACACGGTCAAGAAGGAATAAGTCAAAACAAACCTAGTGTATACACTAGCCAGTGCATCTCTGCACTTTCTGCTGCCAGCAATGACCTATGCAGTGTTTGTCACTCAGTCGCTTCAAAAGAGCTCACTAATTCCATATTTATTACAAAGTGCATGGCTGGCTAAGTAGAGTGCTTGTAATGAGCACTTGTAATGTAGTGTCTCTTGCTGCTGACTTACAAGAGAAAATTGTGAACTCCTCAAATCTGGACAGCAAAGCTACTGATGCACTAAAGATCCTACTAGAAGATGGACCATGAAACCTGCAAAAAGAACTGGAAGATTGGAGTACCACTGAAACAAATGGCAAATGACTACAGTTCTATAAAGGAAAAAACTATATTCCAAACAGTCAAGACTTATGACATAAAATAACCCTCTAGTGGATAAAAAGATTCTGAAACTTCTGATGATTCCAGATCCAACAAGAGAGATCATTAAAGACTAGTGATGGACACGGATAACCCACAGGCCAATTTTTGTTGACCCATACCTATACCCACCAAAACCTGCACCGGTGGCCAGGGACCTGTGGGTACAGAAATCTGGGCAGGTAGTAACTAAAGAATGACATTTCAGAGTTTTCTGAGTGCCAGCTGAAAACCCGTGACCCAGACGTACCTGCCATACCCATACCCATAAACTCGCACAGGTGTCACCACCTAAAGACCCAAAGAATGACCCACTCATAATGTCCTTGATATTGAAGGGTAATAACAGGATACCCAGGTATGTGGTTCATCATACAGGGCAAAAAATCAAAATCTTATGTTGAAGAATAGGTAAATTCAATTTTTATGATTATTCAATATATGCTAATGACTTATTAACTCAGATTTGAATGACCCTTCCATTGAAACAATCTCCCCTTGATATGCACATGGAATATATGCATTACAATAAATTCTGAACATTGGTCATCGATCAAACTATGATCAAAGATTCCTTCAGGTCTTGGCTTTCAGTTCTGAAGTCATATGATTGTGTGATAGAAGTTCTGGATCTTTCTATATCTTATATGTGATTTTTTTTTTTATTTGGGTGCAGAATCTGAATTGTAACAGGGGAAATGAATATGGAATAACTGAAGCCAATCTAAATCAATTCAAAGCTAGGCTCAACCAAGTGATGATCTCAGTTACCATGTGGCCACCTCCACACTGGGTGGAGAGACCAGGCCAAAAAGACAGACTTATCCAACACCTCAAACTAATAGCAAATGAAATGGAGACCACACATCCAGAAACTGTGGTTCTTCAATATTCAGAACCCATACCATCAGGGTCAGTTCTCAAAAGAACCCACAGTGACTCACAGCACCATATAGTGCTCCCCAACAACAGTGGGCACTCATGGGAATTCTTTCCAGGACCATCAAACTTGGTTTGGCTTTCTCAGAATTACATTGAAGAATAGATGAATGAAGGATTGTCATTATGAATAGAACCATTCAATACATTGTACACATGGTTTCTGTCCAGCAAGAGATCTGTCAAGTGCTCAAATCAAAACTGGTAGAAGAATATTACAGCTTGGAGGAATAGAGGTGAGTCACTTTTTATGAAATATGACCAGTCAATTGAAACATCTTGAAGCTGAATAAAATGCAAGGACATCAAGCCAAACCAGTTTGATATCTGAAATGTATAAGTAAATACAAACTGAATGATACCATTATTATTGAGAAATGTGCAGAGGAAATGGTTCAGCTGTTTAGATGACATTCCGGGATAGCATGAGATTAGCACTTAAAATAGATTTCACCAACTCTAAATGATTTCTGCATCCTCCTGGTCTCCATTTATTTGTCCCCTCCCTGTTTTATAACTAGTTATAATCTACTTGTAATTATAAATCTAATGATATCAATTTTGTCCAGAAATGAGGGCAGGAAGGGTGTTAAAGGACATTCTAAAATTAGATGGAAAGTGTCAGTGTGATATTTTTAGACACTAGTGCTTGTACTGGTTTATTATCTATAGACTTGGAGGGATGAGGGCCGATGCTTCGCACGGCAATACGAGGACCCGGTTGGGGTAGTATTGACATTGGCAATAGTAATAGTATTGACATTGTATGCAATAGATTAGATTAGATTAGTGTCACGTGTGACCAGAGGTGGATCAATGTAATTCGATTGATTCTCATCACTTTTCAATCACACCAGAACTGCCCCGACCATATGTTTCATTGTTTTCTCTTTTTTCCTCTGGTTTTATGTCATAAAAAGCGAAGCTGACACTCATTTGACTGTGTAGGTAGACTTAAAACTTAATCAATGAACAATCAGATGGGTAACTCAACTCCCATGATCACAGATTATATTACAGTTCTCCTCCTTTTGGCCATTGGTAAGTTCCTGGGTCGACTAATGTGTTTGAGAGTTGCTAAACAAAACTACCAGCGATACTACTTGCATATAACGTGCTCCATGGAGACCAAAAAATGAACAATGGGTCCAATGGGATGCAGGGGGGACAAGGAGGACAAGATGGGGGACAGGGAGGACGAGGTGGGAGACAGGGAGGACGAGGTCAGCCTGCGCGTCATTGTGAGTGTTCCATCTGCTCTACGAATCGACGAATTGAACGGACTTCCTATTTCAGTATAGTTTGAGAGCCCCCCTCTGTATATGCCTTGAACATTGTTCATAGTATGTGGTAGTTTCACGTGAACATCACAATCTTCAATCCGCGATTTTGAAAATCGAACTGAGTCATCGTAGTGCACCTCTCTGAACAACTGTGCATATGGAAAGATTTAACCCAAGTAGTGATGGGCACTGGTATTGACACCTGTGTGGATTTGCGGGTATGGGTCTAGCAGGTACAGGTGCAGGTGGGCATCAAGATCGAGTCACCCTTAGGTGAACCTGTACCTGTGATCTAGGTCATGGGATTTCAGCCAGCACTCAGAAAACTCTGAAATGCACATGAAGCATGTGCAATATTGTTCTGCCAGCACACAATTGTGAACTGCCTGTAGGTTCACACATCACAAGTTGTGAATTACTGCTTTAGGCTTTTACTGGGGTTCACAGTTCTCATGATACCCCCATCAAACCCGCATGGGTTTCTGTATCCATGGGTCCCCTGCAAACCTGCACCTGCAAGCACGGGATCTCATACCTGTGGCCACAGGTGCGGTACAGGTGAATGTCAACAAAAATTTGCCTACAGGTTACTCATGCCCATCACTAACCCAGAGAGAACATCGAAACAAGAATGATTGTCATCAAAGCAGGAGTTCAAATGTTTTGTGTATAAAGTTCATGACTCATTATATTCAGCAAAGTGCAATTGAAATGGAGGTCCCTCAACATTGAATGTCTTCTGTCAGATGGCTATTTCTTTGTTCTTTGATAAAAATGGTAGAGCACACTACTTCATCAGCAAAGTTGAGAGGATGAATACAGCAAGCCTCTGGACAAATTTGCACAAGAAGAACACCACAATGATCAATGACTTTCAGCAGGTGCTTTATCATTGGATAGTAGATAGAAATATCAATATTACCATTCAAAATTATCCAAGTGTTCATCTGTGAGCATTCACACTGGACAAACATGACCAATTTTTGAATACTTACCCATCACTTTTGAGATTCCACTGCAAACTTTAAAATTCTTTTGGGAAGCACAGCCACCAGGTAAAAATAAAGTGTCGGGATGCCGCCCAGCTGTCCAAAACAAGCTGAGGCATACCTTGTCATGTGACGGCCTTGCAAGTCATGTTTCTTTCTGTTTCTTTTGAATCTTTAATTATTGACATGTCTTCCTTCGCTGTGCATGCAACTTTGAGCTCGCCTATATACCTGCTCTTGCTGGTTCACTGAGCACCCTATTTATTATTTATTCTATGAATATGAGGCATCTCCCCACTCAATTCACCAGTGGCCCTTTGTTTCTGTGGGAAACTTTCACCTGTAGGTCACCTCATCATGTTCTATCCTGCCTCGCCCTGTCTAAATAATTTTTTTTGCACTTTCCAGATGCCTCTCAGAAGCTTTCAGGAAACTCAGGATGTCATGCCTGCAAACAAGGGGCAAAAGAAGTGTGCTGGCAATGCCTATAGAGCGGGCGAGCAGAGCGGAAAGAAGGCAAAGAAGGTTTCATTTATTACTGGTTTGATTAGTGCAGCTGGGTAAGTCTTTCATGTATCCAAATTTTATGATACTGTTCACTGACACAAAACCTTTGCGCCTCAAAGTTCCATGCCTGTTCCCCCACGCTCAGCAAACGATGTCATAGTTCAGCCCCCAGCCCTGCGGGAATCTCCTGCACTCACAGGCCATGCATCTCAGTTGCCTCCAATGACTGTGACACATCCTGACCCTAATTCACCACTGCGGCACTCCTACTACCATGAGAAAACATATTTGTACTAATAATTTTTGTCATCATCTTGTTTTGTATGAAGAACAATTTGTATTCAATAAATATATATAACTATTTAGTTCATTATGAGCTCTGTGACTGACATTGCCTGTGTGCTATCGACTTTTGACCTTTTGACGAACCTTCGAGCTTCAACCTTGTGAAAACCTTCTCGGACTTGCCATGCATACACGGGTGATGGGACAGGGTTTCTGGTTCACCATAAGGTTTATGTACATAACAAGATACAGAATACTTGCTACAGAGTTCATTAAAGCAGTCAGACCTGAAGACAAATGAAGACGGCGTCCAACAAGGGCCCAAACAGTGCAAAGGGTTGGCAACACGTCATCGATAAACATCAGCATCTATATTGGGCTGCAAAGCCAAATAATCGAGTTGAATCAACAAAGGTGCATTTTAGTTGGGTGGCTGTGCTTTCCCAAAAGAATTAAAGTTTGCAGCGGAAAGTGGATAACTCTTACCCATACCTGTATCTGTTGATACTCTTACCCATGACCCATACAGGTCATCCAAACCCATGCATTTTCCTTGAAATTGAGGGTTCAAGCTTGCAAGGCTACAAATATAGCCTAGTTTAGCATTGGTGTGTGGAAAATGACTCACAATATTCTAATAATAAGAACTGAAAACATAAAAAAAAACACATATCTAAGCAAATGTGATGCATGCACTGCCAGTAGGCTCAAGATAGGTGTAACACCAATAAAGTGCAAGGGTTCCAGGACCCCAAGACTAGACATCAAATAGCAGATCAATACTGAAATGTAGACCATGTCCTTCTTGGCAATGATAGATAGTCACAATTTCTTGTAGAACAGGAAAAAGCAAGAAAAAGTGAAAGAAAATAAGCAGCATGTATTAATAGAAGGGTATAAGGGTATGGGTGGCCAACCCAGTATCCATCCCAAAAAAGGAAAAAGAAGATGATCTTTAACCAAAACCAGGCATGGTTTCTTTTTAAGGTTGGGTACTGGGTAGGGCCAATTGAACAATGTTAATGGGCAGAGCTTATTTTTAGCATGTTTCCATCTTTAACCAATTGGTTTGGTCTCAATATCTGCTATTCCACCTATCTTTGCCACAGTCCAGATTGCAATATACTCATTATCAAGGCATTCATGTCAGAACCATACATCTATCCAATTTTTTCCAATTAAAGAGTGTAAGTGTACCACCATACAGGATGAGTAATGATCAAAGAAAAGTTATCCATAAATTTCTAAAGTTTGTTATCAAGACAGACAATGTGAATAGATCAAGTCAAATAGACAGACATGAAAATGAAAATCCGGGGATGGAATGTACAATTGACAAGCAACAAAAGACAAAAAGAGGCAATATAGACATATGTATGTATGTATACTGGAGGAGTAGTGGGCTGTCTCAAACTCACACAAGGACAGAAAGATATAGATAATTATGGTTATGAAAAAATGAGAGTAGAAATAGTATATAGCAATGAAAAAAAGAAGCAGTGCCAATTAAAGAGCGATTGGTCTCGCAATTCCAGTTGCTCGCCCAATAGAACCACCACCTGCACCTGACGAAATAGAGTTACTACCAAGCACCGACGACGAGAGTGCCATCGGAGGACGCATCTTCGAGCCCAACGAGGACGAGCTCGTGCGATAGACCATCCCTGTCCCGGTTCTCGGTTTCGGCCGTGCGATCCCCGTCGGCACACCAGGCGAAGGCAGCGGCGACAGCGGAGGAGAACGGTTTGCTGATGTCAGCGAAGGAGTGCGGAGCGACGATCGAGATGCCGAAGTGGAGAGGACGGATGGGACGGGCACAGCTGGTCGATCGCCGCCCACTCGTGCGGCTTGACGTGGCAGCTGTAGCGGGCGCACGGAGGGCGAAGGCAGAGAGCTTAGGACAGCAGATGGGGACAGAGGAGTAGATGCAGACGCGGACGAGGCGGACGAAAACGTCCGTGCACGCGGGAAGGCGTACTTGCCAGTAGCGGCAGCAGCAGCAGACCCGCTACCGACACCCTCAGTGCGCGAAGAGTTCGATGGCGTCTTCTTCAGCCCACCAGCCGGCAATGGAGGCAGTGACTTCTCCTTATCATACACCCTCTTCTTGCTTCCAGAAACCAGCGTCGTCGTCGAAGCGATGGACTCGAAGTCGTCTTTCGGGGTGGTAGGCATCGGGATACTCAACGTCGAAGCATTGGAAGACGGCGTGTTGAGCTCGTCTCCAGACGGCCGCTTCGTCGGCAACGGTCGCGGATGCTGATCCAACGACGATCCAGTAGAATCCCGGCCACCACCGCTGCTCCTCGCACCCGGCTTCCTAATCCTGGAGCGCGTGCGCGTCCGATCGCCATCCGGAATAGTGACCTCCAACGAGAAGCTCGAGCCGACACTACTCGTGCTCGTCCGCGTGCCAACGCTGCTCCTGCTCTGCGTCGTCGTCGTGCTGGCGCGGCTGTGCCATGACGTTGGCGGCAACGACGATCTTCCGGGCTTGCCTGCAGACGGCCGGCGCTGTCGCTGGGCCCACTCGCCCGACTCCTTGAGCGCGTTGTCTTCCTCGTCGTCGTCGTACTCGTCGTAGGCATCGAACTCGCGTTCGCGCTCGGATTCAAGGAGTGCGCCGGAGCTGTAGGAGCGGGCGAGGGGGTGTGGGCGGCGAGAGGCCGCTGTGCCATTTGTCATGATGGAGGATGCTGACGATCGACGAGATAAGTTGAGCGTTGAGAGACGGCGGGTAAGCGGCGACGGCGCATCTTCGTCCTCGCTGATAAGAAGCAAAGAGTAAGTATCAATAGAGTTGAACCAGGATAATAAAGAGAAGATGGCGAAGAAAAAGAACCAAGTACGCAACCTCCATAGAAGTTCAACCCATAAACGAGAGTCTTGGCCGTAAGCCACCAAATCCAGTCAAGAATGCACTGCTAACTTGATCGAGGAGTGAAAGAAAAAAAAAGAGAGAATGGAAAGAGAAGATAAAAAAGAAAATCGAGACCCACCTATCACTCCACCCAAGCCCCGTCGTAAGCCCAATACCACCCCTCAACAACTTGCCATCTCTATGCCTCACCCTCCGGTTCGGCGTATCTCGCTCGTCCTTGATGACACCCGACTTTGTCATAATCGACGCTATTCCAGCAAACATCAGCATCCATCCAACCAGTTGAATGATAATCGTTGACGAAATCAACATACCATTCGACACCACACTTAGCATACTCCCCGGCCGCCCATCCATCGGCGTATTTGCGCGCGACTGAGCACCCGGCAGGAGCTTCGAGTTGGGCGAGAGCAAGCCGTGACGAACCATCAAATGTCTGCGGGAAAAAAAACCAAAATGTAAGCAACCTCAACGAAAAAACGACGACGAGAAAAAAGACATACGGTAACGGCGTATGGAGATCCAAACTCGAATCGGAATCACCCTCCTCCTCCTCCTCCTTGTCCTCTCTCTTCTGCCTCTGCCTATGTCTTCCCCTCGAGGCAGCATCATACGCACTCTCCTCCGCCTGCTCCTCATCATCACTGCCCCGTCCCTCCAACACCCGCTCCAGATCCTCATCATAATAATCGCCCTCCTCCTCGCCCTCCAGCCGCCCATGCCCATGCCCGGCCCATGCAGAGCCCTCGCTCTGCCTTCGCGGCCTCTCACGTACTCTTGACCGCGAGGAGGCGCCATTCCGCCCGCCCCCGGCAGAGATCGACTTGGACAGCGCCGGGCGGGGCGTGGACGACAGGATGGTGGCGATGTCTGGACTCGGGGCGCGTGGGTCGTCGGGGTTTATCTTTGTCTTTGCGGCGTCTTTGCCGAGTGTGGTGGTGGTGGTGGTAGTAATCAATCTCGTGGTGGCGGCGTTATTGCTGCTGGCGGTGGTTGTAGCAAGAGACAAAGACGGCGCAGGCGCAGGCGGTGGTAGCGCGGAAGATCCAGACTTGATAAAAGGCGGCTGCACACGCGACTTGTTCTCTCCACCCCCAGCACCAGCTGCACGACTAGCACTCGCACTCGCTGGCTCCTTCGAATCGGACACGTCGAGCTCCTCGAGCGTCATCTCCTCGTTACCCTTCCCTCGACCCCTATCTCCACGCGCAACCTCCTCAACCTCCACCACCGTCGTCTTCGTAACCACAATCACCCCAAGCGGTTTCGGCTGGCCGTCCTCATCCTCGACGGGCATGCCCAATCCCAACCCTAGTCCCTTCTCTCCACCTGCTAACACCCCTCCTCCTCCTTCTCTAGGTACAACTACAGGCACAGGCGGCAGCTCCTCGCTCGGCGGCGCGTAAACCGGCTCCAGTTTGCCCTCCTCCTGCAATCGGCTCCGACTGCGACTGCGCACGCCAAACACCTTCTTCAGCCCCGCGCTCCGCGTCCTCTCCGCGCGTAGCTCGAGGCGGAGGTCCTTGATCGTCGGCGACGTAGCGCGGGACAAGGACGACGAGGAGGCAGAGGCCTCGTCCATTGTCGTTGGCGAGGGAGACATGCCGAGGAGGGAAGGCGACGACAATGAGGTGATGGTGGGATCCGGAGTAGTTGTGGTGTCAGACGAGGCTGAGAATTGGGTCATGGTGGATAAAGAAGGTGCGAGCCCTGTCGATTTCGCAGGGAACGCGTAGTTTGCCGACATGGAAGAAGGCGGAGGGGGGACGCTGTTCGTCGACAGGGTGTATGCAGTTGGTGGTGGTGCATTCGGGACCCGCATGGGCCCCAGAGGCGGTGGTTTGGTACGTGTGGTTGCCGCGGTGGAAGGCACCGTAAACGTCGCGGCAAGCGCATGGACAGGGGAGAGCTTGCTTGACGACGGGTACGAAAACGAGCCAACGCTGCCGGACGAGTTGCGCATATGGGTCGCAGTCTCCGGGTTGGTGTGCAGTGGTGGTAAAGACGAAGGAGTGAAGTGGGGGATTTTCTCTGCGCGCGAATGTGCCAGAGATGGGTCGATGGGATCCGCGAGTGACAGCTGATGGGCGTGCATAGGTGATGATGATGATGATGATGATGGGAAGCGACGACTCGTGCTTGATGTTGATGCTGATAAAGAATTTCTGGAGAGTGAAAGGAAAGGAGGCAGGATGTCCTCGCCTCCTTCGTCTGGGACGTCGTCTGCACCGAGGATGTCCCTGACATCGATGGAGCTGATGCTCTCGTTGCCAGGGTTGTGATGAGGGCGGCTGTTTGTGGAACGGCGGAACGAGGTGGAGAGAGAGGCGCGTGGGAGGGTGGGAGAGGGCATGACAGGGGGTGGGAGATCACCGTCATCGTCTTCGATGTCGGAGAGAGGCATTGGGGAGATGGACATGCGGGTGAGCTGGTCGGCACCCGGAGTGTGTCTGCTGGGAGATGTGCCTGAAACAGATATAGAGGGCCGAGCGAAACTCGTGGGACTACGAGGACTGGAGCGGGTCGACGCAAACGAGTCGCGGTTGGTGGTCAAAGGAGGCAGGGGGGATGTGGCGTGCGCAGGGCTCTTTCCAGAGGACGCGAGACTGGTACGGGAACTGCTGGACCCTCCTGCTGGGGTGCCATGGCCTGCACTGCTGATGCTAACGACGGACTCGCGCTGAGAAGTGACCGAGTATTTGCTGGATCTGCGGGATCTATTCGTGGCGGATGAAAGCAACAGAAACTGCTCGTGCTCTGAGATACGCGACGGGCCAGGGACGGGTGGGAGAGGGGCAGAGGGGGGGCCTGTCGGCGGTGGGTTGGGTGCATTGGGTGTAGTAGGTGTAGGAATATGTGAAGGAGGGGCTGGAAAAGACTCGAGGAGGAGCGGGACGGGGGCACGCCTTGGACGCGCAAAGGAATGGGAGGGCATGGGGGTAGCAGTTGTGGTAGTCATTGGAATTAATTATTGTGTGGCAGGGCAAGGTCGGAGATGGTCGGCGGTCATGGAACGACTGCAGAGCAGACTAGTTGCGCGACCGTGAAAGGCGAGAAAAGAGAAATAGCAAGGGACGGGAAGAGGTGGAAAGTTTCAAAATGGGCCTCAACAAACAATTCAATATCCCCTTCCTATTTCGGTAAAGTCTCTTTTCTTTGATTGCACCCATCTCAGATCTACTCTCTACTCGTCACCCGCGTCGCCCATCCCTCTTTTTCTGGTCGAGTAAATACCCTCCGCCCGCTGTACCGTGTGCTGCTCTGCCATTCTTCTGCATCCGATCAAACCTCTCGCCCTCATCCGCCGCGTTCTCTCATCTCCGTCTCTACCTCCATGATCCTATCCAATTTCGACCGTCTCATCCTCGCCCTCTTCCATCCTGCGAACCCCCCTGCTGCACCATCTGAACATCCCACCTCCCAGTCTTCAAGGTACATCGACCGTCCACTTCCCCACTCCAATTCACACGTTCTCCGCTTCTCAGCTTTACGTGAAAGTTGAATAAATTTTCACCCAGTACACATCCTCGAAGTATCGAACCACTCTCCACCGACGTCTCATTCTGCTCTTCCCGCCTCTCATTCCCCACTTCCCGAGGACTCCATCTTTCGAGCACCAAATTCTTTCGTCTGTATACTTACATACAGTTGTGCTGAACCTCCACCGCCGCCACCGCCACATTCACGGTACCGCCGATTCTGCGGCAGACAGATGGTGTCCCAACTATGATGTGCCTCTCCAGCGTCGAATCCCACCATCCCCACATCCATTCACCTCCGCCGTACCTGTCCGGCCCAGCTGCCCATAGAGGACCCCACATTCCCAGGATACTCCGCCCCTGCGTGTGTATTCTGTGTTCGGCGCAGCCAAAGCCGCGTCAAGACAACGGCCGTAAATTAATTATCTGCATCCTGCGCCGACGTGTTTACCACACCCGCCTACACCAAAAACGCGAATGTATGTATGCGTTACGCAAGTCGGTGTCGGCCATATGGACTAGACGTTCTGCCACTGTCCACCAAGCTTACAACTGTCAGTCGAGATAATCATGAATAAATGTCATGGATGTCAAGCATCTCGGGACGAAGCCGCCGGATTCCTATGTTTTTTTTTTCCTCTTTCTGTCTTGCGATGGAGGACGAAATATGGAGAGCACTCGAAGCAGGTCTTGTTGGGAACGACGCTGTGTCGCCTCGAGCACTCGCATTGCTCAATCGGTATCGTTATCTTCCCCATGACCCATGCAGCACACACACCCACCCCCGCGCGCCCGGGTACGACTACGAAATTTGAATACAACTACGCCTGTACTCGCCGCCCGAGTATGTATGTATCCCAGCGCAATTTGCTGCACCCAACACGGGCCTTGCGATCATCCGCTATTCGCCAGCGCTCTCACATCCATGCTGTACGCATGTCAGGTTTTTCTCCTTTCTCGTGTAAGCTCTTTCTTCGATTTTCTCAGCCCGAATGTGATATTAATATTAATACCTATGTCTTCTCTCAGCAACGATGCATGTATGGAACTCGAGAACTTGGGAGAAGAACGTTATAACACGACGCATGGACGCGAAATGAAACGGCTGTAATGCCAGCATGCGTTCCATTCAAATTAACGCAGACCTTCATTCATTCGAGAGGCTGTCAAAGCCTTGATTTTCGCTACCCCTCCCAATACCCATCATCGCAGGAGGCTCGTGCGGTGGAGCGTCGAAACCCACCACCACGATCTTGCGCCCAATGATTCTCGTCGCCGATCCCTACGCTCCTCACGAGCCACATGCCCACAAACTCAACTCTACCGGTTCCGTCATATTTTTATCGTTTCCTTTGTTCCTTCCCAAAGCGGTCCACGAACAGACAGACATACGCACTGTCGCCGACACGATGGATGTGACTGTGGATCAACATATCCTCCGAAGAAGCACGGAAGCATTGCTGCTGCACGCGATGTCCTGCATATCCATTTGGTCCGTTCCCATTCCCACCCCACTGCAGCTGCAGATGCATGGGATTGTGGAGGATTATCAAATGCTCTCGGTCGGCCTCCTTTGATGACGCTATTGTTACAGTCGAACCCCTCATAACGCATACCCCTCGGTGGACGGCCCAGGGTATGCGTTATCAGAGGTTATGCATTAACAGAGGTAGGCTAAAAATAGATTCAAAATTCCATAGGCAAAATACCAAACAATAATTAAAGTATTGGTGTTGAAATATGCCATGGAGAGTAATATAGGCCATTGTGAATAAATCTGTGAAGGAACGCTCAGATTTCCTTGGATACTCCCAGTGAGAGTGGTCCCATAGTCATTAGAGTCGTGTGAAAATCATGCCAAAGGGCGCGAAAATGGTAATTTTGCAGGTTAAGAGTATCAAAAAGGCTAGTTTTAAACTGTCCATGTGGTGCATCACAGTGGGGGCGACCAGCAAACCAATTATTTGACCTCAAATTCAAGAATTTCTACCTAATATAGTGCCCAAAACCTATGCCTTTTGCCCGCTGAGGGGTATGCCTTATGCCTTATTGCGGACCTATGCGTTATGCTATGCAATTCCCCGCCCACCAACTTGGTGGAGCGATGGAGCTATGCGTTATAAGGGGTTATGCCTTATCAGAGGTATGCGTTATGAGGGGTTCGACTGTATTGTTCAAGGCCGAGTCGTAGTCGGAACGGTGTGGTTGGTTGGGCGCAGGTCAATGCGCAGTTGACATGGCTCGCTGGTACTAGAAGCAAGCAAGTGATAAGATGCATACGTTGAAAAGATAATCGATAACGAGTGGTGCACTAGTGCGTTACAGGAAATTTCATGATAACTTGATATGATGGGTATGGAAGTTCGTATCCATTTGATAACCGGCAATAGTTTCGGCTTACACAGTACTCTTTTGTTTTCTATTCTCGATTTCAAGTTCTAGAATATAATAGCATGGCATTAGGTACATTAAATTCATGACGCTTTTCAAGGAAGACCAATATCCAGCTGCAAATTTCCATGAACTGAATATAATCGCAAAGAAACACCGATATTGACTAGTACTGGCCATGGATTGGACGTTAAGATTTCTCGCTTGACCAGAACGAGCAAGCCTGCCCGCTCGAAAAAGAGACTCTTCCATCCCACGAGTCTACCAATCTCTCCAATATCAATCAGCCTCTTCAATAATAGATGCACATCGCATCACCCAACGCGCTTGGTCGATTCCCATGTCAGTATGTCTGGGTATGGGGTGTGTCAGCCATGTTGACTCTTGACGTTGGTCGCCGTAACAGTCGACGCCGTTCCAGTGAGACCCCACGTTTGTCAAAAAAAAAATTGCAGAGGCTGATCTAATTCCGGATTTTCTTTTATCTGTTATTCAGAGAGAAGACGAGCCAAAACGTGCTTCGAACTCCCATGTCGTCGTCGTGCGCCCACCGTCCGACTGATCAACGCTAAAATGCTAAACACGCCCTTCCTCTCGAAAAACCACCGATCATTCGGCATTTTTCGTCACTGGCTCACAGTGTGCTCTTGCATTCTATTTTCTCATGATGCTGAAGACGAGGTCTGTTGACTTTGCGAAGATTGCTGCTGGATATGGAACCAGCTTTGTACCCACTTCCAAGCTGAGTATGCATTTGGATGGCCAACACCCCGTTCAACGTGTACACTGCGCGATTCTCAGGACGATGCCCATATCGCAGCGCTCAGCGCTCAGCGCCGCACTCTGGGCCATTCATTCCCTCCCAGGACGGCTCCAACTCCCTAGCTCACGTCAGTAAAATCACTTTTCATTTTCGCTCCTTCTCCTCTTTAACGACGCAAAAATTAACTTCTTTAGATTCTAATGGACTTTCCAGCGCCGTCAGCCAAGTTACGTCCGATACCAGAACACATCGACTGGCACTGGCAGCACACGACACTGGGCGCTCCTACCGCCCGGGCATACATAGCATACATAAACCGTTCAAGATCCCGCTGTACTTGTTCTTGAAATTTTTCGTGGCACCCGATATACACGCGTGGAAAATCTCGAAGGGCAACGCTGACACTTTCGTGCACACGTACGTCAACGTTTTCACAAGGATCCAACTCAATCTCACTCAATATTAATTCGAAAGTTGGACGCGTCCACGTCTCTGCGGCGAACGTAGTGGCTATCTGATGACCTTCGTTCACGGCGATCATGGGCTATGTAAATGTGTACGTTCAAGATGCTTCTAAGGAGGATCTACGGTGGTTGTTTGTGTTCAGTCTGGCGGCGGTGGCGGCGGATTCTCCCTCCGAGTTGGTCGTACTTGCACAGTCATCTAATGGCCGCACCGCAACTCGCTACAGTTTACTGAAAATCTCCAACTAGCTCTCAGACTTCAGCGCCTCTTACATTCGTCGTTCATCTCGTGAACCCTCGGCCCATGCTCTTCAGAAGTCTGCATCAAACTTTACCCGGTCAAGCAGCGAAAATTTCATCCTCCAGGTCAATTAATGTAAGTAGGTATGTTCGGCTTTTGCGTATGATCGCAACGCATCATGATCACATCCGCACAGACCATGCAGTTCCTGGGACCTAGCTCCGCCAACGCTTTAATTAAGCATGATGACCTTCTGCGCCCTGGGACCTTGATCTTATTCCACGTTCCATATCGCGACTCTGATATCTCCTGATAGGCTCAGGTTGGCGTATATGCGCATGTGTGCGCCTTTCGCTCTCGGCGATGAAGAGACCGCTTCCGCGGAGATCAAGAGAGGATCCGGTCAGGTGTTCCTCTCTTCACCCAGATATTTCGCTGCAGCCCTTGCTCATGTAGCCTCAGGCATGTTCATAAAAGGTGCACATCGGTCGTCACAGTTAATTGCCTTTCTTTTAAGGACTTCAACTGTAGACTTCCAGGCAACACCAGGAAGAGCCAACCTCGAAGCCAGTGTATGACAAATTCAACTTTGGTGATGGCAGAGCAGAACTTACGAGGTTCGCCTCAGTTCTAGAACGCCAACTCCATATTTGTTTAAATTTGATCGCTTATGTGCAGGTCGGCTATCCGATGTGGGCGATTGGAAGAGCGCCTGGCCGCCGTAGTAATACATGTTCTTTCACCCTCACTATCAACATCACTACCGTGTGCTAATGGCTGCGGCCTGCGTCATCAAGTTTGTCGAAAACGGACGTGCATCGTTGACACTGCTTCAGTTTTTCTGCTGGTCTGCTTATAGCCAGGCTGAGGAGCCTCTTTATTTTGGTGCTGCGCATGGGCCATGCACGAGTCGCACACCGATTTTATCTGCCTGTCAGCTTTCACGGACTCTCGTGGCCTGAGGCTGAGGTCTCAAATTTATCTGTTGGATATTAGATGCACCCCATTCAAAACACTTCCGAGTCGCCATACGGAATTCTGGGCTGACAGTGACGGTTGGCACAAGCCCCAGTCATTAAATTTCTTTTGTGTTTGGTCTCTCTTGGTACTTGTGTGTCTAACTGATGGAGGTACGATACTGGAAATGTTTCATAGCGTATGTTAGATGAATAACTACCCGTCTCTGGGGGTGCGATACTCCAAGGAGGCTCCGCCAGACATTGAGTTTGTCGTGATCAGCGGCGAATTTCCTCCACTTCAGAGACCCCTCAGGTTCGTGTGGACCCTGTGAGCCAATGGACAGAATTTACGGCACGACTCGGACACGAACGTCAGGGACTAAAGCTTCTCTGAGTTTTTTCTTCCTCCTTACCTCTTACTCTCTTCTGCTCTTATTTCGACTCTCATGACGCACTCAGGAAGCCACGAGACACGCTCAAAGAGTAAAAAACCTCAAAATGTTCAGAGGGGAAGAAACCTTCAGAGGCAAGAGGTACCCCCAGCCGATTCAGATGGACGCCTTAACACGCGGGATCCTTCCCCCTCTCACCTCGACTCGTGAGCCGTGCATTTCCCTTTGCTTTCATTTCCTCGCCCTCATCAGAAAATAGAACTCGTCGTTTAACCCGCGCAGGTCGCGCGATGATCCGTTATTGTGATAGCGACCAGTTCACAGATACAGAGCTGGCAAAAATATTCGATACCCACTTAAAAGCAATTAAGTCAATAAAGGAAAACCAATACTATCACCGTCCCGACAACCTGGACGAGGACGTGCAACATATTACCAGGGGCTTCAAGGAGCGTATGAAACGTTGGGTGAGTTGATTGTTTGCTTTCGAAATTTCATGCATGATGTCTGCGAACGAGTTTCTTATGTGCAAGTCCTTCCATCGACTTTTTAGCTTGATGCGAACCGAAAGGCAAGGGGTCAAATAAAAAAACCTTTCGAAATGGAGAACGAGTCACTTGCCACAGAGAAGGTGTGTATTTTTCATTGCTAATTGTGCTATTGGTGCCAATCACGTCACTTCCAGAGGTCAAGGAAAAGGAAACGCGAAGATGAATCAGAAGATGAGGACCTTACGCCTGCTGATGTGCCGAATCCCCCTCATCCGGTACGTCTCGTAAACAAGTATTTTATTTGAAGGCGATGTAATTCTAAACCGTTGTATGATTCTTGTAGACGAGCAGGAAAAAAGATAAAAAGGCCAAAAATCAGGCCAACGTTGTCGCTGCTGCCAATCAGGTATTTCTACGAGGCACATATACTGCAACGACGACCTAATGCTAACACGGAGCAAGGAGCCTATCTCTGTCGACTCCCCAGAGCAACCCCAAACACGCGCAAAGAAGAGGGCAAGGAACGAGCACAACCAGAATAGCGCGAACGGCTCCTCGACAAAGACGGTGACAGCCAGAGATGACGACGGCGACAAAGTTGAAAGGTTTCTCAACGACAGGAATTACGGTAACCCATCGGTCGTTGAGAACCTGAAGAGGGCCGGAGTTGGCGCTCACGAAATTCTCTCCATGAAGGGCCTGAAAAAGTATGTCATCGCGACCAGACTTCAGGCAATGATACCCCCGAATCTTCGAACCACTGCTCAAATCGAATGCCTGGCATTTGCGGTTAGTTCTGCTACTTGGGCTGATTGGAAACGACTTAGCCAAGTCTAATCGAGCCAAAATCGAGCAGCTGGAAATCGAGTACATGACTTTGTAGCTTATATTCATCTATAATTCATCGCCTAAATTATTTGGATTTCGCCTTTAGTAGTAAGTAGTCGAGTTCTGCGATGACTTAGCTCATTTTTCGCACAGATGGCAGGACTCCAAGTTTAAACTTGCATCGCGATTCGATACATAGTTGACCCTTGAAGTATTATAATGAGTAAATAAGGAGCATACAATGTTAATAAAAGATGGGTAATCAGCTGTTCATCATCCAAGGAGTCTTTAAAGGAGAAAAAGACATAGTGACGGGTGAAGGAGAGAGCGATGAGCGTTGGATTGTTGCACGATGATCGATTGATATTAAAAACAAAAAGATGAGCGTCTCAGCCAGATTCAGAACGACAGTGCCTTAGGGTTAGGGGTTGTAAACGCGTTGAGACCGTGACAACTTACAAGCAGTAAGTTTGCGCTGACTGTTTCTCGCTTCACCTTACACCCCTGAATGCACACTTTCCATCGACTATGGAACAAGATATGGATGCCATACATGATTCACCCGCTCAAGACGGCAACGAGAAGCATATCCGCATCACGCAGCAGGGCAAAATGAAGTGGTGGATTTCTGTATCTCTAAACTTCTTCGAGGTAAGACTGCCGTGTTTCTGTCGCAGTCGACGAAATATGAACTTTGTCCAACTCATTAGAATCCAGAAGAAGATAAAAGTCTTATCCTTCATACGTTACCTCACTTCGTGGATGCGCAGGCGGAGCCTGGTAGTGTTGCAGGCGCACGGACACTCGCCCAACAATCGGCTTCAGCAGTGACCAGCGTCGTACCTCGACCGATATCTGTCGTGGAAATCATCAAGCGAGAATACATGAAGAAATTGGAGACCACTCGCTCGACCGGGGTCTGCATCAGTACAGCGAACTGGGGACATTGGAGGAATTGGGGATCGCCATCGACCGTGTCGAAGGAGGACAAGGGAGAAGCATTGAAGAGGCCAAAGAAGCTTCGAGATCGAGGGACATTATTGAAGCGTTCAGTGGCAAAAAACAGTCTGTTCTTCGTCGACCCGATTCATAATTCGTTTTTACCTGTTCCATTCCATTTAGCCCGCGACAAATTCAGACCCCTTTCATGCGTATCACCCTCTCAACAGTCGAAATACCCGACCTGGTCGCTAAGGGAGCATCGTAAGCCTCGTCATTTGGATGCTTTGTCACATTCTAACGACCGCATTAGATATCAACCTCCTACTGTACGCAAGCAATCGAAGGCGGCAAAAGCACGCGCAAAGAAACGTGTAAGGGCACACCGACGGACAAGTGTAGCTGTGGTCAACCCGACTATGATGACTGGCTAAGAAGCTCCGCATTTGCTGTCTTCTGTGTACTTTGTTCTGGCCCTTGTATGTATCAAATACTTTTTGTGACCTCTTAAGTTGACCTCCTCTTTTAGCTCTTGACCTCACGGGCATTTTCTGTTCTTGGTGGTCTCTATCTAGTAGCCTCCGGAAGCCGCTTGGGTATTGTGGCTGCAACGTCGAAGGTGGTGGAGGTTGAGGAGGCTATAAATAAAGGAAACGAGGAGATAATGCCGGAGTACCTCGGCATGTCTGACTCGAAGGAGGCAAGTGTGAGTGCCCCTTAGTCAATGTAGTAGTGGTGATAATTCTGCTGCTAAGCCCACCGTTTTCGCTGCCTCCAGACTCCAGCAGCAATAACACCACCACCACAAGAAAGTACAGCACCAAGCCCAGCAAGAATACAAATAACATGACAGAGGACGGTCGTCCGCGCCCCGAGTCCATTTAATCGCCACCACCCTCTCGTCTACGCCCCGTACGGCGTCGTCGAAGTCGGCATCTTCTAAGGGCCGAACTGGCGGCTCATAGCGGACCTGAGCTCATTCGCGGGCGAGGAGGCAGACGATGCAGACATACCCTAGGGTTAGGGTTATGCGCGGCAAACTCCGGTTGACGAGACGCGTGTGTCAGCTTGGCTCGACGCGTAACCGTTCATCATCTTTCTTTCCTCTGCACACTCATCCATTAACGCAATGGAGACCTCGTTCGCACTTACGGGAAAAGGCTACTTGATTGTGGCCGCAGATACCACAGCGGCTCGCTCGATCGTCAAAATGAAAGTCGACGAGGATAAAATCAAGACTGTGAGCCCTCATCTTCTCATGGCGTACTCTGGTGAACCAGGTAGGTGGAAGTTTTCATCCTTCGACTCAGTTTTACCCAAAGATGCACAGGTGACACTGTCCAATTCGCTGAATATGTCGAGCGCAATATCCGCCTATACCAGATTCGCAATCTTTATTCCCTGCGGCCATCTGCTGCTGCTTCATGGATTCGTAAAGCCCTCGCTGACTCTCTTCGGTCTCGCAAACCATACTCCGTCAACCTTCTCCTTGGTGGATACGACACCGCAACAAACGACCCCCACCTTTATTGGATTGACTATCTCGGGACCATGACGGAGGTGCCATTTGCAGCGCACGGTTACGGCTCATACTTTGCCCTGAGTTTATTGGATCGGTGTGTCTCAAGGTCCTCTCTTTCGTTCTCTGGACTGACTCCTCGTCTGTCAAAGTTACCACGATCCGAGCGCCAGCCTCGAGGAAGGACTGGCGACGCTGAAGCGCTGCCTCGATGAGGTTTCAAAGCGTCTCGTAGTCAGTCCTGGGACATACAAGGTTAAGATCGTAGACAAGGATGGCGTTCGGGAGATAGAATTGTGAATTACTTCATGATGTACATATATGATTGTAATAAATCTCTCTCTTCTTCCTTTCGGAGGCCCGAACTGTGTCGTTGGTTTGCATCAATAGCTGTGTCCCTTGGATCCATCGCAGGTTCAGAAAACGTCGCAAGTCGCCTAACACTTCGTTGGTTGCTTGTAATTGGCAACGTTACCGCCAACAACCGTCTACGTACTATTCTTTCAAATAATATTTACTTCATCCTTCCCGTCTCCACGGACTCTGGAATGATAGTTCCAATTGACTCGACCTATCACATAGAACACTAGATTGATGTGGTGGCCGGCTCCTCAGTGTTGCTAATTTGCATCCAGGCGAGCAGTCTCGCTTTCTCGGATACTAGAAGAAGTGCGGAAGATATTTCTGGGGCACTATCGGACCTCGCTCCGTGATGGGAAGGCCATAACACTCTCTGCGTCGTCGTCGGCGCAGACGACGAAGCCCGCGGTCTACTAAGCTGGAAAGGCATTGCTTGCGTGATTGGCTGTCAGCGAGACTGGGACCAAACTGTTGAAATTAACATTAGAGGGGTAGATGCGAATAGAACGATATTGCTGACAACTTGAAGTAGCACATTGCGACGGGTCAGAGGCAACCCTTGCTCGTCTTTTCCGCGAATAAAAAGTAGCAAAAACAAGAGAGCCAACATGATGACGCCGTTGAGAATTGCGCCAACAGGAGAGCCGGCTTGACTTGACGACGAAGCGACAGCGGTCTCCGACGTTGTTGAACCACTTGATCTGGGAAGCCACAGTGAGTCATTCGACAGAAAATTTGGTGGAAACATAGAATAACTTTGAACATTTCCCGGCTCCATTGTCACTGGGATTGTTGGTGTGTGTTGATACTGGCAAATGATGTACTGGCGGATGAAACACCAACAGATACAACAGATAAGCTTGCAGGACTTGACGAGCTTGATGAGCTAGAAGAGACAATGGCCCTTGTTGTGATTTCGAAGTAATCCAAATAGAAAAACGTAGAGACTCCGGTGACAGAGGTTCCGCTGAGGCATGTAACAACCAGTTCATGTTGTCCTGAGGATAGCTCGCATCTTAAACTGGACGTCGGTTGTTTGGACCCCAACATAAATTGACGGTGCGCCGCGGTCGATACTGTACGACGAGCTCGAAGGTCCTCCACGTTGGGTGTTCGGAATGGTCCCGAAGACCTTAATTTGAGTACCTGTTTTAACATGAACTAATCAGCAGAAGGTCAAACTTCGAGTAAGAATGTCGCACCTGAAAATTGTACCTCGCTGTCTGTACAGCGACATTGGTCCAGGTTGTCGGGACTTGTACTCATTAGGACCGCCAATGCTTGCCCATCCAGATGAATAGATAATTCTGGGGTCGTGGTTGTCGAAGATCCGAGTCGACATCGTTCATGGAACCGGGGCGAATGAAAAAAAAAAGAGTGAAATGTTGGGCAGAGAGGGATACTCAAGAGAGCCCATGATATATGTCAGCGAAGACGAGAAACCCGCCGAGACCATTGTTGATCTTCCAAACAGGGCCTAGTGTCAACTGCAGAGACCAATCGCGATCCCCAGCGCTAAGGTACTATTAGTATCTCAGGTCGCTACCCCCCTTCAAGTTGCTCGAGCGCCCTCCACCCGACTCGGA
Organism: Flammula alnicola; assembly: GCA_015499995.1. NCBI lineage: Eukaryota > Fungi > Basidiomycota > Agaricomycetes > Agaricales > Strophariaceae > Flammula > Flammula alnicola. The sequence continues at coordinate 149,875 of JADNRV010000049.1, forward strand.
AATGTAAAACGTCTGAAAGGTGGTCTTCAAGAACAAAAGAAGGACATTGAGCGTCGTTGAGATCCATTCGTGCGGCTATTTTTAAATCCTAATGACTGATGGTCTTCTGCCTTGAGCTTGAGGCCTGAAATAAATTGTGGAGGGCGTTGACGGTTGAGGAACTTGAGAAAGAAATGGTGGTTAATCCGGTATATCTCACCGGACGGAAACAACCCGGCGGCAATCACCGACCTCGCGAGGTTACGCGAGGTACACCTCCGACTCGCCTCACCTGGTGTTGCCGCCAAATCGAGTTGAGCCCGGGCTCTCGCCTCGACTCGAAATCAGGGCAACTGGTGTCACCTCTCGACAACATTACGCGCGCTTCTCTGTTGCGTCTCTGTATAGCTCTGTCTGTTCTTCTGAAGCCGAATTCGGATATCCTTGTCATCTAGACGCGACAACATCATGCGAGGTACAACTCGACCCGACATTTCGAGTTGATTCGAGGTGACCACCCCGCCTCGCCTCGCCTCGACTTGGCGGCAATACTAGCCTCACCTCACTACGGGGGCAACACTACACCCTCTCCACGCAACGCGTGGCCATCAACAATGTTGAGCACTTCGATGAACGCCCATCCTCATCTACTTCAACCAGACCAGCAGTCTGCTAGTTGTCTCGCTCATCTGCAGACATCTCTTCATTGCCACTTGGACGGAAATGGGTGATCTGCAGCCAATTGACGACCGCGATCCGCTTATTTCATATTCTGGCACTTGGGAGGACGGTGGGGTCGATAACGAATACAATAAAACCACGACATGGACGAACTGGTCAGGTTCCACTGCAAAGATAACGTTTTCTGGTAGGCAACTTGTTTGTCGTCCTGCGTGATCTCCGTCTAATCTTTGTCTCAAGGAACAAGCATCAGCGTCTGGGGTACAATTGCCGTTGCTGACCTTGGAGTAGCCCCTCATTCGTCGTACAGTGTGGATGATGGACCCGCAATGCTCTATGAGGCAAACCAATCTTCTACTGCACAATATCGACAACAATTTTTTCAGTCTGGGAACTTATCGCCTACCAACCACACTCTACTTCTCACCACTTTGGTCGAGGGCGCTTATTTCTATCTAGATTATGCCTTGATCACTCCTGCCGACACCTCAGCGGCATTAAATGGTTCTTCGTCTTCGTCTTCGTTATTGCCATCTTCCTCACCCTCCATTACGACGACAACCCGCCCCGCGACATCAACCACGCCTCTGCAATCACAGCCAGTATCGAGTTCTTCCGAAGCTGGGATACCTGTGGGAGCAATTGTAGGAGGTTCTCTGGGAGGTCTCGCTTTAATCATGTTCACGATTATCGCCTTCCTTCTGCTTAAAAGAAAGAAGAATGGACTGGCGCAAAGCGCAAACTCGGGGGAGGAAAATACCACAAGTCGTAAGTTATGCCATTCTCAATTACAAAGCCAAATTTTCGCTAACAAACTGCTCCCGCACAGTACGGTCTCGACGTACTGCCTCTTTGACACCTTTCGTATCCCGACCCTATCCTAGATATGAGCACCGAGATTACTTGTCACCTTCAGCATCTTTGCAGCAGATGGATGTTTTCGGCTCATATCCAGCCCCTTCACAAGACAGTCTTTCTGCATCTAAGGTCGCAGCTCTCCGAGTCTCCCATATTCGTCGCTCTCCTTCAGCTCCGAACGCGAGCAACTCTCATTACCACCCCCACGAGGCTCCTCCTCCCCGTTACTCAGGATGACCGAAAGACAGTGCTTGATTCTCGGATGTCATTTCAACTCGATTTTCTTCTCATGATGGAGCACAGTGCTATTGATAAGACGGTCAACTTAATCTTCCCTTTCGTCGAATTTCTGTTATGGACCTTTCCCGCTCGACACTTATTCTTATGAAACTGGGGCGTGAGTCAACCATTGGACACGTCGGGATTCTAGGACCTTAGTTCAATAACTAGTTACTATATGTCTAGGTAATATACCGCAAGCAAATACCACCCACCTTCTGCCCGAGCACATATTTACTATTTACCCAGTATTAGTATTATCGCCATTCACCGACTTCGAGTGAACAACGTGCTCATTTTCTTTAAGGTCCGACCATACGATCGTGTGTAATTTCCTGGTTTTGAAGTAATTGTAAACTAGCCCTCTGAGAAAAAAATATGTGCGACAGTGGAGTCCGAACACGGCGGCAATCCAGTTCGTTTTCTTTCAATTAAATTCAGCATCCTGTGATCGTAGGTCAGAGAAAGATGGTGATGAAGATGACTCATAGTCTACGGGCGGTCTGCGGGCGTAGAATACAGTCGGAAGCGGCAAATGAACAGCGCTGAAAGAGGGACAGAAGAGGTGAAGCTTCATCACTGTTCATTTGACGCATAAGACCGATATCAAGTTATACTTCTATTCGTTTCTGTAGGCGAAATCGAACAACTATGTAACGGCTGAAAAGAAGTGACAATCAGAGCAGACACAAAAGACATCGCGAGTGAACACTCACTATACTTCGGTCCTCCACCACCCTCTGGCACTGTCCACGTAATATCCTGCGTCGGCACCTTGACATCGCACAGCTTGCAATGGATGCAATTCTACAATATCCATCAGCATTTCATTCAGCCTCTCTAAGAGCCCAGGAAAGCATACCTGAGAGTTGATAACCAACTTGTGTCCACCCCAGCCTTCCGTCTCCGTACTACCCTCTTCCTCGGGCACATACTCATAAACGCCCGCAGGACACGCCCGTCCAAGCAAGCCGGCGTACTCGCCGACATTGACCTGAACATGGCGTTTGCGTCGCTCCCTCTCCTCTTCTACCTGCTTCTCCCTTGCATCATCTGAGACATCTTCCTCAACCTCGACCTCGCTGCGCACAGCTCCAACACCCGCTCCAACGGCTGGGTTGCCCTTCTTCCCTTCCAGCTCATCCATATACTTCTTGGTCTTCACAACGCGCAAGTGCACGGGCTGATCCTCGGCGTGGTTCGTGCCCGTGAGGGCTACACTCGTCAATAGATCCGTAGAGAGAGGAGCCTCGAAGGGAGGGTACTCGATTGGCTTGTGCTTGCTTGCTGGTTCCGTGTGAGCAGAGTCGAGCGAGGAGGTGTTGTCCTGCAGGCAATCATCAGCAAGACAGTTCAGTCGAGGATGTGAGGAGAACGGCTTCGATATAAAAGAATTCGATGAAATGGCATAACCACAACGACGAGAAATACCCCAAACTCAGAGAAAAGGGGAAATATACCCAGCCATGGGTAACGAAATATATTGGGAATAAAGAAGCACTTACCGCATTTTTTGCCTGGCCAACTGGCAAGTGGTGCTTAAAAGTCCATGGAACACGGCCTTTCAAGAAGAGGGAGTCGAGTCCAGAATAGATGATACCGCCCCAGATTCCAAGACGAGTCCCGAACGAAGGGCGAAGATTGCGCACTTCATGTAGGTCCGCATGAACCCACGAATCGTGGAGAGCGCGGTCGTAAGCTGACATGTCGGCTGCGGTGGAGGTGGTAGAGGCAGTATCGGCTTCGGATGCAGTTTCTGCTTCACTGGGGTAGACCACGTTCCATGCAGCTTCCGCGGCGAGCATTCCGCTCTTCATGGCATTGTGGGTGCCCTTGATTTTGGCGACGTTGACGAAACCCGCTGAGCAGCCGATTAGGGCCCCTCCAGGGAAGTTGAGCTTGGGGACGGATTGGAGGCCTCCTTCGGTCAGAACGCGAGCACCGTAAGAGAGGCGCTCGGCGTTTGGAGAAGAGAGGAGAGCACGGAAGTAGGGATGATGTTTCATTTGCTGTTGAAAACTGCATAAATTCCTCAAGTCCATTCGGCGAAGATATGATCAGCGCACCTGGAACTCGCGATAAGGACTCAGCCAGGGATTTTTGTAGTCCAGTCCAATAACAAGACCCAGACTGACGAGACCGCCATCCATATGATACAACCATCCACCGCCATAAGTGTTGGTATTCAACGGCCAACCCATCGTGTGCACAACATCTCCAGGTCGATGCTTCTCCGGATCGACGCGCCAAACCTCCTTCACGCCAATTGCATAGGTCTGAGGTTGTGCCTCCTTCCTCAAGTCGTACAAGCTGATAGCCTGCTTGGACAACGAACCGTGCGCGCCCTCAGCAAGCAAAGTAACCTTGGCCCGGAAGGCCATCCCAGGCTCAAACGACGACTTCATGCGATAGTTCTTCGTCAAGCCAACCTCGTTCGTCACAACTCCCTGCACGCTGCGCACTTTGTTTCCCCACGGATCGAGCGCGTCTGGCTCGTCGCTCAGCAGCAGTTGGGCTCCGGCGAAGCCGGGGTAGATCTCAACACCAAACTCGTTCTCAGCGACGTTGGCCAGCCAGCGTGTGAATTGGGAGAGCGATACAACGTAGTTTCCCTTGTTGCTCATTTGTGGGGGGTGCGGGATGGGCAAGGCATGCTTGGATGTGAGGAAGAGCATGCGGGAGGATGTCGCGGGTTGGGTCAGGGGGTGGTCGGGCATGGACGACCAGTCAGGGAGAAGCTCGTTCAGTGCTCGTGGTTCCACCACAGCGCCAGAAACGATGTGCGAGCCTGTGGTGGTAATGTATCTGTTAAAGCTATTCCTCGGGTGCGCGACAGTAGAAAACCATACCGGCTTCAGAACCTTTCTCCAAGACCACGACTCGGATCTCATTTCCTTTCTCTCGTTCGAGCTGCTTGAGGCGGATAGCAGCGCTCAAGCCAGCAGGTCCACCACCTACAATGCATACATCCACCTCGTCTTCAGGACGTTCTATGGCAGCCGGGTTAAAGGCTTCATTCTTCCGCAAGGCTGTTGTTCTGAAGGAGCGAGCAACTGCGGAGGAGGATATTCGTAGTTGTAGTGGTTTCTTGCACCGAAGCATCGTCGCTCTTGCGGAGAGAGATGCGGAGGAAAAGAAAGAAAGAAGGAAAACGGGATATGTCTTCAGTTATTTCCGTCCAATCCTTTGGAGGCGATTGGCTGGAAGCGGCACGTGATTACCTCTGGCTCTTGGATATTCCGCTTCCCCAGGTCCCTCTTCATCTTGAACCCCACTTTGCACCCGGTGATCCTCGTCTGTCATACTCCGTGCATAAGATTTATCGTGTGCAGTTGTTAGTGGTGGTTCGACCTGACACTTTATTCACTTTTTGGCGCTTTCTATGTATTTGATCTCAACAGTTTTTGCCACATTTGCTAAATTACACACGGGCTAAGTAGAACAAGTTAATTAACCATGAAGCGACAAAAAAAAATGAAGGCGACAAGACGACTGTCACCACTGCTCTCCACCTCTTTCAAAGGGGATAGTTGTCAAAAAGCGGGGTACCGCACATTTCTTGGCGAGGTGTATCCAGAGAGAGCGGCATCTAGAATGGAGTGATGTGAACCTCAGTTATCGATGTCGCGATAAAAAGAACGAAACTCAGCATCCAGACTGTATATAGCCCCAGTATACTCTGATCCAAGAATTATATATAGTGAGAATTCGAGGTCTTTCTTCGGGCACGCCGTGAATATTTGAGATAGCAAGTCTTACGATGAGTCTTGATGAATTTCGATGGTAATAAAGCCTCAAAACGTTACCAAGATTTAGGATATCTCTCATGAGAAAATCGCTCCTTTGAAACGTATGAGTTTATAAGGACTAGAGGTTGCTGCTTCCCCATCGAAGGCCGACTTTGCATTTCTCAAGGCCCACACATGCGCCCTCAAGAAACGCCAGGTGAAAGAAAGACCAGGGCGGCCTGTGAAATAATCTTCATCGGCTCTGACAAGCAATTTAACGTCGCCTAAAAGATTCGAGACATGACACGACACGAGTGACCGCAACAGTCTTAGAAGGCGGATAGAAAGCGAGGTCCAGAAACGCATAAGTTTCAGCAAGCAAAAAGGGGCTCGGTAGGGACCAGTAGGCAGTAACAGCCCAATGTATAGTCAATTTCATGCAGGTGCACCAGATTTTGCCACGCAGCGAGTCAGTTATTGGCATCCAGCTGGAAGATGGAATGTTTTCGAACACAGTGGTCTGGGAGAAGGTGCTGAAACTTCGGGGCCGAGTATTGCTTGTTATTTGGTGTTGATGCAGGGACAAATAATGCCCCTGAGAACGAACCTCGAGCTCGTGAGGTGACGCCAAGTTTTTACCAGTAAAACATTTTCCCCCTTTTTCTTGCCCCTTCCCTCAGCTCAACACCACCGTTTTTCTCATCTAGTACAAACGACGACGATAACGAAGAGATTACGACCGCCCCGACGACGACTAGTCTGACGAATCAAAAAAAAAATACAAACAATGACCTCTGTAGAGCGTGACACTGCCACCAACGCACACGACCCAGCTCATCAACCCCGCCGGCGCCGTTCAGCCCGTTCCCCTTCCCTGACGAGGTCGTCTCCTAGTACACGGGCGTCTCCCATTGCCCCAAGTAAGCGCTCTCCCTCACCTATCGTCTCCTTCCACCCTGCCCCGCTCTCGGCCGAAAATCCAAAGGGCGTGAAGAATATCACGCGCAAAGTCATCAAGCGTTTGGAGGGTCTCGGGCACCTTGATATGGTCAATTTCGAGGTCTCCTTGCCCGAGGAGGACGAGCAGGTAGAGAGCCAGGGTGAGGAGGTGGAGGTAGAGAAGGTCCTGTACGCACTTGGGAAGGAGGCTCTGAAGACCGCACACGCGGCCAAGACAGAGTCGGAGACGACGAACGGCCACGCAAACGGTCATATCCAGAAAGCAGCCAAGCCGAAAGCTGACTTAGAGATTCCTCGAAAGATGCTACATAGCTCGATAGGTATGTTGCTCTTTCTTTGTCTATCATTCCGCGTGTCGCTTATTTCCCTCTCCAGGCTTCCTCACATTATACCTCTACGTCTCCGAGGGCGACGTGCGAACTGTCATACTCGTACTCTGGATGGCGCTTGCCGTCATCGTGCCTGCTGACCTCCTTCGTTTCAACTCGAGACGGTTCGCGCGGACGTACGAGAGCCTCCTCGGGTTTCTCATGCGCGAAAGCGAAAAGGTGCGTAAAGGTCCCTTCCCCGTGCTTGTCGTGCTTCTCGGTGGCATGTTACTGATTTGGCGGACAGGACTCTATCAACGGAGTAGTGTGGTATATTCTCGGCGTCAACTTTGTCTTGTCATTATATCCCCAAGACGTGGCTACAGTGGCCATTCTAATGTATGTTCTCTGCATCATTCACCCTCTTTTCCTCATTGCTAATCTTTTTATTTTTCTTAAGCCTGTCTTGGGCAGATACTGCAGCTTCCACCATCGGTCGACTGTACGGCTCGTCTACTGGGAAGCTGCCAGCTCGACTCCCTATTATCGGTCTCCCGCTCGCACCCCGCAAGTCTCTAGCCGGATTTGCAGCGGCAACAGTAACCGGAGTCGCTATCGCTTTTGGTTTCTGGGGCTACATTGCCGCTATTCGCGCAGGCGGAAGGGATATCACTTGGGCTTGGCAAGGCGGTGTGAGGAGCATAGCTCCCACAGGAGAAGCCACCAGCTTGGGCGGCGGAGGTGTATTGGGGCTCTTGGCTATATCAATTGTTGCGGGTATTGTTAGCGGCGTCGCTGAGGCGTTAGGTACGTTCTTGGTATTTTTGGTATTCTTTCTGCGCTAATTTTGGATTGTTTGCACCTTTTAGACCTAGGTAATTTGGATGATAACCTGACGTTGCCTATTATCTCGGGCGGGTGCATACTCGGGTTCCTTAGGCTTCTCGGGATGGCTGCGTCGTGGTTCAGTTCGTCATGATTGGCAATCCGCTTTGGTCCTCGCGTCCTTTCGAGCTTGCTGATCTTTCCCTGCACTCGGCCTTTCGTCTGCCAACCAGTTTCCTTTTATCCTCACTATTTATTTGCACCAACATGCCATACTCTCGCCTTCCACTATCCTGGAAACCAGCACCGATAATGCCCCTCGCTCGCCATACTCTACATAAATCTGCGTCTCTGTCTCCTCTATCGGCGTCGCCGCCATCCTAAGGTCTCTCCCTCTATACGAGTCTACAGCTCCTGGACACCATACGCCATCACTCATAATGATTACGCCTACGAATACATGCCCTTCCCACACCTTGCCATCATCATCCATCACCTTGTTAAACGAACCCATCCTATTTCACGTCCCGCATCCGCCAGTTAGAGACTGTTCTTGTTGCTTTTTCTTCCATCCTTTCTGCGACGTGCCTTGCCAACATTATCTTACTTACTTATCCACGACGCTTTTTGTCCGAATACCCTCTCGTCTTGCTCCCTATTTTCCACGTGTCGGACGTCGTAGACGGATTTTACTTACACCCTCTTACACTGTTCTCATTTTTCACATCTTCAGAAATTCGACTTTCGCAATCTCAATGGAATATTTTATTTTTCTTTCTGGGTGATTGTTCTTGCCGTGTGATGTATTACGGGTGTTGCCTGTGTGATAATATGAATGCATGGTAGACATGCATTCCAGAGTGAATTCCGGGTGGAGGAGCGACACGTGCTCGGAGTCTTTCGGAATTCTATTGTGAGTAGTCTCGCCTCATGTCCATTTGACTATGGCTCACAACTTTGTCATTTCGACTTTTGGGCATTCAGAACTGCGTTTGCCTGGCTTTTGGAACCATGATCGCTCGTTGAAATATATGGCGAGGAGCTAATTTGGTCGTCGCCGCAGCAAAAATGGATCCCTCCGGTCATACTGTTCACTCTCTCGGGCAGTCGTTGGGATTTTAGAAACCCTCACCCAGGCTTCCGAACTTCCATTGGTTCTGTATGGTTAGGCGGGATTGCGAAAAGCCTTCACATCGGTCGTCAGGGTCCTAACGAAAGTTAGGTTTTCTGTGGATCTGGGTCTCCGGATTTCCAAGTCTGCGTATTTACCATCTACGTGGAATTTGCGATGGCTGCAAAGCTGGTGGGTATTTTGCACATTTTTAAGAGAAAGAATTATTCAATTTCTGCCACAGCTTTCCTATAACCCCCCACACGTATTTCTAGAAGACACTCGGGCCCGTGCTCACCTTGTGAGTGACGGGATTCCTTCCGCAACCTAGTAGTACGTATCGGCTTCCAATTCTTTTCACTCTAAATTTCGTAATATTAAGCTTTTTGGTCAGAGGTTGCGCCGGAATTCGCTGGAATTCGCTGGACTTCGTGGATCGTGCGCTATTCTCCTTTTCATTCCCAAGCGAGCGCGAGAAGTTATCTCTGTGCAGCATTGTTTCTTGAGGAGCCAAAGATTTTTGTAGAGAAAGTGCTTGTAGGAACATGATTACTGGACGGAACGCTTAGATGTGATTTTCTCAACTATGAATGGTTGCGCGGAGGTTTACTATTAGAGTTTTTCCGTGTTCTTGCAGCTTATCATTGTTGAGTTTCAGGATAAGTACCTGAGAATCTACTTCAGAAGTTCTCGTCATCGCTTCCTACAGCGCCTCAATACCCAAAACGAGTTTCAACATCTCTAATATCAAAGTTCTTTTTCCGTTTTGTCCATTGCCATTGAATCTTAAAACCGTCAGGCCTGGATATTTCCCAACATCTGCTCCCTCCCTCTGGCTTTTGCTCTGAGTTCAGCCATAGAGCATCAGTCGCTCAGAGGCCTAACAAACATGCCTAAGGCAAAACTCGCATACGACCATGTTACCCACCTCGCCGAGATCATCTCTCCACCAAAGAAGAAACAGCCTGTCCTGAAAACGTACGTTCACTCTTTGTGCTTTGTACTCCAAAGGACAACGATGACCTATCCCTCGTAGAGAAAACAATTTTCTCAATCGCGAGGCGCGCGCATTGATAAGATATGTTAAGGACAACCTGAAATCCCTCCCAAACCAAGAAATTGCTACGGCTTTCAACACCAATCCAGCCGCCGTGCAGAAGGTTATTTCTAACACCTACAACGGGATGGTGAAGAAAGACAAACTCAGAGAAGACAAGCACTACCTCAAAAGTGATTTGTTCAATCGCATTAAGACTTGGGTTAGTTTTTCTTAGCATAAGATGAACGGGTGCTGATTCTCATGTTCAGGTGAACCAAGTACTGGACGTCCAAAAAGAAGCTCATAGGACATCTGTCAAGAGAGAGGTGAGTATAGGTTTAGTTTGACTGTCGATTTCTTGTACAAGAATTCTGATACACTCCTGTCAAGTTCAAGGCGGAAAAGGACTCAGACTCAGACTACGAAGACACGGAAAAGGACGACGAGGAAGATATTGGATACAATACTCCCACCAAAGTACGGCTTGCGTACTATCATCTTCGTGCACGGTTCTGACCTGAATAATTTTTGTTTACGCCAGACGCCGAACTTGAAGATTGTGTTCAAATCCACTCTGCCAGACACTCGAGGAAAGGTAAGGAAGTGCTTGAAAAGCCCTCGCCACTCCGTTAACCCATCCCAACCAACAAATAGACTCCTAAAGCAGCCCTCCATGACGTCAAAGAATCTCTTTTTTCTCCTATTGTCGCCGCCCCTGCAATCCAGTCGAAGAAACGCAAGGCAGGCACCCCGGCGACAGCACCTGCAAAACGTCCAAGGGTGTCGTCCATTCGAGCGAAGACTCCAGCACCCACAAACATGGAATTAGCGCTTAAAGGCGAACGTGCCATCGTATCTGCCTTTTTCAAAGCACAACAATACAAGTCGAGCTACCTCAAGAGTCTACTGGAGCTGGGACTCGGTCCCAAGGAATTGCTCGCGCTCAGAAACATGGATCAAAATACAATCGTAGAGATACTCAGCCAGCTTCCTGTTGATCTGGTGGAGTATCCTGTCAAGTTGGGATTCTTGGCGCATGCTATAGCGTCTGCCAGCGACGAAGTCTGGGATATGTTAGCGCAGGAAGACGATTCTGAAGAGGACAACTGATGTAGTACTGAAAGACCTCTTGTGCAGTTCAACGATCCGAGAAATAATGGTTTTTGAGAAGTTGCAATTAGTCCATTTTGGATCAGTCACTCGGCGATACCAAGGCGACTCTTCGCAGCTTTCGATGATGTAGCACGTATAATCAATAGTCAGGTCTAGTCAGGTGTCAGATCTTCAGACTGAAGAATGAAGTAGTGATTCGACTGACTCCGAAAGCAATGTTAACGAGGCGAGCGCAAGTCAAGGTATAGTAGTCCCGGTACCAAATGTTCTGGATATCCCGTGCCAGGGACGGAATTATTTAACATAACATCTGACCTACGAGGATGTCGCTATGGAGACTCGATTCGAGTCTAAAGCTGTAGTGCAGGTCGGACAATCGACAACGACGAGGCTGCCACAAGGATCTTTCCAGGTAATCTGAACACTACGGGCATATGTTCACAAGAGATAAATCTGCCAACATTCTTGGGAAGGACAATCTAAAACTTAACATTCTGATCTAGCATGAAGCACGTACCCATGATAACAGATATTAGGGTTTCCATTCAAACGGTATTGGAATCATAGTGCATGATCATGGATAGGCATGAGCACAGGATGGAAGGGATCTAATACACGTATCCAAGGAGCTTTCCACCGACGTTCTTGCGACGAGCCTCCTCGTGGTCGAGGATGCCAGAAGAGGTAGTCTGAGGGAAGAAGAAAGTCCAAGTTAGTTGGCCATATTCTCGGACAGGACTAGGAAGACACGCACGAGGATGATAATTCCAAAGCCACGCGAAGGGAGCAACAAGTTAACCCAGGACTCGATCTGGCTGTGCTGGATGTTGAAGCGGGGTGAAATGACACCAGTTTTGTTAAGGCGGCCGTTGAGCTGGACAACAATTTTGCCAGAGCGGTGGTCATCAATGATCTCGAATTCACCGATATACCCTTAAAACGAAGTTCAGCATGACCGTTTTGCAGATATAGATGAAAACGAAAATAAATGAAGTTGTGGGCTCGTCTGTGAACACATGTCCGTGGGCAAATGGGACACACGCTGTATTGGTTGTTCAGAGACCTACGTCGCTTTTTCGAAGACTTAAAACGAAGGACGCGTAGAAAAAACCGCGGCAATCGTAGTTATACTTCGAGAGAGAGATATGCAAAAAGCAAGGCGCAAAAACAGCAGAAGCGCAATGACTCACCGTGACGTTGCATAACGCTCAAAAATTTGACAACGACCTTGGATGAAGGTCGGATGAGCACCTGGCGCTTGCCACGGCGCTCGGCGTTGACGATGTTGTTCAGGCAGTCGTTCTATATGCAAGAATCAGAAAAAAATTCAAGCTACATACTACAGAAAAAATTCAGACTTACAAGGACAGATACGCGAACCATTTTGAATTTTTAGAGTCGGCGAGGGGTGACTAAAAGAGCGAAGAGAAATAAGCAGGATGCCAGAGCCCAGAGTGAGTGTCGCGCTACGGAAAGCACGATTCACACAGGCTTAAGAAGGCTGTTGCAGCAGAGGTATTTACCTTGAGGAGGGCTTGAGGACGGTGACAACGGAGGGACAAAAGAACGGAACTGCCCTGAAACTGGGCATTTACAGAACATGGCCGCATTTGGCAATTGTGGCTGAGTTTTGAGCTATACAGCACCAGACCAGCCACATCGGCAATTCCCGATTCCTCTGCCCAATCCTCGTCCTTCGTGCTCGCCGTCAAGACCACTCTCCTCAACGACGAAGACAAAAGTCGCTTAATTCAACATGGTACCCTCGATGCTCATGTTACAGAGGTCGAAATGCTGATCGTCGTTTCTAGGGTCGCGTTCGTACCAAAACCACCAAAAGGGCTTCCCGTGTTCTGATCGAAAAATAGTGAGTACTTGGGAAGGCATTGGAAGGAAAGAGGCTGATTGATGTCCACTAGCTACCCCCGCCTGACCCTCGACTTCCACACCAACAAGCGAATTATCGATGAAGTCGTGCGTATCTGCGTTTAAAGGTGTCCTTAGCTCAGATTGTTTATTTCGGTTAAATCTTCAGGCCGTCGTTCCCTCGAAGCGTCTGCGAAACAAAATCTCAGGATTCACCACCCATTTAATGAAGCGTATCCAACGTGGACCCGTTCGTGGTATCTCCTTCAAGCTGCAAGAGGAGGAGCGTGAACGCAAGGATAACTACGTTCCCGAAGTCTCTGCGCTTGACACATCTGCAACTGGATTGGAGGTTGATCCCGATACCAAGGTAAGTTGCATATTACTTTGTATCACATTGCGTCTGCTTAGGACTTGCCAATTTTCTAGGCTCTCCTCGACTCTCTTAACTTTGACTCTATCGCTGTCAACATTATTACTCCCGTGCTTGCTGTCCCCGAGCGTGGCCAACGCCGAGAGCGAAGGAATGTCCCCGGCGCTGGTCGGACATGAGTTGCTTCCTCTTTGGTCACCTTTTCCTCTATTCTTCCTTGATGGGTGGGTCCATGTACATCGAGCTCCATGGCCTTGTCAGATGTGAGATGGGGAAGTAGAGGGAGTGGTCAGCTTATGTTTTGATATGCGACTCTATGCCATGTCATGTATTCATTCCCATCGCCTTTCCCATGCATTTTGAACCTAAAAGCGAATTGTTTATCTTTCTGTTCCGAACTAATGTAAGATCTCAACCACAACCCCTCGCAGTTGTTTTGTCCTAAAAGCGATTACAAGTGACGTCGCTAGCTGATCAGAAAAAACCAAGCCCATAATCAAGGCTAAATCAAGCACATACCTTAACCGTCATCATGAGCGAATTGAAGGAAGATTCTTTCCAACTCTTGATCTCCGTGTTGAAGTTATCTGCCTCCTGGAGTAAGGATCCTCTGCGGTGCAAACCAGGCGATCACTTCATACTGCAAGGCGAGATGCTTCATCTCCCGCCTGGGCAAGGGTTTTCCATATATTCGTTAGGTGCCTCTCATCTCGCCCTCATCTCTTTCCCGTCTGCTACCACGAGTCATTTCATTCTTAGCGGCCATCCTGCCTTTGCTCGCAGCAAAGCAAAGACCGACGCATCCCAACGACTGGATGTCCACCGACTCGGAGATTGCATGTCCCGACCCGCATTGTAAATCTAGGTTGAAGATCGAACGACGGGTCTGAGAACTTTCAACCATGCGATGTCACTGCTGTCCCTCTCGACAGCAGTGATAGAAAGTGATGTTGGGGGATAATTTCTTTCGGTAGGAACTCTTGCTTACCATTTCTCCGTTTTGGATCATTAACCGCTGTTTTGCCTCCATGATTCTAGATTAAGATGCCAGGCTCAGTTCAACCTCAGTTCCGTTCTGCTCGAAATACAGACATTCCTTCGCTACATTCCAACCTAAATATCGGTGCATATCTTAAGAATATCATCACTTGGAAATCATTCCAGTGAGCCAAACGACCTCATCCGCGTTGACCGGACCATGAACGACTGTGAGTCCAATGGGTTGGATAAGCTTTCTCAAAGACGCGGATTTACTGGAAACGGATCATCCTCGCCCCCGAGATTTGCATCCCGAATCCATCTCCAGCCGTGATGTTTGCTATGCCCCCATTCTGAGCTCGGCGTATTCTGGCCGTCAAGTAGGGCAAATAATCTGCGCTGATATCGTGACACTCTTTAGCTGCAGGCAGGACTCTGCCAGTGCCCGGCTGGTAGTGAGTAACCCAGCTATCTATTGTCTTTTCCTGTTGGAAGGAATGTGGCAGAAGCCTCTGTAATACAGGCGTTCGAGCTTCTCAAGCTGAGCCAGGTCTGATCCAATGGCCTTCTAAAGAAGACACGCACAAAGTTAGTGCATGGGCTGAACAGTGGGCAAGGAATTGACACACCACTATCGCCTCTAGACTAATGAAATCTCCCGAAATCCTAACTCTTCCAAGTTCGGTGCTCCCCTGACAATGGAGTGCATATATCTTCTAATATTGTCCGCGCTGCCTTGCGTAATGTCTGCGCCGTCCAGAACTCGCCATCCCGTGTCTCGTACCACATACAACCTTCCATCGTTAGAATTTCAGGTGTGACCAGTGCGTCTGATCGATTTCCAGGCTTCTGAGGCGAGGCAATCCTTCGGGAGCACAGATCGCAGAGATATGGGACCTGTGCGTTGAAGCTGTCGGTGATGGAAAGACTAACGAGTTGTTGCAGAATGGGCGCCAAGGCGCGCACATCCGAGAATTTAGCCTGAGCCCAAAAAATTGTTAGTGGATTAGGTGTAAAACATACAGGACATTGTAATCACCGTAAGGTAAGTAAGGTTCGGCAAAAAACCATGTTCTATGTCATCAGTAAACCAACGACCATTACCAACATCAATAATTGAATAAGTTCTATTCGCTCGAGATTTGGATGGCGATTCCAGAACGCCATCGAGTGCTCTCCATCACGGGGAGAGAAAGACGTCAAAGAGAGGGATTTCAAGTTAGGAAAATCCAGCATAAGAATGGGTTCGGAGGATTCGGAGATGTGATAATTGAAGCCCAGCACAAGGGTGTGCAAAGATGGAGCAAGCTGTGGAATATTGCTCAATAACCTTTCGCGTCTATCTCCCCTAGGACATCCATTCCCAAACATGAGGCTAAGATTTGAAATGTCCTGGAGATATTTCAGTTCCTGGTACATGTCCTTCTTATGCGAACTGACTCACTGTTAATTCCCTCAAATCATAGAGGCCAGAAGTCTCAAGCCAGGGATCACCCTCACTGTCTCCGATGTTTCGCAAAATAACCCCACGCAGGCGGGGCAATTAATTCGTATGTTTGTCCAGAATTCAGCGGGGAAATGTCCATAACCCAGCACATCATCGCGATTCTCATCCTTATACCAATGTTGGAGCAAGTAAAAGCCGAAGGTATAAAGCCGGGGCAACAATCCGCCTTCGATAACTTTCCTAAATCCCGTAACAACGTCGAATGGGTTGTCACCTGCGCGCGTTGCTGGAGACAGATCGGACATAACGTAGAGCTCCCTGACATTGCGTCCAAGCTGTGGGTCGTCCAAGAGTCTTTCGATAACTGCCAAGGCGTCATTCTCGTTCTTGAGGACGAGACACGAGAATAAGAGGGGTTGCACAATGTCATAGAAGGCGTGATTCGCGAGCGCTAATGCAAGCAAGGTCGACGGTGTCGCGTGCAAGGGGAGATGAGATGCGATGAGTGGGAAAAGCTCTGGTAATAGCCTGAAGTTACTGAACAGCGGTCCTGTAGCCATGGTTGTTAGTGTCATACATGAAGGACTCCAAATGTGTTCAAACCGTCGACCGGCATCTGTGCTCATCTGTGATTATCATTGATCGATGTACGAATCACTGCCGTCATCCGTACTCAGCAATAGCGCATGTTCCAAGTATCATAAATAGCCGTCCCAAATCCCTTTTTGTCTTCTTTTCAGTCTTATAAACGAGGAGTCCGGATGAACTTATGGCAACGAAATTTTCCGTCAACAATTAGAGATTGGTTCTCCGTTGTGGACTTTGCATAGAAATCTCTGTGTCGTATCATTGATATAATGTACAATGTTGAATGCGTGGCAGACGATAGTTCTTGATATAATTCGATGGCTCAAATTAGGGGAAGCATGAATGAATCACAGTTTTGATGATCCAGGCTGCATCTTGCTGACAAACGCGGAGGCAATCATCCGTCCAGAGTGTTTATCGAGGATCTAAGAATAATTTAGAGCGTGAGGCAAGGAAAGTGGCAGTGACGAACCTCACAACGAGCAGACATGACGCGGCCACCGAGGGCGATAGACATACTGACGATCTGAAGGCGTGTCCCTCTGCATATGGCCTCAGATCAGCGTTTGTCAGAAAGGTAACTCCCCAGCGACTTACGGTGGTGCGGGGGAGTGGAAAAGCACGTTCATAGACTGCGTAACCCCGACACCGTTGACGCTCTGGATAAGTCCCAGTACGACAAGCGGTGTGCTACAACAACTACAGACGCGTCATCACTGATAAGTCATACCGCGGATTTACAGCGAAGGTGAACTCACTTGTCTATCAAATACGCGACGCAACCTCCATGTAGCATACCAGCGCCATTCAACATGTCTGTTATTTCCGTTCAAGGCTGGACCCTGATTCATGATTCACGAAGCATCTACTCACGCTTTGTCACCTCGAGTTCTGCGATGGTCGTCGCCTCCAGTCGTCCTTGCCTCTCTAACTTCCTATTCACATTGACTTCTGTGAACCTGACCGCTTTCCCCACCTTGTATCCAAACGAATCCTCCTCTCCGACACCGTAACACATGAAAGTGTTATAGTTCAGCTGCTTGACATATTCTGGGGTATTCCCTCCAATAAATGAAGGGTGGTGGTGGCTTGGTAGTGTCGCCGGATCGACCCATGCTTTTCCTCCCTCTGGTTGAGAACTGGAGGGAAGGGATTCATGCGAGCTGACGTCCGCCGATAACACGGCGAGGGATGCGGAGGAACTGGCAACGGCTAACCTAGAAGACATTAGAGTGCTGTGAGAAGGGGAGGGAGTTGATATAGAATACGGATGTGGGGCTCTTGTACCTTTAGGATGAATGAAGCGTGCGTGAGGATGTCCTTTCGCTGATTTAACTCGGCAAGGATAACCGGTGAGAACGAGAAGTCTTGCTGGTTCCACGTGGGGATGCGCTTGGAGAATCGAAGAAGGCAACCCATTCATTCCGCACATTCTTTTAGAGAGATCGTGGCAAAGAGGTGGATTTTCTGCGGATCGTTGGTGAAAAGGGATGGATTCTGCGCTTGTTGCCATTCGACAGAATGGGATGGATCTCACAGAACGGGATGGATCTAAAAGACCAAGACAAAGTGACGGCCTTTCTCTCTCCGGTATGTTACCGAAAAACGAGGCGAAGCCCAAATGGGTTGCATAAGAACAAAGCTGGAAGGCTTTACTCGACTCCAGAGATATTTTCGCGGCAGAGAAAGTGCAATGCTGACGGATCTTTGAAGGCTGAATTTGAGATGATGCTCTCACTGTCGTTTCTGTAATTATAGTTTAACTTCTGGATGTGATCTATTCGTGTTTCGGGGTGCAAAAGCTCGAGTGAATATCCGGGTGTATTATCCGAGTGACGTTCTCAAATCTGATGATTGACAAGGGGAGAAATATCGGAGGATCATTCAGTGTGGGGACTCACGGCATGAGCGAAGGATCTCGTCGGAATGCATCAGCCTTGTTGAGGTGAATGGCAAATCTGAGGTCCACATAATGGTCACCATCGGGTGCGTAGTCGATTGGTATCTTCGTTGAAAGAATCAACTTCTCGAAGCCTGATAATGACCTCCTTAATAGACCTTCTAGTCTTCCGGGGGACCGTGGAACGGGAGGCCGCGTTCCCACTATGTGAATGTCGTGTCGCAATCATACGTTTATGGGCAGGTTTCTTAGAATTCAGTCTGTGCATCCGATCTATCACAGGTCGGCGGTCTAGAATACTTAGAATACTTATCAGTATTTAAACTAGTGAGCTAGTAGTAGATGACACCTTACTTGTGGACTATGTAAAGTCAGTGGAACCGTCTCATATGTCTCACAAGTCCAGAAAGAAAGAGCATCGAAATAGATGAATTCGCAGTTCCAACGTCTAGCTTTGCGCCGCGGTACTGGGATATTTGTACATGTTTGATTACTTAACAGGCGTGGGAATGTCATCAGCGGCATGCCGTAAGGATACGTCAAACTTTACACTCGTTAAAACGGATGCAGTCGAACTGAGGGGCTCAGTGTGGTTCTGCGAAATAGAGGCATGGCTTCGCATGATAGTAAGTTTATGAGCCTCGTTACGACCTCTGAATCCTTTGTCTCCATGCGCACATCTCTAGGCCTTATGTCACCATTGTCGTCCGCCTCAGTCGGTCTGACATTGTCATTCCGTCTGCATCGCATGCGCTGGAAAGTGCTTGCAAACCTCAACTCACCCTGGTCCAGAACCCAATGTCCTCAAGGCTTAGAATAATCTTACCATGATTGCGGGTAGTAGCGGTCACTTGACACATTCTGCCCGATCGTCTGCAGTAATAGGAAGGCGGCGGAAGTGGATCATTTACAGCAGCAACACCAATATCCACGGCGACAAGAGGCACCGGCGATGAAGAACTCGCTAAAAGTCAACAAAAGCGCCATTACGTCTCCGTCTCTCAAAAAGGCCATGCCTTTTCAACGCCATCCATCTTATCTCATATCTCACGCTCCTTTGAAGTCCTTCGAGAAGCTTGTTACAATGTTCATCTAATCGAATACGAGATTATCAGATAATCTATCTCGATTGAAGAACAGATACTGCTGGCGCACATTTGTAGGATTTACGAAAATCGGCTTGGTCTACGTCTACAACCAAAGGGCTAAAGCTAGTGCTCATACTCTTCATCTTGTGCGTGTGATAAAATAATCCTATTGACCTGCTTTAGTCTAATTGTGGACATTGGATAGAGAGAACAGGAAGGAGAATGTAATATGTCGGACCTGATCGTTCCAGTAGGAGAATATCAAAAGAATTCTGTAGATACCGGGGAAGATTCAATAAAAGGCTCAATAACGCCTCTCCAGACTGGTTCTTAAAGAATAATACATCGCCTTCGGATTCAACGAAAGTGCATTGTGTGAACGACCGCCAAAGAGCGGACAGAGCAGGCTACTTAATCATAATTAATTACCCGTGACCTAGTAGAGAATATGTGAAACTGACCGTAGAGTCGTAATTATAGTAGCCCCCGAGAACTGGTTTGATGGCTTCCGTGACTTTGGGTAAGTTATCTACATAGACTTTAATGTTAGCTTCGGTCTTCGTCACGAATTAACGAAATGATTACAGAATGGGATTGCTGGGAAGAAATGGTGGGCGACGTGGTCGCTACTAATCTATCCTCGTCATTAGTATCATTGGAATGAATTTATTTTGGACACAACCAACATTATGGAGGAAGAAACGGCCAACCCAGCCAAATAAAGGGCGATCGACGGTGGCTAGTGCCCCTCGAGCAAATGTCCACTGGTCCTAGGGAGCACCGTGAAATTAGTTATAGCACTGTGGAATTTATGATGGCCATATACCTTGCGATAATACGGGATGGTCGGGTCGCTGTGCTGTAAGTAAGTAAACAAGACAATCCTGAACATTAAGACATCGGCAGGTGAGTGTTCTGGGTCGTGCGGCCTTGACTCATCATAAATACCAATTATGTGCCCACTTTGCAGTCGTTGAGAATGTGGGCGAATTTTGATGATTTAGAAGTGACTCACAAGCCATGGAAGAAGGTAATGTGCGCATAGCATAGACCATCCTTTCCGATAACCATATGTACCCAATACTGCTAACATAAACAATATGCCGACGTTGGAAACGATTATTGATGTGCCTAGATAACAAAGTGACTAATGATATCTCAAATATCAATCAAATCCATACTTACGATGTTTCGGCTTAAATAACGTAGATGAAGGCTTATAGTGCTACATAATAAGACTTTCAACAGTTAAGAAGTAAGAAACGGTCAATTTCACACGCACACTTGTCCCAGGCGGATATTTAGGATTGCCCTTCCGGTTGTGCCTAATCCGATAATTTGTCTTGAATGCGCGGTTCAGGTTCTAGAATTCCAAACGTACAAGAGATAAAGCTGGAATCCGCTATACCAGGGACACCTCGATTAGCTCTGGCCACAAAAATGCGGGAAGGAAGAGTACTCACAAAAACTGACGAACAAATAATTTAAACAATGTAAAGCCCGGAGTTTCTTGCAAAATTTCCGTATAGTCCATCCGTACGGCGACCTTTCCATCCGGAAGTTTGAAGTCCTTTCTTGTTGGAGGAATATACGTCTCATCGCGCTCCAGATTATTCGTCGACTTCTATGAACAATAGATCCTATGGTCAACGGTTTGTGCTATTAAATGTAGAGACACGTACATGATGCGTATGGTGAGTGACACGCCAGGAAAAGTAGGGAGTGAGGATGAAGGTATGTAGAACCATGCCAATGGCTGCATTTACCGGACCATATGTGGAGAGCGCGTTGTGTCCTGCCTGATATTCTGGTCAATCATCGTTGAAATTGTAAGACTCGACTCATGACTACCAGACGTGCCTCATGACCTTGACAAGGAACGCGGTAAGTTTGGATTGCAAAATTGAGGCCTGAGGCGACATACCTAAACACCATAGCCCAGAAAAAGTCATTCCTTGCCACCCCCAGTAGAGTAACCAGAGGGCTGGTCGTATTATGTGATGCAGCAGACCGTCGAAAACATTGTTGAGACCTCCAATCGAAGTCAAGGGATTTATGAGGGTGGCAAGGCGATAGAAAATGTATGTCAAAGCAATGTGGCGAATCAAATATCCCAAAGCTATGATGGTGGACCTCTCATGAAGCTGGTGAGGTACGGCGTCGTGCAAATGCTTGAGAGATAGGTTAGGGGGAGTAAACGTTCCTCGCTTTTTACGGGCCTCATATTCAGGCCCGTCCTGGAAAATCTGGAACCACAACATGTTGAGCTCTGAATTCGGCTGTGGGGATCACAGGTCGACTGGGTAAGGGAAAGAACAAGTTTGCGTCACTCTTGTGTCGTCGACTTTTATATCGCTACTCAAAGGATTTGCAACGCCTCATCCAGTAAGCATCAAGAGAAATTCCATCGCCACAGGTTGTCGCGACATGCCGACTAGGAAGACGGATCCATTCCATGATCCGCGATCTAGATTCAGTTTTTTTCGCATCAAGGAAAAATTAGGCATTGCATTTGAACTTACAGACGCCAAAAAAGGACACCAAAACCGAGCTATCCTGGCAAGTAAACGTAGTAACCCTGCAATGCGCATTCAGGGTGCACGTTCGGATTTTCAGCCAAAATTAGGTATTTTGAATTCCTTCTTTGGGTCCTTGGCGTTGGGACTCCGCGTGGCAAATCATTGTGTCTTGCCAATCGCAGTCTCAGGATTTCAACAGTTGGAATACAACATAATGCGTCATTTAGCTATTGCTCCAGCTGTGGGTGCAAAGCGCCCTCAAAGACATGTCTGCGCTCAAAAATGGAGATGCAATGCACTACTATGGTGCACAACTCTTCGAAATCTTACCCTCCATGAATATTGCAAAAGCAACGGATTGACAAATGCAGTCTTCGTCCCAGACGTTCCAATCTTTCAGGAGTGAAACGTTGACTGGCGCTCAAACACCGCAATCTGTTGAACATGACATCTCCAAGGAAGTCGGATCACCGAACTTGCTGAGAAATCTGAAATATACAGTACATGCACTGGGCCGAATGTCATACTATGCGATTATCCCGGAGATAAAGTCTCTGCGCAACCTTAGTGCAATGGTTATCTCTGGCCTGACTAAAGTTCAGAAGGGATGAGGAAAGAGAAGGAATACACCGAATGGACACAGTAATAATACATTTACCTACTTACTCATCAAATGCAAGTGCTAACTTCATTTGCATTCTATCCGCGCTGTCAAGGTGACGAACTGTTTTTCAACACCATAATGCTCAGTGCTCGCGCGTCACGGTTAATTGAATACGGACCGGGAACCAAACATATGATGAAACAGATCAAGGAATGGTCTATGCTAAGAAAACAACCTGTCCAACTAAAGAATGATTTATCGAAATGGTCTGGTATTAGTATATGATTTTCGAGTCCGCAGAAAATATACTCTACTAAAAGTAAAGAGTGTTTTATATGAACAACACAGTCGCGTATCCAGCTGTGGATATTCTCTGTATTTTGTTGGGCCTAAGTTGGTGAGCGAAATGAAATATTCCTCACGGAAGTAAGAGCCATCTCGCGAGCAGCTTCGGGAAATTAGGTGTTCCAAGACCAGTTACAGGATCCCATCCAGGAACAGCGGTGAAACCAGCCGTGCCACAGCCCTGGTTGCCCCCTTGTGTGATGTCGTTGAAAGCGCCAGTAAAGGGGTCAGAGTAAATCTGGACAGAGAGACGCAAGTGTTCGGCAACATGGTTCGGGTGCAAAATGACATAAATACGTACTGCTGGGTTGATAAATCCGATAGGTTTCTTCCCGATTGTAACGCGGGCGTCATTTACCATGGTAAGAATAGATGCAACGACCGGAGCTGATGCCGAAGTTCCAAATACACGAGAGAACCTGCCATCGACCTTGTGCCATTGCTATCAGAGGCAAGGTACAAGCGCGCTATTCAAGGAACAAGTACGCACCGCAACGACATAATTAGCACTAGAAATGCGAGACAATTAGTCAGTGATCTTCTGATAATAATGACGGAAATGAAATGTTACCCATTCGCGGAAATGTCTGGGTAGGCGCGGCTCTGGAATGAAGTTGCATCAGTTATCGTTGACATTAGAACTGAAGCACTTACAGTTCCAGTTGAATTGTAGATACTAGACGCGTACGCTGGCTTGTGGTTCTTGAGATAATTACCAACGGCCTTCTTTTGGTATGCCGGTATGGGGAAGTAGTTGCTGAACCCCCCCCACTGAAGATCACTTGTTCGCAGGCACCTTCCGGGTCAGTCACGTTCGACCCGGGATTAACTTGAGTTGCTCCTATAGCTGTGATGTACGGGCAACTCGAGGGGAAACCTATCCGGGGCGGCGTTAGTGTCGCAAATTTAGCTATACTTGGAGTGAATTCTTTGCCTGGGTTGAAGATGACACCGTCTGCGGTCTGAGATCCTATGTAGCGTATTGTTCATCAATGTAGGAACGACCAACATTCTTATAAAACCATACCATCGGCATTAAGGCAAAGGCCACCATTTCCTGAAAGTCGTAGATGAGCACTCTGTATATCGCAGGCCCCGGAAAGGAAACCAAGAACCGAGCTAGAGACGTACCAGCCACTCCATTGTCACCTGACGAATAGACCACCGTTACTCCCATCAATCCGAGTTTCGCATACCTAAACAAAGATAAGCGGCGTTGCATGACTAGCTGACAGCTAAAGTACAGACTCGGCACATTGTCGAGCAGTATAGAAAGGTGAGAGGTCCGCCTCGTTATATCCATATGAAGTTGAAATGACGTTGGCAGGTTTGGTGATTCCACAATCATTAGTATCTAAGATTCAATATAGGGTTAATCATGAGCGAGGAGCTACATGATGTCATGCGCACTATTGTAGCCGTTCGGGAAACCGTCAGGATAGATGCCGTCTTGGTTGGGATCGTCCCCACCTTCGAAGGTGCAATATGTGCCATCCAGTGCGTCAAGCAAGTTGTTGAAGGATGCCCCTAAGAGAAAAGAGGTTAATTGACTTGCCCGCAACGAACAAGACACCAGGAACAAAAACCTTGAGGGATATCTCCAACTTGGTACAGGGCAACCTCTTGCTTCGAGCCCACCATATTGACCAAGTTCATCGCGTATTGCAAGTCAAGATTTGACTCTCCGTTGAAATCAAAGCCGGTCTGTACAGTTTGCACGACACCTATCTGGGCGTTAGCATTTGAAATGGAAATGGAAATGGCTCCGACGAACCTCCATCAATCGAAACCAATTTTGGCGACTTTCCAACCAGAGCGGTGGAGAAATTTTTGTTAAACATGTCAAGGTCTGACTGGAGGTAAGCCTGGGGCGTATATTCCACTTTAGGACGGAGCTTTAGTCTACCTCGTAAATGCAGAAATAACAAGAAAAAGACGAACCGATACCGAAAGTGTTTTTGCTCGACGCCAGAGGTTGGTAAATGAGGCCGTAAAGAGCCCTCAAGCAAACAGGCGTGATAAGCTTATCACAATTTTCCAACTGACCGAACAAGGTGCTAATCGTCCCAGTGGTTTTCGGCGTGATACCGATACCAGGAAGACCGATCTTTTTGGCAGGTACAGACGTACCACCTCGCTTCCTGAGCACTGCATCGAAATGAATGGAGGGCGTTACGATCTCCACGTGAGGAGAGACGTGTTCAGGAAGATGATAGGAATCGCAAGCTTGAAGAGCGCACCAATTAAATTTCCACATCGTAAGAGCATGAGGAAAGACTTACCGACATGTTGATCACCGCCATTATGAGAATATACGTTGTATTCCGTCTGCAGGAGACGCTCGGCTTCTTCTACAGTCATATTGACTTGTATCCAAGTTTTAGTGGGAGACACCTTCATTCTCGACTCATCAAATCCAGCATCGACAAGCCAGGTCCGAACGGTATCAACTGTTTCCTTGCTCGGCGCGAACGTCTTCGCCACCTGCGCCGGGCTCCAGTGGTTTCCGTAGTTTGGGGACTCCGGATGGGAGACATCCATGAGCATCTCCTCCAGTCTGTCCATATTCGACTGGCGAAGGCCAAGGCGCAACGGCAGAACTTCCGATGCCTCGTATCTGCGAACGAAGGACCACCCGGCGGGTATTTGCGATCTCTTTTCGTGTAACACGTAGGAGGCCTGGACCGCGCCACCCAGAGATAGAAGCGCGAGGAGGTTGAGGAAGAGAGGTGAGAAGCGCATCGTTCAGTAAAGAAGGAAGGGCAGATGTGGGTCGAGTACTGAAGTCGAAACGGAACGCCATGAAGCACGATGAACGGAGCTTTATAAGGATTAGAGTACAAGGTACAAGCAGCACAAGGATGCCCTCGAAGTTGCGCATGGCTCTGGTAGCCCGCGCTGTGATTGCCAAGTACGTCAGAGAACCATAGGGTGTGATGTAAAAAGAATCATGCGTATCGTGATGCATAGTTCTGCAACAGTGAGGACGCTCGTCTCGGGAAGCTGCGGTCTCTCGGAAAGCCCATTAGATGAAACATTGTCATGGTATGCTTCGCAAGGAAGAACAATATCGATTGTTGACCAGAAAGCGAGATCTTGCAGTCCAGTTGGGCGCTTCATTGAGAGCAGCAGGCTGCAGCACATGTGCATCGAACCAAAGGTGGCGGTAAAGGGAAATGAAATTGAAGGAGAGAGTTTACCGACGGCAACCACATGGTGGGACGGAAGCTAAAAATAGAAAGAGCTTTCCACCAACCGTCCCCCCGCTGGACCATAAGTTCAACTGAGCGACCATCATTGCATATCAGAGATAAATCATGCGGTTATTCTTGATCGAAGTGAGGGAGATGGTGTCATGGAATCACGAGTTAGAAATAGTGGAATTTCCAAAGACATGACATCGGCAAAAGTTGGCGGGTATCTGGCCAGTAGATAGCAGCAATGATTGAAGGTGGAATTGAGTTGCGCATGTTGGGATGCTTGTGATGGAGTAGATAAGGCTTCAGTAGAGGTAACATCGTTGAATTTTAAGACGCATGGAAAGAAAGAACGAATAAAGCATGCACTCACTTAATAATGATCAGCTTACAATCCAGCGAGGCAACTTTTACCGTTCCTCGTGGTTTACGAAGGTCGATCCTGCCCAAAAGCTCCGAAATAAAAGTGAATATCGGAGGTGTTACGGCTGTAAGCGTTCAAGCTCGACTAAGAGGAGACTAGGAAGATCAGCGAGTGAACGAACATTCCGAAAACCAAAGTTGGCCTGGTCAACATACATGGCGATCCGTAAGGCGGGTGGGTAATTGTTCCCTCTTGTCACTAGTACCCATGTGCCTAAAAACTATTTCATAAGTTAGCAATGACGCCGCAAAGAAAGAGAAAGCTTTATACGAGCATAGTGGCGTAGCCTTTTTCCGTGAAGAACTTTCGTTTCTCTAACCCTGACACAAAGCCGAGTAGTTATTGCCACCAGTAGGCAAATTGAATGAAGCAGCGCATCTTTAGTTCCGGATTCATAACCCAGAAAGCGTAGCCTGCAGGGAAGGGATAAGAAATGTAGCTGCAGTGCTGACCCGACGATTTAGGGATATTGCCTACTACAAAGGGCTTGTGTAAAAGGTCGGGTGAACAGAAATCAAGACTTTGGATTGTGAATTACGCACAATTGAAGGGGTTTTTCCCCTAAGAAACGAGGATAAGGAGCGACGAGCTCGATAACTGGCTAATGCCGCAGCCCGGGCCGGAATGAGGAATGAGAAGCATCAAGATTTGAGAATGTCAGACTGCAGTCTACGAGGGTCCGAAATGAAACATCCAGCTGCATAACAACAAATAACACAACTGGGACGGAGGGACGTTGGAGGGATGCATTGTCAGGCATAAGTAGCTTCAACGATAAAGATCTGGCTCTATCGGGAATATCAACCAACACGAAGAAGATTCCCGCTGGCAAACCACGCACCTTCTTAGAAAAGGAACCTTGTATCTCTGAACCTTAGAACTCTCGGAAAGTCTGGGAAACCAGTGGTGGAAATGGGAGACAGTTCCAAAGCATCGACAATACTGAGAGACTTTGAAGTAATGCATCATCAAGCAGGTATTTGCATGAGTTCGTTGATCTTGTCACCACTCTCTGCTACAGCATCTACAGGGAGAAGGTAAATATATGCAGGACATCATGGGAGAATTCTTCATACGCACCATTTACTGTACTTTGCGCTGCTGTCGGGATGAATCTTGATCACATAATATAGATATTGAGTGCTCGAGCCAATATATTGCGGTGGTTTATGTAAATTCGGAGGAGACAGTCGTCGTTATCATTGTCGTTGAGAGCAAAAAGTTGCAAGTTAGATTTCCTTATTTGGCTTCTGATTGGTCAGCCAACATATCACGTGTTGCTGTTACCAGCTCGGGGCTCGGAGGCTGGAACTTAGAATTAGAAAACCTCCTCCGACATTGACTAGTACACTGTCACATTTCTTCTTGTACGTCACATTCATGAACTATGTCTGTGAAATTTTGACAATTAAGTTATTCTTACAGGAAAAAGTGGTTAGCCAAGTGCGAAGCCTCTGTGATTCGTGGATCGTCCCGGCATCAATATTGGCATACTATAATTCATTGTCCCTCAAACCGTTCCGACTTCAGTCGCAGCTTATCTTCCTAATCAAAATGAATGCCATCGATCCCTATCTCTTCGTGTTCAGCATGTACAACGGGTTTCGATGGTGTAGAGAAGGCATTGTCACTGACAGCAAGTCCAGGTTGGCTGCCACTAGGATGTCGAAAACACATTGTTGCGACTTCAAAGCTTCGTGGACGGATTGATTCAAGACGTCTCGGATGGGGAGTTTCCCCTCTTCTGATGGTGTGTCCACTGTATTTTTTTTATTCTGGATAGACTAACACCCCTCGTCTTGGCCCATTATCAGTCTCTCGACTTTCAGGGATCAACCGCACATCTCCTGGAACAGGGTCTGTGATCGCCATATTCGTCTCTTTGCCTCGATGTCGTCACTTTTCTCATTGGCTCTATCTACGAGTATTCCTTCGCCTTGTGGTATCTCTATTCCATATTTTCTCTTCGTTATCTACTTCCTTGCTATGTACTTTTTCAGCCAAAGGTTCGTTTCAAAGATATCGATGGAAAGCTCATCAAGATGGTGGAAGCCAATTTGAATGAGGTGATGACATCCTGTCGATAGCACTACGATATCTCCTGAGGGTAAGTGGTGTTTGCCATTTGTGCTTTATCGTAAACGTGCGCTAACTCCGCTTGGTCCTTTCTCTACCCCTGTCCATCTCCTTCCTTCATCCAATTTGCATCTTCCATATCTACGTCCTTTCACTCTACCTAACCCAATCTTGCACTCCTTGTTGCCGTAAACGTTAATCCCTGGTCTTATCTGCTCTCCTCTCCCTTATCAACCATCAACTACCTCATTCCGATGTCCTTCCTCGTCTTCTCTCGATCTATCTCCTCCCTATACAGGGGCTGCGAAGGCTCAGTGGCATGGTCGACATGATACGTCATTCCGGAAGAATACTAAACTCTCCTACCTGAGCCGGAGGATGGCGAGAAGGACCTGCTCGACATGACCTTCGGATACGCTGACACATCTTGGCTAGGGTCCAGGTCAAAAGACGAAGGAGCTAGCTGTTCCCTCCGCGACGAGGAATGCGTTTCTCCTGTCTGACGTAGTGCTCATCCATCCTACAGTATGTCGAAGACGCGGAAAAGTTGCATGTCCGAATTTTCTGTCTGTCTTTCCCAACATCCAAGGCCTGCGTAGATCGGAGAACCTCGAACTCTGTTCGAACCGCACGGAGATTGGGATATAAGGACGTGGATCGTCTCCCGTGCTCCGTAAGCACTCCGATCGTCTTTTTGTGATAAAAATCAGAACTTACGATTTCCATGCTGCAGATCTTATTCTTATTTCGTTTCGCGATCGTACCCTCAGTCACCAAATCGCTTATCGGCTCTTCGGCATCTCGGACCCTCGAGGAAATGGAGCACATGGCACACTCCTTCAACAGCGTTTAGGTCGCCTCTAACGCATGAGGTCATGTGTATATGCTCGCCAACTCCCATGCTGCAATTTCCAACCCACGCACTTTAAACGTTCTGACACCGAACCGTTCTAAGGACTCCGTTCCGAACCACATAATACTTTCTCGATCGACTGAAGGTTATTATCGTCCTCCGAGCCTCGTTAAAGCCACTCTGGCGCCTGTTATCAACATTACTCCATCCCTTCTTACCGGTGTATCCTTTAGAGCGCTCGTGCCATTCAGTGCAACTCACGCTTGGCAAAAAGTGTCTTACTCCCGTCCTGCGATGGCACATCCATATTTGATGTCATATCTCCAAAAATGCGGGATTGCCTTGACATGGCATGACATGGACGTCTATTTGTCTTTGCCTTCATTCAGGATGCAATGCAGACAGTATAAGCGCGTCCGGCTAGAAGGGGGATTATCGACGCAACATGCGATGCTTATCAACGTACGTATCCAAGGGCCTGTAGAGGAGTACCGGAAGTCAAAGGTGAACTAGAGGTAGACTAGAGGTCGGTTCTAGCGCGACTATCACGAGAGAAGAATCCAGCGTCAACGGTTAGAAGGTAGATGGACGGACTCTAGATTGACAAGTAAGTCGGCGCCCACTGAAGGGCAAAATTTCCAGACGTTTTCTTGACTGTCCGGACGTACATATCGGATGGAAGACACTGCTGGTGATACTTGACGTATTCGAGGCAACCCTCCTAGACTAGCATGGCAGAACATGACAAGAGCACTAATAGCCATGGAGTCTTTAATTATAGGCATCCGCTTTGTAGAAGTGACCGACGACCCGGAACAATGTTCGCTTGACGACGAGCCCTTAGGCCTAATGGCTTGAACGACAAGACATCAATAAGACGGATTTGATGACGACTCTTCTAGATCTATGAGACCGGATATGTACCAGCTGAAAATTGAACTGTACAAGCTTGTACACAGGGTCTTACGCCTATGAAGGGGAATCCAATATCAGATTTATGATGCCTTCATGCCTTCATGCGAGATCCCGCACAGAAATGGGGAAATCTATCGCAAAGATGTGCAAGAAGGCGGAGTAAGTAGCCACGTGTTCGGCAAGTAGGCCGAAGCATGTCCACTACTGTCTCCACGTCTCAGCACAATTTTAGCAGTTTCTGTGCATCCTGGCTTCTTCTGGCTATCCCGCATTCATCAATACTCGCAGAGACTATCCTTGTGCACGATATTTAGGTGTTTTGGTAATAATCAGCTTGCTACAGTGATCGTTTGGCTCGGCGGTCACTTGCAGGCCCACTCAATTGCTCCGGAGTCATCTGCCGATATCTAGCTTCCTTGCCACACGGTTGATTTGATGAGGTTCCTGGTCCAAGGTTCAATAAAGTGTTGTATTCCGTGACATGGCATAAGAATAGAACTCAACCACGACCCCGTCCGCGATCGCGTCGGTGTCAAATTGGCGGCAGAATAAAAGGCTCATTCAAGGCCTTCCTCTTCTTTCCTTCTCCAACGACTTATACCCTTCCTTATCCTCTATACCCCACAATGTCCTTCGTGGGTTCGTCTCAGCGAAGTACGATGGGCACGCGCTTGCAGGGGAAACTGGTACGCCTTTCTCTCCTATATCGTATGCCTCTTACTGACTGAGCCCATTTCCAGCATGTTGTACCAATAACAGACTGGACATCCACGGCATATCAAGGTGTCGTGTACTCGCTACGTGGCATGCTGCAAACTAACGACTTGTTGTTAGCACCTTCACCCACAGACAGTGGCAGCGGCAGCAGTTTGCTCTTCTCCCATCCCAGCATGCAGCTCAGCGCGCCAAGACGGCGAGGAAACCCTTGCGCTCCTCCCCACTCGCTGGCCCCGCACTATCCAACGACCGCTCTGTCGTATCTCTCGCAGACAGCGATCCAGCGCCCAGGCCATCCTCCTCCGCCTCTATGAGGAATATCTCGGAGATGCTCCCAACCCAGCCCCTTTCTTGCCATTTGCGCTCTAAATCCTCTCAAAGCGTCACGCGTCCCAATTCTCGAAAATCCATCTACCCTCCATCCCCTTCCCCGTCTCCCCAACCTCATCTGTCGCCCCAGCATTCTTCATCAGGCTCTAATGTGACACCAGCACGTTCATCCAGGCGTCTTGTCAAAGTCCGGAAAATCGAAAGACCCCCATCCGTTGTGCATCCACCAAGAGAAACGACGGTGCATATGGAGGGTGTTTCAGCTCCTAGTCTCCCTGATCTCCTTGATCGTATAGCGCGCCCACAGGCACAGCTCAGGGTGGATCAAGCTAATGGGGATTCTTCCATTCAGCCTCGGCCGCCATCCGCCTCGAGTACTGCTTCTGCGGGACCATCTTTCTCCACGCATCTGAACGCAAATACGGCAGCCACGGACCCGGCGAGACACAATCTATTCTGAAACCGACCGCCCCTGTGGACAACTCATGGTATGTTCACAGCCCATACGACATCACGCCGAAATTCTCGCGGCTCAGCTTAGCTGCGCCCAACGTGGTTATGCCCGTTTCCGCCAAGCAGCATAGAAAGCAACTCTCGAGGGCTACTTCTGTACGAAGCACCAATAACACGAGCAGTGGGAGCGCGACTCCCGAGTCGAGCAGGCGCAGCTCAGTCTCACCGACCGTGGGCTCTTTGGGGAGGAATAGAACCATCACCATCCCGGGAAGCATCAAGGTCACGCGCTCCCCCACGAACGATGGCATTGATAATGATTCCGAAAATACCACCACCACCACCACCATCGATAAGGACAGCACGGACGACGCCAACTATAACCACCAACCGAACTGGCTCAGCGTTCCACCACAGTGCGAAATCAGCCCAAGCCGGAAGGGCAGCCTCACGTCTCTGCGCAAAGTTTCCACCGCCTCGAGCACCAGCCCAACACGTTCCAGCAGCGCCGCATCCTCGGCAGCCAGCCTTCCTCTGAGCTCTCAATCGTCGAGCGTTAGGAGCAGCTACTACTCTGCGTGCACCTCGTTTAGTGACAGCGAAGAGACGGCGAATGATATCCACACTCTCAGCGGACGCTGCTGCCGTTACCGATGTCAATGACGGGAACGCCCTTGATTCAGAGTTGTCTGGGGCGAGCGTTATCAAGTGCAAATCAGTGCTCGCGAGAGTGAAAACCTGGCGCCGAACTATGTCTCCTCCGCTACCATCCTCCCATAATTCGCAAGGAGATGGTGTGACGGCGACGGATGCGGGCACGGATCTTCAAGCAAAAGGTTCGACGTTGTCCCTCCGCGCCGCAAACACGCCGTGCTTGTGCGGTCGCGGAAGAAAGTCGACGGCGGCGAGGTTGAGGTCAAGCGTGTCAGTGTCGTGTCCCCACTTCCAAATCCTATTCGGAGCCAGCGATTCGGGCACGGAAGAAAAGTGGGTCGGTGAGAAGGATGTGGGCCGCCTTGGTGCGCGGTAAAAGTCACAGTGGGGTGGCCACAATGTTTGAGCGGGAGAAAACCCCAACTTAATGGACTTGGACTAAAACGCTTGCGCGGTATTCGCGTTCTCAACAGACAAAATTGTACTTATAGTGAAACTTGAGGACGGTAGTGTATGTACATCCAGATTCTGACATCGGACAGCCCAGAGTGTTGTCCTTCCCCTCGTTTGGCTTATTGAGTGATACCCTTACCTTAAGTAGATACCTTGAACGACTTGTATATCATCCATATATATTTGCCACTGCATTCATCAGTAGTAGGCAGCCTGTTGGCTCTGCAGGCTCTCTCTGACTAAAAATAACGAAGGTAAAGCCATATAACAATATATACAGAGTATGTATTTACATTGCGCAATGCTTTCTCAGACGTCCATGCCGAGGAAAACTTCATGTAAATTATCCTAAAGCAAAATACTACAAGAATGTCTGTGCTTTACCTCCAGACAATCAATCTTCATTTATAGAACTCGAGTACATTCAAGGGCAGTGCCCATCTTCAACCATCCACTCAGCCCAACGACCACACCGTCCCTGGTAAAACACACAAGAGGAGCACTGTTAGAGAGGTCATGCGACGAACCTTCCAGGCGGATGACTCACCTGATTACATTCGGAGCATGTGGTTGGATTACCCAGATGGAGATTGCCATAGTTTGCGGTCATCGTGGCACATATCTTTTCCCAGTTGTTCCAGTCTTGAATATTTGCCAATCTGCCGAGGTATCGCTTGGTTAAAAGAAGGGAAAATAAGTACGACAGCCAGCAATCCTGTGAATGAACACGAGCTTACATGAAGACCACGTTGAACACAGCCCTTAAGGGAATTATTGGTGAGTTCCTGCAGTTAGAAAAAGTATGACTGGGCATTTACTTTGTCGTCGAACTTGTCAAACCAAGGTGTGCAGGTAGGCTCGTTGAAGTCCACCTCCCAGTGAGCAGTAACCTTTCCGCATGTTCCCTAACATGAAAGGAGTTGTCAATCACCATTCCGATACACAATCATACACGAGTTTCGCACCTGATCTTCGCAGCGAGAAGGAAATATACCTCGGCCATGGATTCGAATCGACTTATTCTGGCACTCTTCCACTGCGTTAAATCCCAGCGGGACATTTACGAGACTCGCGGTGTATTCCATCGTCGCGTAGCGCAGCATCCCGGAGGGTGCAGTCCGTCCCATCCAATGCCACGACGCTTCCTAGATTCCTCTTCCCTCTCATAACTCTCCTGGTCCTCCTTGTTCTTTCGCTCTTGGTCCCATCGTATCCTATCATTGCGTATGCCACGGCCCTCCTCTTCCCATGCCTCCCTCACTATATTGCGATTTTCTTCCTCGCGATCCCACTGGCGTCGGCGTTCCATGTCAAAGAGCATGTCCGTATAGTACCCAATAAAGAAAATTATCACTGCACCCAGGATGAGAAAGCGCCATTTGGTTGTCTGGGGTATCATGACGATACGGATGCCCGACTCGCATGTTCCATAGCTTCCTCGAGGCACCGACAGAAACGGCTGTGTCTCTGTTGGATCCTGGAAATGTGTATGACGTGGAGGAGTTTCCCTATATCTGGGCTTGAGGGGTACTGCGACTGCTCATAAGGTGGTGGCCTATCGAAAGGTAAAGCACATTCATAACTGATCAACAGCATGTCGGGCATAGGCTCCGCGAGAGATGCTTACCTACTATTTGCCCCATCGGAAGCGTCTCCTGCAGTCCGTCTGGTCATCTTGGACGTGAATCTCGAATGGTGTCCTTATCGATGGCGATTCAAAAGAGACAGAACCAACAGTGTTGTGGGCGCTTATAAGCATGGCCTCGCGGTTTAAGTTCGGGCTGAGTTTGAATTCACGTGTTGTCACCAGGCAAGTACGACCGGCCTGAATGTTTGAACCTGGTTGAAGGTAGATAATATAAGTAGATAGAGAGCTCTCAGAAACAAATCGGGCCTGAATTATACCTTTGCCATTCCTGCAAGGACCGCCCATGCAGGTATCATAATGGTGGACCTACAACATATTTGGACGTCAACTTATTCTTCTCATCTGCGGTGTGCCCAGTGGCAAGGCCAACAATTTAACAAACACTAGACGTAAAAAGTCTCCGCAAAAAAAAACTGTCCACTTGCTGTGAAACAGTTCCACACAGGAGTTCATTGGCCAGTCCTAGGACAAAGTCCCTTTTCTTGACCAAGCGGATAAGCACTATAATTCGTTTTTGTCTGGAGTGAAAATACACTATCACCACTTGTAGTTTAATTCAGGTAACGAGGGATTTATCCAGGAGAGAAGTCTGACACATTTACAATGAACTTAATATTGAGATGGCATTACAGTAGTCGACAGAAGAGGAATACGCAGTAAAATTGCACCTGAATGCGGTAGTTGAACCCACAAGAGAAACAAATCCTATGTGAAAAACTGTAAGGAGCGTGACGACCGCCTAGCCGTGCAGATCGTTGTCTTTCAAGAGAGCCTCCAGCGCAGCGTATCGCATTGCATCCAGCGCAAGATCGGTCGATTTATCGATTTTTCCAAGCTTCACGAAAAGTTTGAAAAGCACACGAAGCGCTTCTGCAATGCAGAACCCCGCATTGGTCAGCTCCTCGTATAACTCTTCCGCCCTGCGTAGTAGATCCTCTCCCTCTTGATATTGTGCCTCGCCAGCTTTGGAGGACATGGGTGATTCAAGCGGAGGCTTAGCTAGGAACGCATCGACGTCACGCTCCAAGCTAGCGACCTGCTTGCGCCGCAAGCCGGGCGCGAAGCTCGTGGGGTCGGTACACGCAGGGCAGGTGCATGTGAAGCCGTAGTGGGCGAGGGTCTTTTGCCGAAGGTCGACCGGATCAGACTTGTCGCAGTAGCAGTAGAAAAGTTCCTCGTCGACTTTGATGCGCTTTGTGGCGAAAAATTGGATAGTGAAGGAAACGACGTCGAAGATTTGGCAGACATTTGGAATACAACTGTTACATTACACATTATATCAGTAAGGGCGCAAAAATGAAGGCATATGTTTCCCCCCAAAAAAGTGTGTGAGAGTTTGCGTTAAAAGTGAGAGGAACATACCTATGATTAATCCTCGATCCGTCGTTCGCCACCGCGACGTAACCGGTTATATTGGTGACATCTGCACCATCAGGTCCGGCCAAATGCGAAACTCCATACCCATTAGTGCGCATCACGCCCAGCAACGGCCCACTTCCGTCCGCAGTGTGAGCGTTCCAGAGCGATTTGTACGCGTCTCTGCGTTCCTCGCTCATCCGACTGACGGCCATCTCCAGGCGTTTCTCTGCCTCATCCAACTGGATTTGCTTAAACTGTTCAAGAGTGTATCGTTTCGAGACTGGAGGGCAGAAGTGCGCCACAGAGCGCGGAAAGACGAGAAGAGGGCGTTCGGCGAACACAAATTGGCCATCTCTAGGCCGCGCGTGGCGAAAACGCCTTTACCCTTTCCTGGGGATTGGCGGACGACGTGGTTAGGCGTTGGGTATGGCGGCTTGGGCACGCGTTGGCAGAAACCAGGGTAATTGAACACTTTTCGCTTGGTTTCTCCGAGAACAATCCACTCGGTATGGCCATCAGGGTCGTCGGGGGCGTCGTAGTACTGGTATGGAATCGTGGCGATCCTAGCGGTGGCTCCCTCTAGGGCCTTGTGTGTCAAGGGGTCAATGGCAACGAAATTTATATCGACGGGTTTGTAGTCTTCTGGTATGCCTGCATGGTTAAACGAAAAGAAATAATACTTATTGAGTATATGCGCCACAATAGGCTTAACTTACCTGTTTCTTCGAGTTTTCCATAAGATAGTGGCGTCAAGACTGATATTATATGATCATCCTTAGTAAAACACGGACCAAATTTCAAGAAGCGTACTCACTTGGCTGACTTGCAATGGGCGTTTGAGACGGTTCTATGATAAGAGGCGTCTCTGAAGAGGAGGCATCTCGATTGGAATTTGCAGCTGCAGCTGCCTTGGCCATAGCCTTCTTCTTCTGCTTTTTTTTCTTGTTATTTTGAGGCATAGTGAACGAGGTAGGAGGTGAGTGGCTTGGAGGGGAAAGAAAGCCAGTGAGTGCTCGTTCATCGGATCCCTTCTTCGATTTCTCCTATCACGTGTGGCTCATTCTTGCGCACCACGCTTTGACCACACCACCCATTCTTTTATCCTGCAAAAGCTTCACTTTCGGCCTTTGCGGTAGGCCTCTTTACTTGTGAGAACCACACACTTTCGCCCTAGTCATGCCAGTACATCTAGGTATAGAATGCCATCAGGCGTCCTTCATTTCCCGAGCCTGAGTCGCTAGCTACATAGTATATCTGCGGTGAACCAGTGACAGTTCAGACTGGCTTCCCAAGCCTTACGTCACTCAGAGGCAGAGAAGAACAGGACCATTAAACAGACGACAAAAGACAAAGAAAGCCATTCGAAGAGTGTATATAGTCCAGTAGTCAACCAAGTGCATTCTGATTATCAAGCGATAAATCACATTTTTACAATTGGAGTTGCAATTGCGAATTTGTGCAGGGACCAAGAACAAGCAAGCAGGTTGTCGGCTGGTATCAAAGAAGTCTTCGCCCTGGAATCAGAACTTGAGAATCAAAGGCTGGGGCAAATATTTTGAAAGAATGAATAGCAAGTGTTACACAGGATGAGGAGATGGTGGAACAAGGTGGAGCAAGTGTGGAAAGGACGACGATGAGAAAAAAAAGGCGTGTGGGAAGATAAACTGAAATTGAATGTCCGAATCGCGATCGGCATTTGCGGCAGTCGGAAGAGGTTTGCAACTGGACATTTCGTGACCTCCATATCTTCAAAGCGTGTCTCGTAAGGACCCTCGAACCATGGCCAGCCTAATAGCCATCCTCGACTTGAAAGGGAAACCCCTTATTCAGCGGTCATATCGCGACGATGTGCCAGCGTCGTACGTTGAACGATTCCTACCCCTCATCCTGGATATCGAAGAGGAGGGCCAACAAGTTACGCCATGTTTCTCGAGCCAAGGCATCAATTACATGCATATCCGACATTCAAATCTTTACCGTACGTCTCTTGCTCTTCAGCTTGCCAAAGCTGAACTAACTGAGGATGGGATTCCGACCCACAGTGCTAGCACTCTCAAAACGCAACACCAACGCGGCAGAGATCATCATCTTCCTGCATCGGCTGACGCAGGTGCTCATCGAATACTTCAAGGAGCTGGAGGAGGAGAGTATACGCGACAATTTCGTCATTATATACGAGCTCATGGATGAGATGATGGATTTTGGGTACCCGCAGACGACGGAGAGCAAGATCCTGCAGGAATACATCACCCAGGAGTCGCACAAGCTCGAGATCCAGGTGCGGCCCCCGATGGCCGTCACAAACGCCGTGTCGTGGCGGACAGAGGGTATTCGGTATCGGAAGAACGAGGTGTTCTTGGACGTTATCGAGAGTGTCAACATGCTCGTTCGTGTTTTCGTCCTTCTGTTCCGTTTGTGGGACCCGCGCTGACGGACTGCTATCTCACAGGTCAATGCCAATGGCAACGTCGTGCGCTCGGAGATTCTTGGAGCTGTGAAAATGAAGTGTTATCTATCAGGCATGCCAGAGCTGCGGCTAGGTTTGAACGATAAAGTGATGTTTGAGAGTACAGGCCGAAGTGCGTTACCTAGGCTCTTCCCCATTACCTCTCTCATCTCCGTACCAGCTGCCCGCGGGAAGGCGATCGAAATGGAAGATGTCAAATTCCATCAATGTGTTCGTCTATCGCGGTTCGAAAACGACCGCACCATCTCGTTCATCCCGCCGGACGGCGAGTTCGAGCTCATGTCCTACCGCTTGTCCACCCCCGTAAAACCACTCATCTGGGTCGAGGCCGCAGTTGAGAGCCACAAAGGCAGTCGCGTGGAGTATATGGTCAAAGTGAAAGCCCAGTTCAAGCGGAGAAGTACGGCGAACAATGTGGAGATCTATGTGCCTGTGCCGGACGATGCTGACAGTCCAAGTTCCGGGTGCGTTTTCCTTCTTGTTTTAATTCTGCAAGAATATTCAACCTTCGTTTGCTAGGCATCAACGGGAAGTGTGCAGTACGCGCCGGACAAGTCCGCATTTGTGTGGAAGATCAAGCAACTAGGAGGAAGTCGCGAGTTCCTGATGCGAGCGCACTTTGGTCTTCCCAGTGTCAAAAGTGGTGCGTGTCGCCCATCTCTACCTCAAATTACTTCCGCTGATATTATCCACTGTAGAACAAGACTTTGAGAAACGCGCGCCCATCACCGTCAAGTTCGAAATCCCATACTTCACAGTATCAGGTATCCAGGTCCGATACCTCAAAATCGTAGAGAAGAGCGGGTACCAGGCTTTACCCTGGGTGCGGTACATCACGCAGAACGGAGATGATTATAGGTCCGTCTATCCTCCAATCTCTACTGCTTTTCTTTAGCTTCTAATTCTCGTGTGGTTTTACTTTAGTTTGCGGACAGCACTGGAGAAGGGCAGTGCACCGATCATGCCGATGTAGTTGATGATTTTCCCCTGTCTTGTTGTGTTTTTGCTTGGAGTGTAGGTTTGAATAAAGGTGTGCTTTGTACTTGGATCACGCGCATCTGTTGTCGACCTCCTTGGATGACAAGTTTGTTTCTACGTTCTCTAATCTATGATGATAAGCTAATAGGTGGTTTCCGTCTGTTCTCCTGTGAAAGGTAGAACTGACTCGACGATCTTGCGGCAGTGGCGAATCACATAGTCTAATTAGACTAGCCAGGCGTGGTGTTAAGTATTGCTCATAACCAGGGTCCTGGATGCCCTTGCCCCTCGTCCACTTATCAAACAATGGCTGTATGTTTCGGAAGGATTGCATTGACATACATATGTGCGGTCTGAGTCTGATTGAGAAACGCTAAAACGACCACAAGGATGGATCGTTCGGATTATATAGTAGAACGGGCCCGATACCAATCGTGTGGGTGTAGACGTGAAGAAGGATGTCGAGTCAGAATTATGATGGTAGAAGAAGAGACAGAGAACAGTGGATTTCGAAGTGCGGTGTGTGCATGTGAGTACTAGTGGCATTTCCCGAAGTCGTTTATAAAATGGCTTTCTCATTGCCGTGCTTGTTCCGCCGCTTTGCACTAAAGCGATCTCCCACAGAACACCGAGTAGCTCGCGCGAAAGCATTTCAATACTCCTATCATGAACGCGGGTTCCTTAATAAGAACAAGATGCAGAAGGCGCCTCTCTATGCGAAGGATCCAACTCCTGGCGTGCCTTTAGCGTCCTCGACGGGCTCAATTGCAAGTGAGTTCAGATAACATGCCTTCCTCGAAGTCTTAATTCTCCTTGTCCCCAAGAATACACAGTCGTGCCACTGTCCTATGGAAAAGTCGAGGATGCGGGAGGTAAGATGGGTCCCAACAATGCTGGAGTGACTATATGTTCATCCATTATAACAGTCGTCCCTACGGACTATAAACCTGTTCAGGTCCCTCTCATGGCGTTAGATGCAGCTCCGGCCGATCGTGAAAAAAGCACTCTATCGGTTATCACAATTCCCTCGCAGATGGTAGGCAAGGTGCCGGATCCAGATGGCTACAGCGAATGGATCGTGCGTGGACCGACGAAATGC
This sequence comes from Flammula alnicola, assembly GCA_015499995.1. Lineage (NCBI taxonomy): Eukaryota > Fungi > Basidiomycota > Agaricomycetes > Agaricales > Strophariaceae > Flammula > Flammula alnicola. The sequence continues at coordinate 190,087 of JADNRV010000049.1, forward strand.
AAAGTCCTCAACGCCCCTGGCTATCCTCGACCTGTCCCCAAGCCAGTCGGCGGTGCCTCTTTCGAAGTTAAATCGACGCCGAATATGGGGATAGGCGTGTTCGCGACGCGCGACATCGAGCTTGGGGAGCTGATCTTCGCCGAACGCCCGCTGCTCGTCACGCCGCGTAACATTAACACCTTCGGGCCAGGCGTTCCTGCAGGATACACCATGGAACAGTTCCAGAAGATCGTGATGATGGAGTGGGAGAAAAGGCTTGAGGTATCCGTGGACAGGATGTCGCCAGAGAACCGAGAGGCTTTCATGGCGCTTATGAATAGTCACAAGGCAGACGGAAGTGGTCCCCTTCTGGAATTACGCGGACTAATGGATATGGACTTGACGAGGTCTGGGACGGTGACGGCCCCACCGTCGAGAATGACGCCTTTCGTTACACCGCGACAGGTAAAACGGCTTCGCGAATCAATCATAGGTGTGTAAAGCCTCTCGTTTGTTCGAAACGCGCTCTGAAATTTATTGTAACTCCTTCTCAATAACACAGTTGCATGCCCAATATCCTCCAGACATTTAATCTCGCTTCGTTCTCTCTCCAGTTCAAGGCTTCAAAGGACATTAAATACGGCGAGCAGCTATTCTACTCCTATTGCGAGGTTCACCAAGGCGTCGCGGCGCGCAGACTCAAGCTCGCACCTTACGGCATTATATGCGAGTGCTCCGCCTGTGTCAACGCGACGCCCGAGACCGACAAATTTCGCGAAGATATGCTCAAGCGCATTGAAAAGCTCACTTCTGAATGTCGAGCCTGGATCAGAGGTGCAGCCCCAGCCAGGAAAGACCTCGATGAGATCATCCACTTCCAGGAGGCTGTAGTAAAGGAAGGCTTGCACTCGGAACGTTCCTATGGTGTCCTCTTGTCTGGACTCATGACTGCCCATATGAAGTTAGGGATGTATGACAGGGCACAGGACTGTTACGATCTGTTGGTGAAGCATCAGAAGTTGTATAATTAGTAGAAGAAGTAGTACATAAACTATTGTACATCGATACTAGTTCTACAGGCGTATCATATATGAGGTTCAGATGGAGAAGTATCCTGGTAAGCTCAGCTTGTTTAAAAAGGAGGAGGCTCGAAGGAGCTCTTGCGCATCAGGCGTGACATATGCCTAGGTTGTCGTTGTTACGTTGCGGAATCCTAAGTTGAAGTTTTTCATTACAACTGGTCAGACTCGCTTGTGATCCCTCCCAAGACTCACCACCCAGGAGTACACAAACTCGAGATCCAGGTGCTTCCCCCGCAATCGGGGTCACAAATGTCGTTGACTCACTTGTTGCAAACGGGCAGAAACGGACTAATCAGACCAAATAACAGAAGAAAATTGATCTGTAGCAGACGGACGGTGTCGAAAGAACAAAGTGTTCTGGGACGTCGAGTGTCAACATGCCCGTTCGTGTTTTCGTCCTTCTGTTCCGTTTGAGACTGGCGCTGACTGACTGCCAAGTCAACGCAAATGGCAATTAGTAGAGATTCTTGGAGCTGTGAAAATGGAGTATTATCTGTCAGACGCTGTTAAGACTTCTTAAGGGGAACATCTGCTTTCTGCAAGATGACATTGGATGGGATGGCCCTGACACCAAACTTAGGAGCTGTAGACGTAAGGGAGGATGTCGAGTCACGCGGCGTAGAAGACAAAAAGAATTCGAAGCGCGGTGTGATCATGAGTGGCGTATCCCTTTTATAAAGTGACTGATTTCTGATAGCAGTGGCTTACTTTCCGCCTCTTTGCACCAAAGCGACCTCCTACAAAAATATTGAGTAGCTCACTTCAAAACTACAATCATGAAGCGCGGGTTCCTCAATAGCAAGAAGATAAAGAAAGCGCCTCTCTATCCGAAGGACCCCACCCCTGGTGCGCCTTCAGAGTCCTCAATAGGCTCAAGTGAGTTCAATAATCTCTAGAATGTCTTTCTCCGAGTCGATGTCTTATTTCTCTCTTTTTCCAGAAGAAAAACTAGTCACGCCACTGCGCTATGGAAAAGTCGAGAATGCAGGAGGTAAGATGCATCCTAGTGTTGTCAGAGTGACTATATGCACTATATGCTCATCCATTACACCAGTCATCCCTGCAGACTATAAACCTTCCCAGATGTCTATCGCAGAGTCAGATGCGCGTAAAGTCGATCACGGCGACAACACAATATTGATGACCACCGTTCCTTCGCAAGTGCTAGGCAAGGCGGATGATCCAGACGGCTACAGCGAGTGGGTCGTGTTCGGACCGACTAAACGCAAAGTCCTCAATTCCCCTGGCTACCCTCAGCCTGTCCCCAAGCCAGTCGGCGGTACCTCCATAGAAGTTAAAGCGACGCCGAACATGGGAATGGGCGTGTTCGCGACGCGGGATATCAAGCTTGGCGAGCTCATCTTCGCCGAACGCCCGCTGCTCGTCACGCCGCGCGGCGTATATGGCCTTGGGGGAAACATTCCCCCCGAATATACCATGGACCAGTATCAAACGGTCGTGATGTTGGAGTGGGAAAAAACGCTTGAGGTCTCCGTGAGCAGGATGGAGCCTGAGAACCAGGAGGCTTTCAAGGCGCTTATGAATAACCACAAGGAAGACGGGAGCGGGCCGCTTCTTGGGATTATTCGAACTAATGGCTATGGTGTTGATAACCTCTTCGACGGCGATGTCGCGAGTGAAGCCCATTTTTACTCCGCAATTGGCAAAGTAGGTTCGCGAATCAACCACAGGTGTGTAACGTCTTCCGGTTCATTCCAAACCTTTATCTCAAACTTCCTATAACTCTTTCCACCGACACAGTTGCATGCCCAATATCCGGCAGTCATTCAAGCTCAACTCGTTCTCCCTCCAGTTCACCGCTACAAAGGATATCAAAGCCGGCGAGCAGGTATTCTACTCCTACGCCAGTGTTTTCCAAGGCGTGGCCGCGCGCAGGCGCGAGCTTGCACCCTACGGCGTTATTTGCGAGTGCCCCGCCTGTGTCAATGCCACACCCGAGACAGACAAATTTCGCGAAGAGATGCGCTTGCGCATCAACAAATACGATCGTGACGGCCGAACGTGGATTGGAGGTAAAGTCCCCACCAGGAAGGACCTCGAGGAGATGCTTCAGTTCCAGGAGGCTGTAATAAAGGAAGGCTTGCAATCACAGCAAATCTATGCCCTCCTCTTCGCGGTAATCCAGACTGCGTACTGGAAGTTAGGGATGAACGACAAGGCGCTGGAATATTTGGACCAGATGGAGAAGTATCAGAAATTTTGGAAGTATAAGGAGTAGTAGCCTATCGTGCATCTCGTCCCTCTCTGTCGTACATGGTGCATTCGAAAATGTTACAGTAGTAGTACAATTATGTGCGGTCATATCAGTGTAATTGGATTGGCAGTGAGCCATATCGTCCTCGCGATTTGGTCGGCCTTGTTGTTCGGGAACTTCGGCGTCTCCGTGGGCTGATTGTATCTACAGTTTCGCCAGGAGACGATAGAATATCGGTAGAGGTGAGCAAACGGGGCTCGGCTCTACGACACAAACACCTGCAGCGCTAATTGAACGTCTCAACGTTCTAGCGACTTTTGGCCAAAGGGTGGGATTTGAACTCACGGCAAGGAAACTACCCTGTCCTGGTCTCGCAACTTCACAACAAGGAGAAGAATGGAGTCCTATGCAAACCAAGATAAGCCATGTTGTATAAATCGTTGATAAATCGCATAATTCAGTGAAGTTAAGTTCTCTCACATTTGTGAATCGTGCCTGAGGGAAACGCATGCTGGATTGCACGGTTGCGTACTCCAGCTTGCCCTCGGTGTTCCAGAAGAAGACCTCTGTCCCAGCAGGGTACTTGTCTTGCTCGTTGTCGCGGACATCGGTGAGCGTGGCCATTCCGAGTGTCAAGTCTCACTGTGGGGTGAGGGTGAATCTTGGGGAATACAAGAAACTTAATGTCATGAACCCGCCGACATTTATAGATTTCGCTTCTCAGGAACCATCCTAGAAGAAAACAATCAGACGTAGACAGTATAAAGAAGGTACAGTTGTCTTGTGTGTGGATCTGATAGCTGTCTTGTGACAATTCACCTTGTTTGCGTCCCGCCTCATGTATGTCCGTCGTCGGGGTTTTCGCGATGTGGGCGCGGCCGGACACATGATGCATGATGCCCGACCGACTGCGCCATCTGCCGATGCGCCCCTGCAAGCAGATAACGATCTGATCTTGAAAGCATAGGCTGTGTTGAGCCTCATACGGTATGTAGTATCAGCACCATTGCCTCGGAACGCGAAGGAGTACAGGTTGGTTGCACCACCAATACTTACATGCCATGCATGTCAGTTACGGAAACGGAATGTGGTTAGTGTGACAATAGCGTGACTGATGTTCTCAGTAGAGGTAGTGACACACGGAATAGCTTAGAGTCTCCGAGAGATAACTAGGGTAAAGTCTCTGTTCGAAGTAAGCTAGGTATTTTAGATAAATACATAGGGCTTTTATATGTTTTTAAAGTGGTCCGTGCTCTCTTGGATAGAACGTGAATATTGTAAGTGAAATATGAGCGGAAAGAGAGAAAACGGAACGGAAGTATATATGTGGTAAGCTAGATACGCTCGGTCCGTGTAGTGTGCGGTAGCCGACCGTCACATACGCCCTTCTGCGGTATTACGAAGACCGCATAAACGTCGTCCTGTTACCCCAATGCGCGTCCTACGCAAGGGTATCCCCAATCATCTCTCCCACGACGTCCGTCGGAGCATCTCCTGTCTCCGTCGCATCCCCCATAACTGCGTCGGCGTCCAACATGTTGGCGTCGAAGAAGCTTCCCAGGTCCAAGTCGCCGTCAAAGAAATCCGCGGGCATGATGGAGCTGGCAATGAGGGTGGTGGGTTCCTGCGTGGCGGGTAAAGTCGAGGGACCTGCCTCAGGAGCAGGGGTCCGAACCCTCTCTGCGCGAGCACGTACGAGAGCAGGGTGAGGCGCGAGGGGTGTGTTAATAGTGATAGGTGTGGTAGGTGCGCCATAAGCGCTGGACGGCCCGGGCGCTCCCGCGTTGCCGTCGTTGACGCGTGCGCGTTTCTTGAAACGCAGCGCTCCAGCGTCGGGCTTGGGCTGACGGATCGTGCCAGCCACGGGCTCAGCTGGAGCCTTCCTCTTCTTCTCCTCTGACTTCCCTCCCTCCTGCAATGCTCCTAGCTGATCGACGATCAGGTTGTGGACTAAGCGTTTGCGACGCACATCGTCAGGTACAGCCTTCCTGGGCTTAGCGCTGGGGCTCGCGGCATGCATGGCGGCATACGCAGGCTTTGCTTTGGACTTGGGAGCCGGCGTAAAGGGAGTAGGTGGCCCCGCGGGTGCGTTGGCGATTTTCTTTGGGGTAGGTGGAATGGTGGGCGGCGGTCCAAAGACGTTGACGAGCGTCATGGACTTGCCAGCAATGACGAGCTGACCGGCATCCGTGACCGTCGCGAATGCGCCTTCGAAGCCAGGCTCTTGTGCCATGGCAGCCACGAAGTTCCAGTAGCCCGCAGGGGCTGCGCGTGCATCGTCATAACCCTCGTCTCTGAGGGTGCGGTTGTAGCGTAGGTAGACAATGAACAACTCTTTGATGTAAGAGAAGAACTCCCCAGTGGCGGCGTTGGTGAGCGTGAATGAATTACCATCTGGGGCAACCACCAAGTTGGCGAAGACGTGTTGGCCGGTGTGCGAGAATTTGAGTTCCAAAGTGGATGAAGAAGCAGGAGTAGGGGCTGACATCGTGAGATTGATGAAGGAATGTGGGGCTGGTAGATGTAAAGATGTCGATACAGGTAAACTCCGGTGGGAATAAGGGAAGAGACCTGTGAAAAAATAATAAGATGTCCCCTTTTTATAAGTTTCATCTGCCAAGATAATATTCCCTACGAAAATCTGGGGGTCTGCGGGTGGATTTCCCGCTCCCATCTAGTGATGGGCACGGGTGCCGACACCCGTGCGGGTTTGCGGGTACGGGTGTGGCGGGTGCGGGTGCGGGTGCACTTTGAGTGACCCTCAGCCAACCCGCACCCGTAGGGCAGGGTCACGGGTTTCCGGCCGGCACACGGAAAACTCCGAAATGTGTGTCCAACACGTTCTTTAGTTACCTGAATAATTAATTATGTAATGTAATTTTCCAAAATGTATTCTAATTTTAATTTAACATGGTTCTGCTAGCACAAGTTCTCACGACGCCCATCAAACCCGCACGGGTTTCTGTACCCACGGGTCACCTGCAAACCCGCACCTGCAAGCACGGGATCCCGTACCCGTGGCCACGGGTGCGGGTTTTGGCGGGTACGGGTGCGGGTCGACAAAAAATTGCCCGCGGGTTACCCGTGCCCATCACTACTCCCATCTCCAGCTCGGAAATTTTTTCGATCCCAAGGACCTCGAAATATTCATTCAAAGCACCTAAACCTGCTACATCCGCATAGGGTAACCATGTAATGTCACCCGCTTTCCAGCGGACCTCAAAAGTGCTATTTTCGTGCACTCCGGAATGAGACAAAATGCGATCGACGACCCATTCTGTCTCGTTGTCATCTCCGAATTCCCCGACTTGGTTTTCAAGCCGCCCAGGGAATAATCTGTCGTCATTCGGCACGTGTATACGTAGCAACGCTGAATGAAAGACCTCATGCACTCCGCGAATTTTTAGTCTGCGAGGCAGTTCTAGCTTGTAAGAATTATTTCCGTAATCCTCAAGAATTTTATAGGGTCCAATGTACTTAGGAATGAATTTTCTAGCCAATCCCTTCGGAATTGTCATGTTCTTTGAAGATACATAGACAAGGTCGTCCTTAGCAAATGGTGAAACTTGGCGCCGCCTATTTGCGTTGCGCACTTGCTTCACGCGTGCGGCCAAAATGCTATCATGCGCTTGCATGATCGCTAATTTTATCTTCTGTGCGAAAACCCGGACTCCTGGGTATTCCTCACTCTGCGGAGTCTTCCAGACCATCGATCTAGGCATACGCCCCATATTCAGAAAAAACGGCGCATACCCTGTGCTCTGAGACCGCGCATTATTAATTGCAAACTCAATGCCAGGTAGTTTAGCCACCCAGTCTTTCTGCTTAGCGCCAATACACTGACGTATCATCTGCGTGATTGTTCGGTTCGCGCGTTCCGTTGATCCGTCGGACTCAGGGTGATAAGCGCTCGACATTCTTAATTTAGTGCCGAGCAACCCATGCAGGTGCTGCCAGAATGCGCTCGTAAAAAGCACATCTCTATCACTTACAATAGACTTAGGTAGTCCATGTAACTTATAAATTTCTTCAAATACTAGCTCAGCCACTTGGCGAGCTGTGTAGTCAATCCGGCTAGGTACCAAGTGTACCATAGCCGTGAGAAGGTCGATCACGACTGTGATTGACGTGAAGTACCCATCTCTATTATTAGACTCGGGCAGAGGACCGACGAAGTCGATGCCTATCGATTCCCATGGCCTACCCGGAACTGAGAGTGGGTTCAGAAGTCCGTACGGCTTCTGGTTGCTAGGTTTGCTCCGCTTGCATGTCATGCAACTCTCGCAGAAGCTCCTCACATCCCCCACCATCTCTTTCCACCAGTAACTGCCCTTCAGGTAGTCCAGCGTCTTCAGCGCTCCAAGATGTGCCAGCAGCGAATGCGCCTCTGAAATCAATATTTCTCGGACCACACGACCATTTGCTTTGGCGTCAGGTATGCAAAGCAACTCCTTCTCGCCGCTATTCAGATATACTAACCCGTTTTTTACAACGAAATTTCTATATTCCTTAGGATTCTCGAGGACAAGCTTGAACAGCTTGTCCTCTCGGTACAATCCTCTTATCGCTTTCTCGACATCTATACCTTCGACGCGCACAGTTTCAGCGACCCCGCAATTGTTTCCGTCGCTCGTCGTTTCGTCGTTTCGGGTCTCTGGTACAGGCGAATCTGGTACGACTTCACGCGGGCCTTTCAAGATCACCAAGTCTTTGAGGCGTGCCGCGATTTCTTTGGAGGTTTCCGGCCTCCCGGATTCTGCTGGCGCGGCCTTTTTACGACCTCTCCTCGCCTTTGGAGCTGTATCAGCAGGAGACTCCTTGGTGAGTACAGGCTTTTCGCGAACTTCTTCAGCAGCAGACAAAGGTGCCTCGACAACTGCAGTCGCCGTGGCTTTCTTTCTAACCTGCTTCCTCACAGTTTTCGTAGCAGCTCGAGTCGACGCAGCTGCTCCAGGCGCCCCCATGACACTGGGTTGTGCGCCACCCGCTCACCTTCGATATGCGTCGTCTGACGTTTGATCGCGACACGCCCTTCGGGGTCGAGCATCCGCTCTCGCTTCGTTGCCTACAACTACAGGCATGGAAATCCTATGTAGTCCCAGGGCATCGTTATCAGAGTTATCATAGTACGTGTATTCACTTCTCGCTCGTACTGTACCTGGCGCATCGTTTGAATACATCCGCGACAGCGCGTCTGACAAGATATTCTCGGCTCCAGGGACATAAATTACCTCGAAATCAAATTCCGAGATCTTCTCGAGCCATCGAGCTTGTCTGCCAGACAAGTTCTTCTGCTCAAGTAAGTGAATTAGTCCCTTGTGGTCCGTATACCATCTAAAACTCGCTCCCTGCAGGATAACCCTGTGCCGGAGCATCGTTTCAACCCCGCCTAGCATTTCTATTTCATGCACGGGGTAGTTTTGCTGCGCGGGGTTCAGTTTTGCTGAGTAGAACGCTGCAACCTTCGCCGTTCGGAAGTCCTCTCCCTGGCTCACAACGCCCGCAATTCCTGTTAAGCAGCCGTCCGTTACGACGTTAATAGGTGGCGCACCCTTCGAGTAATCTAAAGGTACGCGTCTATGTTCCTTCATCTCATGGACAATCTTTTTAATGTCCTGAAATGCTCGCTGCTCTGTAAATCCCCAACGAAACGGCACTGTGTCGCCGGTAACATTATTTAGAACCGCCATTGGTACCATTATCCCCGGGAGATCACCCCCGAGGTAGACGACAGATCCTACGAACCCGCGAAGTAAGTCACGGTTCGTTGGCGTTTTCCAGTTTACGACCGAGTCGACTTTTGCAGGATCCATTCTTATTCCCTGGTCGTCGATTACTCGCCCGAGAACCTTCATTTCTTTGCACAAGATATGGAGCTTTTTCTCACTAAGGTACAGTCGCTCCCGTTTTAAAATATCTATGATGATTTTAATATGTTTGACATGTTCATCGAGGGTCTCTGAATAGACTACAATGTCATCCAGGTAAACGTCCATGAATTGGCCCAGATATGGCGAGAACAAATAGTTCATCAGGGCTTGGTACGTCGCAGGTGCGTTACAATCACCTATCTGAATGACCAAGCTCACCATATTTCCATCAGGAGTCGTTACTGACGAGCGCTCTACGTGCTCGTCGATGATCCGGATTTGCTCATAGGCATCTTGTCCATCGATAATCGAACGAAAGGCGCCCTTCGCAACGCGTCGTAAGATTCCGTCCATGTCCGGTAGCGGTGAGGACACTTTCACGGTGTTTTTATTGCGCGCTCGCAGGTCTACCAGAGTCCGAAGCTGCGGATCGTTCGCCGGCTTGCCGACCTTCTTGACACAGAGCATCGGGACTGTGTTTCCCGAGCTGGTGATTTTCCAGCGCCCCGTCTTAAGGTAAGCATTACGCTTTTCCACCCACTGGGGTCTAAGTGCCTCAGGGCACCTGGACGGTCTCCATGGGTATATTAATTTCTCATCGATTAGCGGAATCGTGTGATTAATTGCGCGTAACGGTGGCAGCGGCGTGTTCATCGCCTTGCCGCAAAGAGGTAGTGCGTATTTCATTAATTCCGCACGCGCCCTGTCCACAGCCTCGTCAGACATGTCCATAGCGCGCGAAGACAATGTAGTTACATTAGGTCCCACAATAGGTAGTGCGGTGTCGCTCCCAATGATAACTCTGCTATCATTGAGTCCCATTGTCACCTTGTACTGGAATAAGAATGGGGTTCCCAGAATCAAGTCATAGTTAGACAGATTAATGATATCAAAGTATCTTTGTTCTCTGATCTTCTGATAAGTGAATCCACATGTAGTTCCGTGGCTGATTTTAGAACGAGACCCCTGCACTGCCAGGTGCAGAGGAATCTGCTTCTCGAGCTCAGTGCGTTTCACACGCAATTGGTCTGCCAGCGCCGTGGACATAAAGTCTCCCAGGGAGCCAGAGTCTAAGAGAGCTCTTGCAGGCTGTCCTTCGATTTTTACCACTACTACTAGGGGTTTAGGGATTTTTCTCTCAAAGTCCTGCGTCGACGCCGCATTCCTCTGTAGCGCAGCGTACGTCCCAGACTTAACTTGGACGCCACACACGTTCAGGGTCTGATTTTGATCTTGATCGGGGTCATCCGTTTTGGGTTTTGTTCCCGCGTCTGGCTTCGACTGATCATGATCATGATCGTGACCGAGGTAATCTATTTTGGGATCTCCCGGGTCATCCGGTCCACCTCCAGTGTTCCCGCGGCTGTCCAGTCGTGAGTGCACCTGCTTCATCAGCCAGTTGTACACGTCGAACTTGTGGTTCTGTAGCCTCTCAACTCCCAGCCAACACTCGGAGGTGCCCTCTGTTGTTTTCACCACGAAGTGTATCCATTCTCCTCGTCGAACAGCCGTCAAGGGCTCTTCCCTAGGAGCGAAATCAATCTCTGCTCCATCACGAATTGCCGACAGAGACCCTTCCACGAGAGCTTCGCCCATGTTCCGTGTCCAACGCGTGCACAGCGCCGGTTCGTCCTGTCCACCATTCTTCCTGAGCTCGTTGTCATACCAGAGCGGCAGACAGAACTCCGGGTTAGCAAGGATGCAAGACGGAATTAGCAAGGGTTCTGTATCAGGTCGTGAGTCCACTACTACATGGTGCTCATCGTCTACTTGATAAACACAGAACCTATCTTTTGCTAGATTTTCTGGGTCATCCACGTCGTCGCCGTAGTACTCTCCATGCATCCATAGTACGTACGCCGCCCGGGCGCCTAACGCGTCTCCCATTGCTCCCCGACGCTGGCCTTGGATGTACGGGGTTTCACCCCTCTCCTTCAGCCATTCTCTGGCTATAGTCTTAATCAGAATACCGCTGGGCGTCTTTCCGGGCACAAGAGGATACGCCACAGTTTTCTCACCGATTCGCCGACGATCGACAACCTCGAAGCAGTCGCCTCTGTCGTAAATCAGAAGGTCGCGCTCTTCGCACCTATACATCATTACCGAGGTGTCTCTCATCTTGCGTATTGCATATGGGAAGGGTTCGTCGTTTAATACCCCGAGTAAGTCGTTATATGACTCTTTTCTCTTCTGGTTGTAATGACCAGCCATATCCCATGTCGGATTCTGCAGGTCTGAGAACCCCACAGAAACAGTGAAGTCCCAGGAAGCATCGTAAACGCACATGCTGTCTGCTTCTCTGTACACTGTGAATCTACCCGGTCCCGTTGCCTGGTCCCGTGGCTCAACACCCGCTGCCTCCATGAGGTCCATCACTTGCAGTCTAAGTGGGTCACCTATACGGTTATTCCATCTTTCTTCCGCGCCTAGTATTTCTCCTATGTGGGCCAGAGGCTGGAATTCTGGGTTCAGTAACCACTCAATTGGTAATGGTATCCTTGCCCTCCATATCACCTCCTCTAAGCTAATTTTCGCCTCTATCAGGTACGGGTCCGTTTCTAGTTCCCGCCCCTCGAAGTCGAGCTCTACTATTGTTCCGTTAACCGTCAAGGCATGGCTTGCCAATAGTCGATTAAGCGCCGTGTCAATTGGTTTTCCCATTAGGTGCTTGCTCTTGAACTTCTGCAGGCGAGCCGCCTTCTCTGCAGCTTTCTTAGCCCTGCGGCCAATCCGTACCTGGTTTAATTCCACATTACCTAGTGACAGGTACTCCGTCGTTGCTGACAGGCTCCCCGGACCCTTAGGTATGTCAATCTGTGCTAGGCTCACTCCTGGTGCTTTATCTTTAAACTTTGACCTCATATTTAAGGTTTTCGGACACTGTCTTGAGACATGTCCCGTTTCTTTGCAAACGAAGCACTTGCCTGCTGCTAGGAGCTCGTTCTTTTCTTTTTGGGAAAGCTCGGCGCGGCGCTCGCGGCCAGGTTGTGCGATCGCCTTCTCGTCGCGCCGATCATTACGATCGCCACGTTGCCTGTTCGGTTCCCTCTCAGGAACTCTATCACGGGAGTTAAACTTTTGCGTTGACTTCTGCGGAGTGGGCCCCGAACTTTTAGAGTTCTGGTCCTTGCGATATCCTCTTTTGTTCTCCAGAAGATTCGCTTTCTCCGTTTTCTCGCAGCGTACTAGCATCTCCTTTAAGGATGATGTCTCCTTATTGTAGTCATTCTTTACAAGATCAGATTGTAGTTCCGGCCTTAAGCCATCGAAGAATCTTCGAGCCTGTTCGCTTCGGGAGATATCCCCAATAATGCTGAAAAGCTCTTTGAGTTCATAAGAGAATTCCTTGACTGGCTTTTCATTTTGAAAGGTACGGTTTAGTACTAATCTTTGTTGTGACTTGAAGTCAGCCGGAAAACAGTGATTAAATAGTTTCTTAAAGAACTTTTCTAATCTCCACTTATATGGGTTCACTGCCACTTCCTGGACATAGAAATCCCGTGCCCGACCTTTGAGAAATCTTGAAAGGACAAAAACCTTACGGTTTTTCTCAACTCGCCCTTCATCCACGTAGGCGGTGCCGTCCGTCATGAATTGATGAAAATCTTTCATAATAGGCGCCCCGTTGTACGTGGCGGGTGGTATTGGTTTCAAACTACACTTAAGTTTAGAAGACTTAGATTTTTTCTTGCCTAAGTCATCTTCCTCTGTGTCGCTGTCATCTGAGCTTGAGTCCGAGTTTGTTGAGCCATCTGGGGTGTCGCCGCCGGAGCTAGAAGAAAAATCCTTTTTGCTCGGGCCGCGAGACAGGCGCTTAAATGCCTTACCCAGGTAACTTTTCGGCGCTATTTGGCTCACTGGCTCTGATGCTTTGCGGTCAGATTTAATTCTTTTAGCCGGTGCCTGCAGCTCAGCTATTACAGGCTTTATTTCGCTGGTAGTTGCAATCTCCCTATACTTTAAGGTTTTTACAACCGCCTCGAGTTCCCGCAAGCGTTCCTTTGCGGCTTCAGCCTGGGCAGCAAGCTCGGCCCTGACGGAAGCAAGTTCTTCTGACAGAACTTTATTCCGATCACTCTCAGGGTCTTCTGCTTCTGGGCCTGATAAACTTAACTCCGAGGGGCTATTCAACCTTTCGTAGTTTAGCAGGGCGTCTTTCTGAGCCTCGAGGCCACCGTCTATCAATTCGATGTTGCCCCATTCTCGCGGGTCTATCCCTTTCCCCTTTTCGAGGTTGGATGGCCCTGCTGAGAGTGACTCTGAGTCAGAGTCTGATGCGGCTAATTCCATAGCCGACTTTCTCCTTGCAATTTTCTGTCGATCACTGATCGACATTGCATTCTCTGCGCGATTAATTACTTCGGGCAGTAACGTAGCAGGTAAAAATTTCCTTTCAATGGGAAAATTTATTTTACTAATTCTAGGGCTAGATTCAGGTATTTTACTACCTTTTCTATTCTTAGATCTGCTAACCGGGATCCATCCCGGGTCTGCCACTGGAGTAGCAAACTCGGGAGTCTCCTTCCAGAGTGCCTCTTGATTAGATTCAAGATCGTCTGGAGTCTCTTCCACGGTAGGCGTAGCCTTTCGTAGGTGCCTTGGCATCACCACTTCGCTGAAGGAACGCGCAAGTGGGGAGCTGTCGGCTTTCTCATCTTCATCCAGTGCCGTGAGTTCCGAATCACTGGTGCTGTGATCCGAGTTACTCGGCACTGATCCGGCATGCTGTGGAGCGATTACATCCGCCACGGCAGCCGGTACAGTCACGTTGCTTCGCAAAATGCGGGTAGACATGAAAGCAGAAGGATTATTTTTTGAAGAAAAAATTTGGAACGTACTTTGGGTTGCTAGTCTTGTCTAGGGGGTCTCGGTTGATCAGACCAAGGTGTATCCAACGACGAGCTTGAGGTTTTGTTGTTTTTTAGAGAACTTGTTGGAAGTTAAAAATATGTGACAATAGCGTGACTGATGTTCTCAGTAGAGGTAGTGACACACGGAATAGCTTAGAGTCTCCGAGAGATAACTAGGGTAAAGTCTCTGTTCGAAGTAAGCTAGGTATTTTAGATAAATACATAGGGCTTTTATATGTTTTTAAAGTGGTCCGTGCTCTCTTGGATAGAACGTGAATATTGTAAGTGAAATATGAGCGGAAAGAGAGAAAACGGAACGGAAGTATATATGTGGTAAGCTAGATACGCTCGGTCCGTGTAGTGTGCGGTAGCCGACCGTCACAGTTAGGTCACTAACATATTTTTAGATCGCTTTTCTCACCAAGAAATCCGGAGAATAACATCGTTCAATATGTATGCGAAAACAACAGGAATGAATTATACAATTAGGCAGCACAGGTTGCAGATTGGCAAAGTATAAGTATAGCCATATTAATCGAAAACAGAGGAGCTGGCATACCTAGCAACTGCATCCACAAACTTGTCTGCCTTTTTCTTCAACCTTATCGCAACGTAGACCTTGCAAAGAACTTCTAGAAGATCTCCATAGATGTGGTCCTCGGCCAGGCCTTCGTTCTCCATCGCCTCTTTCGTGTAGTAAAGACGTCCCCATTTAGATTGGGAGTTTTGACCCCGTTGGCGTACTGCTTCTGAAAGTCCCTAACAGACTGAATATAGATCTCACGCAGCTTGTCTGTCTTCTTCGTTGCGTTGGCGCAAGCAATTGCAACACAGACGCACACAAAACTGTATGGCTTGAGATTCTTTCTTCGCACAGCCACAGATTTCAAGCGGGCAGTAGGAATAGAAAATCTGTTCTCCTGCTTTGATGTCCTTGATAGAAACAATCTGAAGCGAGAACGAAGCGAAGGAGACTTACTGGTTGACATTGGGCATGCAGCTACTTTGTCGACTGCGCATCGGCAAATTTCCTAGAATCGAATGAACAGAAGGGGATACAGGACCCACCTATGATTTATCCGAGACGCGTATCTGGGTGACAGTACGGTACAGCAGCGTTCAACGTCCGACTGGGTAAGATCGTCTGCGGCAGACCCATCATATAGAGGAACCCTGAAGCTATTCGTGTGCACGATACCCACGATAGGACCTCCTTGCTCAGCGACATCCATACGCACATTCTCGAGCTCCGTAAATGCCTTGCTTTGCTCAGGCGTCATCTTGCCGAGGGCCGTCTCCACGATCCGATTCATCTCGCCCGCTAGGATCTTTGTCGCTTCCTCCTGCTTCGCTCCGGGTGGGACCATGATTGTACGCGGCTGGCGCACGGGCATCACAAGGAGGGGTGGCTCAGCCATGACAAGATCACCGACGCGAAGATCGCGTGTGGCGTAGACGCCTAGAGCCATGCCGGGCGTATCTTGTAGGTGCTGTGGCCCGTCCATCTTGGGCGCGGGCTAAGGATATCCTGGGGTCTCGGTCACTTGCTTTTTCAGCCTCTTGCCCATCACGATGAAGATGGATTGGCCGTCTTCGGAGGTTTCCTGAGTAGTAGACCCTGGCATGTCATCTTCTGAATCGCTTGCATCTGGGCCTGCTTTGCCATCAACATCCCTATCCACAAAATCGTCGTTAAACGAGCTTGAAGAACGGACAAGATTCAATGAAAGTCGAAGTGCATACGCTGAGAACCTTTCTTGTCTGAAATGAATTTTAATTTTTGTTGCTGTCGAAAACTTGGAGCACGCACGTAAATTATCCCGGATTTCCTATATATCTTCTGGTGCAGAAGGCGCTATTTCAGAAGATGTGACAGATGAGCAGAAGAAATGGTGGGGGAAATTGCATTTTACGCCCTGAGATTCCTGCAACCGGTCTCCGAACCCACGTACTAAGCTCCTTAAAAAGCGCTTGAATCACGTCGTCGACCTAATCCCTGGCGAGCCGCGAGAGGTGCAGGCACCACTGGCGGGGACAGTGCCACTGATGTCGACGGCGCCACAGCTGCACTTTTCTTCGTCTTCATATCATTGAGAAACCTGCGCCTCATGATATTTCACTGTTCGAGGATCTAGAGTTGAAAAGAGTTGAAAGGCGAGGAATACAATTTTGCAGTAACGATTAGGGTGTGCCTGTTCTCCGCCATAGTTTCCCCGACGAGGGTTTCCCCGACGAGGGTTTCCAGCTATACGTAGGCCTATGCCAATAAATTTACGGTGAATGGTCAGGCGGATGGGGTCGGTGACTGCCAGACCCAACCTAAAAAGATTGGACTTCAGCTAGAAACTCGCCTGACACTGACGGCTTACCTCAGGCTGGTCTCCCTTTCATCATTAACATAAAGAGTCTCAGGAATCATGGAAGAGAATACCTGCTTCCCCTTCTATCATAAGACGCAATTAACCCCTGCCATACAGTCAAGTGCTGGTAAGTACGTAGATAGAACGAGATCCAAGAGGTGTGCACCGGCAATTGCCGGCATACAGGCTGGGGAGGGGGGGTCCCCATCATGGCTTATCCAAATAAAAATTTGAGGTACAATTTTGGCGGAATAGTACATCTAGAGGATTCCTACGAATTATTATGCGCTGTTTCCATGAATTTACAGCCCACTTGAGCTCCCTGTGGCTTATGGGCAAGAATATGTCCAGATTTGAATGAATTACATCAGCGATCAGATCGGCCCGAACACGGTTAAGTAGCAGATCAGTCTTAGTTAGGAAGGTCTGTGATCGGCACGTGATACATTATTTCCTTTTTTGTAATAGCTAAGGGGGGGAGGGTTGGCGAAGCCTTATCCAAATAAAAGTACCTAGTATATCTGAAAAAAAAATTGCATACCTCTTGACGAGATCAGTGCGGCACTCGAGGCACCTCAGAATTATCTTATCTTATCTCGGTTGGGCGAGTCACACAAATCACGTCTCTGTCACACAACCGTGAGCAAACTCGAGTGGCTCCTCTCCTACTTAGTCTCCTCAGGCTACTAAGTACTCCTCTGTCCTCTATACCCACCTCGATGTCGGATACTTGTGTGCCGGTGAGATTTCAATCGATAATACAATTCCAAAGGTAATCTGACATCAGTTCGCATAGCATCACGACTGGTTCAATGCATTCCTGACCTTCGGGCTTTGTTGTGGCCTTGTCATTTCGTACCTGCCGCAACACTTTCGTATTATCCATGCAAAGTCGTCGGAGGGCTTTAGTCCTGTGTTTTTGCTTCTAGGGACAACATCTGCAGCTTCGGGGATGTTCAATATGTATGTCGTCACTTCTTGAAGTATCCAACTGCGAGTAACACAAACACAATATGAACGAACAGGATCACCCTTCAGGCGCCCATCGTGAAATGCTGTCGCGTCGTGGTTCGTGGATATTCTCTTTCGTGTGAATGTTACTTTAACCAGTATTTTATACTTTTAGAGCTTTGGAAGCTGTGCGGAGATGACCGCTGGGGTGGTACAAGTGGGATTGCAATGGTTCTGCTTCGGCATCGTGTGCGTCGCCCATTTCTTGTATCGGGAGACCCACATAGTTCATTAAACATATTTTTAGCTTTGTGCTGTACATGATGTACTACCCGGAACACTTGAAATATATCATCAAAGGCTCAGAAGAGACTGAGCTGCTCACACCCATACACACCAAGGAACCCGTCAGAAGCGAAGAATGGCGACTGTCAATCATCCTGGCATGGATTACTGCTGCTCATTTGTCCGTTTACTGCCTTTCAATCACCTTCTAATTTATGAGCTAACATCACCATTATTTAACCCTGTCGCGTCGCTCATAGGGCTTTCGTCTCGTTGACTACAATCTACCTTCTCTCCACCGCCCCAGCCTCCCCAACTGGTACAATATCACCGCAAACCGCCACATGGGCTACCTTACTCGGCGTGAGCTCTGCACTGCTCGCAGCTGTACAGTATGCACCGCAGCTACTGCACACGTATCGCACGAAGCTAGTGGGTGCGCTGAGTATACCAATGATGATGATCCAGACTCCCGGTGGTATCTTGATGGTCATTAGTATTGTACTTAGACCAGGAACAAATTGGACCAGTGAGTTTTCCTTCATTCGTTTGTTTTTCTGTTGCGCCCAAGACCAAAAAACTCAAACACAAGACTCACGTTATTCTCTTCTGCTCAGGCTGGATAACATTCGCAGTAGCCGCCATCCTCCAAGGCTGCCTCCTTTTCATGTGCATCGCTTGGAAGATCCGTCAACGCAAGCTCCGTATCGATGACTTCGGAAACCCACTCAATCCCGACGACTTCCCTCCCCCATCCTGGTCCGCTGTAGAAGCAACAGCAGAGGTTGACCCCCAACCATTTGTACTTGAGGACGACGAACCCATGCCTGGCCTCGTGACCACGCAATCCGAAGACCCGATTGCGGTACGAGTAGCGTTGGCGAATGCCCTCGAGTCGGCGGCGGAGAGCAACATCGTGTCGTCTGGGATCGGCAGGCTTGTGGCGGAGCGGGAAGCGGACGAGGAAACACCTTTGTTACGACAGAGCGAGATCAACATATCCACTCAGAAACCCGTCGAGGAGAGAGGTTGGTCCGCCTGGTTTGGGCGGTGATTTCTTTTATAATTTGGTCTGTTGTCATCAATTTATTCGTCGTTGGGTTTATTTGCATTTCTCCCTTTCTCGCTCTCCAAAGGTTCGGCCACTGCAAAGACACTCAAGTCAGATGCCATTTGCTATGTATTTTTTTTCCATGGTTTCATTCATAATAGCTTACTCGATGCTGTATGAATCCGCAGCGTAATTCATCATTATATCAGATTTGAATGTTTAACAAAAAATGGCCCGAAGGGGGAGAACGCCCGTTCTCTTGGGATATCATCATCTATCCTCGAGATCTATCAGAGGCCAGCTGAGATGCCTAATTTCCCGAAGGACTAAATCTTGCTCCTTTTCTGTTATTTTTAATCTGGCACTTGACAACCCAGCGTCATCAAGAATTAGGGAACCTATTCCCAACAAGTTTCGACGCTTCTTGAGCATTTTCCTAGTATATATGTCCTTTAGGGCATGCAAGACTTACTGCGACCATTCATCATACCTACAGAGCATCCGTTCACTACCATTGAATCTCTACCAGCAGAACTATGTCTCCATAGTGCATCACATGTTCCCTTGCGCTCTGCACCAGCAACCTGGCTTTCATTAGTGCCTGGAAAACCACATGCTTTATAGCGTAGTTCGGCCACTCGCGTACTCACACTTCATCCTCAAGAATGACTGATGCTGACAGTGATCCAAAGGGTAACCAATGAGCGCATTAATGAGCCAGCGCATACTGCTACGAAATAGTGGATGCTCGTGCAATAATAGGAAACGGCTGGTTGCGTTGATCAAGAGTACTTACTAACATAAGCAAGTTGATGATGGATTGGATCAATCGTCCTAATGCATTGATGGGCGGCCGGAACTTGCCGTGATTCTTGTCAAGCTTGCTTGCCAACTTGCTGCCAATCTCTCACCGCAACGAACACTAATTGTATACCTGGTCGAAACCTTACTTGCATAGCGTAATGCCACGCAACCCCACAGCCGACGCGCCCTTATTCGAAGCCGTCCTGAAATGGTTGACTTTGATTACCGTCCGCCATGTCCTCCCGCCTCCCAAACCTCTTCTGTCCAGAACTCGAGCTGAGGCTCGTGGATTTGCTTAACGAGAAAGTCGAATACCAAGACAACTCGGCGCATGCCATCTACGTTGATATCGTCGAGGTCTATCCTGAAAGAGCCGACGTGAAGAGGCGCTTAAACCCAAGTAATACTATCTTCTTCAAGGTGACTCTTTTCTCTTGTCATCGACAACACTGCTCATTCATGAATGCAGCATGGAGAGTCTAACGGCGATAAACTGATGCGTATACTGCAAGTGGCTTGACTCGTATATCCAACCGTGATTAAACCGTTTCTGTAGCTTCATCGATGATCCGTCATATACAGATTCCGCTCTTCAGGCGAAAGATGGCCGCCCCATGCTCAATAACACTGCTCTACAGTTGCATCGCCAATTTGGAGTCCCTCTTGCTTTCTTTCAACACATGAGTCTTACTCTCGAGTATCGCAGCACTGGGTCCGGCTACTTTAGGAGATACAATGATAAAGACGAAATCGTGGCTGTTGGTACGTCCTCGGCACTTACATATTGATCTGGACTAACATTGAATGTTTCGGCTTCGCAGACGGTCTCTATCACCTCTCACAAGGACTTGACGATCGCCCTGCCTATATTTGGTTCTCTTACAGCGTCTTGGAATCTCATTCATCTACTTACATGATATACAACTGTTCTGAAGTGGCGAAGAGACTCATCATCACCTGTGCTGAGACACAGGACCCTCGCAGTCTTCTTCGTCCATTCGTGGTTGATACTTTCCTCATAGAAGATTTGTTGGAGACATGGACTATTAAAGTCAGCAAATTCAGAACTCGGCTGATTCAATATGTACGTCACGGCCTTTCCATATGTATGTTATCTCGAGCAGCTTACCAACAAGATCGCTGTTCTAGGAACACGATGCGACTATTTTCAGTCACACTCCATCTCAAAACGCAAAAGCTGTTGCAGATCTTCATAATTTATCCCAGCACTTTAACGTCGTCGTTGGAAACCTCGTCGACTTCAAAGAAAGGGTTGAGTTCTTTTTCTCTGCCCGTGAGCAGTATCTTCGCCTCTCCAGCGCCCGATTTCGAGTTCCAGAAAGATCTGTCGACTCCATATCAGACTCTCTGAGACTCTTATCTTCTCGGGCAGGGATGCTGATGACATGGGCGTCTAATTATAACGAACGAACGAAGATTAGGATCAATATGTTCTTCAACTTGACGACACAAGGAGACAGTCGCACGAACTTGGACATTGCACGGCTGACGACGAAGATTGCTGTCGCCGCGCAGAAAGATAGCTCGTCCATGATAACGTATGTCGTTTATGTCTTTCACCGCCCAGGTACCTCACGCCGACGTTTCACGATAACAGGATCGCAGCGGTGACGATGTTCTTTCTTCCCGGTTCCTTCGTTTCGGTGCGTTCTGTAAGCGTTTTACACCTATCCCTTCCACTTGACCCTCCCAATTCCATCTTTCCATAGGCACTGTTCAGCATGGTGTTCTTCAACTCGCAAACCACAGCGACAGGACAAACGATTCTGTCTGTCACACCTCAATGGTGGCTCTTCCCGTCAATCACTATCCCACTCACGATTTTAGTGTTCATCATCTGGCTCTTATGGCAACGTCGTCGGAATTCCGTGCTAAAGGAAATTGGATTCAGAAACCAAGGAGTTCGGGATGAGCCGGATGAGCCGGATGAGTCTTTGTCGCATTATTCAGAGAAGATATGAAGATATATATAACTTCATTGATACCTTACGCACTGGCGCCGGCATGACTACGACTGGCAAAGTGGCTCTACGCCATGTACGTTAATTTCCTATTTCGCTTTCGTATCCCGAGGTTTCTATTTATTCGATTGCAAGTTTGAATGCCTTACGACCAGAACTTTTCACGAGATGACGCAACTATTTTGAGCTACTACCAACTCTTGTATAACTATTTCTCTTACTCTCGACATGATAAGTAATATACAGCGTGGCTTTGACGCAACTAATCAGATTTTCATGATGTCAAGAAGAATTCAGAAATGATCTTCCGAACAGCCTAATTTCCATCGTTGCGGCACTTAGAAAAAACATTGAGCCCTCCTCCGAATATTTCGTAACGATACAAAATTTTAACTCACGCAGACAGAAATGACATCGTTTCCACAAACGCCGGAGTTGGGGTCGGTTCGACAGGCATCCCGCATTTCACAGCTGCTGCGGTCGGTGCTGCTAAATTAAGAGCAAGAAATAATACGCAAGAATATGTTTCAGGGCTAAAGAAGCAATAGTTACTGTCTATTCCGAAAATTACAGAAAACCTAACACTATGAATAAATTAAGTCCACTGGAATACAAAGGAGTGCGTCCTGACCCGCGGGAAGAACGACATTTATCTGTGTCGTAGCTCTCTGGACAGTCTCCAACATAGTACGAATGCAAATGAGGCAGCTATCCCACCAACCCTGTTGTCGTCACATCAGCAGCGAACGTTAAGAATCGAGGCGTAAAAGCTCTCACCGAAAAATATATACGACCGAATTCGAATGGGTGTCCACATCCGCCTCGGCTTCAGCTCGACTCATTAATAGGGCATCTCGTACTACCTTGCTCGCTCTCGACACAACAACAGATGTTACGTTATTAGCCAACAATACGGTGCCATTCACTATTGCACCTGGACCTGGAGCCACCGGTGCACGGTGAGCAGGCAGTGCAGGTTTCTTCGGGTCGAACAAGGCAAACAAGATGGCTGAAAAGCCAGTGACGAGAAATTGGGGAATGACGATGAATATGTTGTGAATGCCCTATCGAAGACATCAAGTTAGACGAACTCATGAAGCGAAACAAACGGTCTCGTACCAAGATAATCCCTGCTTTCCCACTCAGTGTCCCAGCATCACTTCTTTCTCCGTTCGGCCTTCCGTTGGCGGCCCCCCTCCTAGGCAAGATATCGTAATCTTCCTCTTCTCCCACAGTCCTCCGGATGTCTATCCGACTGAGCTGCGCCCCGGAATTGCTCAACACATGTCTTCTCTCTTCTCGCAGGGCCGTTTCGTCTTCCTCGTCGGTGTCTTCCCCGGGAAGGAAGACTTGACGCTCATTTTCATCACTCGTTCTGGGTCGCGTGCGAGTGTCAGCAAGTAGGATCGATCCAGTATCGTCTGCGGTAAGGGTAGCAGGCTCGGTTAAGATTGCTTCTGCAAGCTAGAATGGAGTCAGAATAACAAAAGTGAGCAGAAAAACGGCAAACGTGCCAAAGAGAAAGGAGCCCATTGGGTGATGGCCCAAGAGAACCCAGTTACGGTAATAATAAGAGTTGAGCCCCATACACTATGGGTGAAGCTACAATTCGACATGAGTACGATTCAATAGAAAAGGAACGATACCACTCACAAAGTTGCCAACATACAACTGGCAAATACGAGATGGCTCACGGCCCACAAGGTGGCCAGATGTATTTGCATACTCCTCGGTACGCGACACACTCGTTCCCACCACGGTTCTTCAAACCCTGGAACCCCAGGTCTCCCATGACCTGCTGCCTCCGACACAAATGCGGGTAGAACAAGGTTCACGAACAAAGACAGAAGTGCGGAATAGAACAAGGCGCGAGAACCCAATCGAGTTGCCTCTGCATCTAGGGCAGACTGTTCCTCGTCAGTGGTCGCTGCAGGAGATCCTAGTTTATAAAGATCCCCGACGTAGATGGTGCTGTAGAAAAGGATAGGAAACCACGCTATCCAGGCGCTGAAAAAAATCAATGAGTGACCCGGTTCATGAATAGGGCAGTACACACAAGAATTGGATTATACACTGGGAACAAGAATCTGGATGAGTGGAAGCTCCACAAGAAAAAGTTGAGTGGACGTACAATTTGGCGAATCACCCGTGGAAGAGTTCGCATGTTGCCCCATATCTCTCTTGTCTCTTGAACAAAGGATTTTCGGTTTGACTTGCTGGGACAGGGACGTGAATACCGCAAACAGCTGAAGAGTAACAAAACTCACCCATCAGCAGATAGTGACTTAATGAGGACCTTCTCTTTTACGAGGCTTGCCATCACGGTATGGCCACCGAGGAGGAGTAGGGAGACTATGACGGAAAGAACTTGAAGTTGAGTTTTCCCGAGAAATGGAAGTAGACGAGGAAGATTTATGTTGCCTCTAGTCGCCAAGAAAGATGAGCCAGGTGTTTTATTTCCCATTATAAAAAACTCACATAAAAAAGCCAACAACGCTGCCGACACCCAACATGCGAGCAGCCCATGCATTCCCTGCTGCTTGGTCGGAAGACGGCAATGTATCGACAAGGAGAGCGCGATCAACCGCCTGTACTGTATCAACGTTCAGTATATCCATGTCTGGAATATATTGGTGGAAGCTAACCAGCATTGATGGAGAAATCGATAAGATAGATTGCAAGGACGGCAAGCCAGATTGTAAGGGCATCATTCTGTAGATAGAAGTTAGCTGGAGGTATAGGAACAAAAGAGACGAGTGACGGACAGAGTCATTATCCCAACCCGTGAAGATCGAAGCGACAGCACGCGTAAATCCCAATAGAAGCATTGCAGACATGCAAATGAGTGTTCCAAACATCATATATGGCCTTCGTCGACCGAACCGTGATGTGCAGTTGTCGGCCAAGACACCTTCATTTTGTAAATCAGTTGGATACAACAACACTAAATTCGGCCAAAGCTACCCACCGATGAGAGGTTGCATAATTAAACCAGATAATGGGCCTGCGACGAACACAATAGCCATATTCGACTTGGACAACCCGAGAGACAACAAGTATGGTGAAGCTGATGGTCCAAGGTCATTGAACGCGACCAAGTCAGTTGCTCGATTGTGTGCATACCATATGACATCTCAACACTCCAAAATATCTGTACTCCAAGCAGTCCAATCGTTATTGCTGGAAGATGCGCCCATCGTGGTCCAAGGATACTTGAGACGCCCTTGAACTTTTGTTGCTGCTCGTCATGGCCCCCTTCGGATGCTAAGGGCAGCGAAGAGAAGCCAGTCATCGCACTAGCCTATCTTTCGAGAAGCTCTTCGACGGAGGGAGGGAGTGAAGCCAGATGTGGTCCTTGTTGGACAAAGTTGCCTGAGCTCGTTGTCGTCAATGTTCATGAACACCGACTTGTGACCGACGAAATATGAGCTGCCGTACTCACGTGATTTTTGCAACGTATTGATCAACTGATTCAAGTTTCAACACAAAAGTTCAAGTTGACAAAACATACAAGTCTTTCTGACTCTTCCACCATATTCCAGCCCTGGACATATGCGATACTTTCTTTCTCGACTTTCTCGATGCCTCTTAAATTCTGGAGATTGCTGATGCCTTTTAAGGCAAAGAAACCCCCTAACCAGAACGACGTTTCATCTCATGTCTTGTGGCTAGAGTCTGGTTTACTGCTCTAAATGTTTCAAACAACGGAAATCATGTTTCAATAGGAAAGTACAGCCATCTCAATGACCCTGTACTCTACAGACTATGCTTTGGCGGCGGCCGCGTTACCGCAATGAGGCGCCAGATTCACGAAGCTCGGACCTTGGTCAACTCGCAGCGACTAGTATCGTGAGGTTTCTCGCATACTTGGACCAGTCACAGGTCTAGCCCTGTATGTTGAACCTCTCGACGATCACCATGACAGGCGCCAATATGCACTGCGTACTGTGTCTAAGCCAGCATCGCCTGCAATACAATTAGATATTTGACGTTCCTCTTCAAGTCCCATTTCACGCATCTAGGCCCTTGCTTGCTGGCCTCGTAAATCACCTTCGTCTTCGCGTTCGGATTTGCACAGCTGCGAATGATTCGACGATCGGACCTCTGACACTGGATTATAGCATTCGTTCATGCACGCTGAGGTGCATAAGGTGTTATCTTCATTTTTGTGTCAAGAACAAAGCCTGTATACAGTCTTTTTGCAGACAGATTTCTCCGAGTTGGGCTGCTGACGTAGTGTATTGAAAACCATCGTACGAGCACTCTCGGTAGCTGATTCGCCACTACACATCGTGCTGAGTCCTTGAGAGTAACTTCCGCTCATCTTTTCTTCGATGTTCCGACAGAGCTGGGATTTACGGTCGTGCTGGTGGACTTATACTGGTTTTTATGAGTTTTCAACGCCCTCGTCGCGCTATATGCTATTGAAAGCTGTGCCCCCCAGTTTACTGGTGTCCACGTTGCTGAACTTGCCGCCGCCCAAGGCTGGTGGCGAACCACTCCTTAAAGTTGTTCCAGTCGATCTTGTTGCGGTTGAGCTCGATGAGAGCCCAATCCTCGGTGTAACGTTCGGCGCCGGCACCGACGGTGATAGGAGGCGAGTAGGCGACGTGGCCTATAACGCGCAAGCTCTCCACGCTCCAGTGCTTCGTGGGACAGATGTCCCGCGACAAAGAGAACTTATTACTCGGCTGCGAGAGCGGTCATCTCCCTTATGCGCTCCTCATCATATCTCCGAGCAGCACTTATCCCATGTCAATGATGTCATCGACCACTGTAGCTCTGTGTTTGGAGGCAACGGCCTCCTGGCCGTTACGCTTTTTTTTTGTACATGACATTGGCAACTGGCCGGTGGTTAGTGATGTTGGCTCAACCTCGCCATCTCGCCACACCAGGCCTCGCCACCTGGCGATCGCCGGGTGGCGATCAAGAATTTCAAAAATGGGGTGGCGAGAGGTGGCGAGAGGTCCTGGTATAGACAGGGTTTAGCAGTCAATTTCTTACCAATTAAACTAAAGACCTCCACCACTAGCACTTTTCTGGCCATCTCGCACTCCAAACCGATGTTATACATGATTTTATCTTGATTTTATCCGCTTCGGCTGCTCTGGCGAAGGCCTTTTTTGATCCCAGTTTGATGCCATCACTCGGCATGGTCCTCGTCAAGGTGGATTCCCCACGATCATGCCCTTGTCGCGCCCTTGAATCATTTTAAAAGATAACTTCACAGTACAATACCAATAACTAACCTCAGATTGTCAAATTTCCGCGTTTTGACTCTCGCCACTCGCCAGCACTCGCCACTTTCCCACGCCATATGACTCGCCGTGACGGCGATTGGCGAAAGGTTTTAGAGGTTCGGCCATCGCCACTACCGGTGGTTGGCCGTTACAGTCGCTGAAGTTAGCAACCCAGAGGCGGTGAACTGGGCAGCGCGGACATTTTTTGACGCACTTATCCCCTTTTTCGGCAAAACCCGTTTTTTCGCCAGACGTCCTAAGCAACAGGCCTTGTGTCATGCGTTACGGGTTGCAATTTAAGCAACGCAACGGGGCCTCTGTTATATGTTGCGGTTGCCTCCATACGAGCTACAGTACTTGGCCTCAACCAGGAGGGCATGCCCTTCCGGAATGCACGCTCTCATTCGCCGTTTGCGGGAAGAACGGGAAGACCATGATCTGTTGACCCTTTATATGCAGCAAAGTCTGAGTCGGGAACTGGCAGTATGTAAGTAGAATAAGTAGAATAGAGCACAGCAGGAAGTCTGAAGAAAGAAATTTACCATTTATGGTAGTAATTGCTTTAAAAGTAGCGCGGATATCGTGTTGCATGTGTGGCAAAATTTCGCTCCTATGAAATTCTGCAGGAGTAGTCAGAGTTCCCTTCTGATCCTCGCATACTGAACCATATGTGCTCTACTAGGGACAGTATTACACTATCCTAGATGAACCAGTAAAAGACTCTGAGTCTACCGTCGCGCCAGAAATGTCCGCCATAGTCTTTGTTGCAAACTCCAAGGACGCACGCCCATTAAACTGCATCACCGATATAGGTCCTGGTTCTGTGTTCTGTGTGTCCTCCTCGCGATGTTGGGAGGTTCGTATCACAATCAGATTGAACGCGCTGCAAATAACGGGAAGATTCTGATGTAACGTCAATATAAATATTTGCGATAATGAGGAGCTTGGATTCTTACACTCCATGAGATGATAAAGATTGCGGCACCATCCTCTGTCCACCATACAATAAAGTGGGGAACGGCGATTACTAAATATAATGCTCCCGACTCGAGCAGCACTCGCATCGCAAAATTGAGTTCTCTGATGGATGTAGAGTGCTTTGATTCCTTTGCCGTTTTCCAGATGCGATACACAATAAACCCTAAAGAGGAATTGTTAGTAATGGAGATACCCTGGGTGAGCTTGACCATATGTTCACCTGTAGCGTAAATATTGACGATAACAGTCGACGCCCAGAACGGCGTCAATATCGTTCCAGGGCCAATGGTCATGTTCAAAGGAACCCATGAATTGATCCCAGTGGTTTGAATTATTTGCCAATAGAGTTGCAGGACCGTGCATACGACACCTCCAACCCAAAAAAAGGAAGGGAATATGATTATCTTCCGCGACTTCGAGCACACCACCCAACAGCGGTATATCTGTCGTGAAGAAAGTCACGCAAGATTTTTTATAATTAAATAGGTGACTTACCAGGAAGGCGTCCGATATGAGAGCGGTGGTATTGGCGGCTGTGCACTTAATGTAAAAATACCTCGTCTCCCAAATGTGCGGGCGAGATAAGTGTCAAGGCTCACCATCGTCAAGGAACCCCATGCAAGCCGCGAAGGTCGCGGAGCATCGTCAGATTGCCCAAGGAGACCCAAAGTATAGTGCACCGCAAGTCCGGTATGTAGGGACGAAAGCACGAACAAAACCAACGTTGCAGATAGTATTGCCCATCTCATTTGCTTGCGCGGTCTCCATCCCTCGCCACTATACAGAAGCCAGTGGAGCGAATAAAAGAGCGTCACCAAGTACATCCCCGTAGCCAATGCGGCCAGAAATATTGACACAATCCTATCTTCGTCGGTTGCAGCCCCCATGGCGGTTAGAATGGCAGGGTAAGAAAAGTGTTCAGATGTATAAGTATCAACTTAGCAGGGTCTCGGACTTTCTTTTATACGTAGTCACGGCCAGAGGAGGCAATGTCGAAATGGGATTGATATTCCCAATAGGTGCCAGTGGGTGTGCGCCCAAGGTTACGAATATGATACTCACGATTAGAATCTATGAGATTTTCATACTATAAACCTCTAATACAGAGTGATGCATCATAAAGTAACAATCAGCGTTACTTATAATAGCCAGATACAGCTCTAGCTGATTTTAAAGGATCAGACGTATCGAATTACTTTGATCGAATGTACAGTACATTCTCTCATGTCCTTGTCACGAGAATACAGGTTGAACGAATGGAGATACTCAGGTCTCAGAGGTAAAAATTTTATGCCATATGACTCCTTTGGAATATCGAACTCATAACTAGTAAGTCTAGCTTTACATGTACTCTACAGTGGTTCAAGCTTCAAGCCTTAAGTTTAAACCCTTGCGGTATCCGAGTGCTAAGACTGCGATCGCCGATAAGTATCACTTCACTCAAAGATGCAGAGGATGTACTTTTCTTCTCGCAACGAGTGTGTACGAAGGAGTAACTATATACAGATCACCTTGCCTCCCCCATGTCAACTAGGACAGACAGCCGCGTGGCTTGGGAAACAATGTCTGATGAACGTCGACAAATGCGGACTGTAAGTCACAGACGCGCAGTAAATTGAGTTCTCGCACCCACAACTGGCGACGATTTCGGACACTAACCTGTAGTCCAATCATCGAGGCATGTATGTCAACCTGCCCGACAGAAATAGCTAAAGGCCAAGGCGGTGACCCCTCATCTCAGTCTCGTCGAGAACTTGAAAGTGAAAAATCAAATTTTATCTCTTTTTTGTTTTATTCCTATTCCTATCCAGTGATTGACTTGGAAACCCCAAACCCGTCGAACCCGGATCCTCTGATTAGTGCTTTCCGACGATATCCTTCAACTGAGTCTTGGGGATAGCAGCGGGGATTGCTTTACGCGCTAGTCTAGTCTGAGTCTTTTGCTCATAAGCGAAGCCGAACCCAATGAGCTCGAATTCTGAGAATGCAGTCCCAAGGAAAGAAAGGCCGATCGGTACACCTGGCGCAGGGTAGACCGTTAATGGACCCGCGGAGCTGATAGTTTGATTGTCCGGGTAGAAGCCGAGGGGAACTACGTTCAAAAATCAATCTGGGCATGAGAAATAGCAGCTGAAAAGAAGGACGTTACCTGTAATTATGGGATAACCAGCGATAGCTTGCGGTCGATAAGGTGAGTGACACATTTAGGATTCTAATGTTGAAAGACATTACCGGCAGGTACAGTCGTGAATCCAGGAGCAGGTAATACAAGGGCATCCAAATTGTGTGCATTCAGTGCAGCATCGATCCCGCGAGTCGCCCCAAGTTCTTTGTCGAAGGCAAGCGAATCGAAGAATGTACTGTTCCGTCCCGTAGTCGCCTCGGACTCGATCAGACTGCGGAAACGTGAGATAAATAACCGAGAACTGGTTTTAGACACATATATACACGAACATGCTCTGGTCCTTGAAGCCCGTGGGTTCTTCGAGTGTTGGGTTGGCGTCGTCAAAGGCGATTAATTCAGCAAGGCTGCGAACCCCGGAAGGATTCTCCAAGAGTGCGGCATAGTAGGCATTGAGTTGGATCTTCCCATAGAAGTTATTATCGCTATACCAACAAGACAATAATTCTGACCTTGAAGTCAATATCAAGAACAATCGTTTCATTGTTAGAATTTGCGATCTCGTCAGCTGAAGGAAGGTCAGCAGGATCGACAACAGTTGCCCCCAAGCTCTTGATAGTCTCCAATGCTTGTTCGAAGACGACGTTGACAAATGGATCGTTGCCGCTGATGCTGTCGTTAAGAAAAACGCGTCGTGGGACACCGATCCGTTTGCCCTTCAAGGCGTTCTTATTGAGCGCTTTGGTGTAGTCCGGGACAATTGGTGGCTGAGCGAGGGTAAAATTGTCGTTGGGATCCTTTCCAGCGATAACTGAGAGGACAATCGCGGCGTCTGTTATAGATCTGGTCATTGGGCCAACAGTGTCTTGATGCTCGGATATGGGGACGACTAGAGACAACAACAATAAGCTCACAAAACATGTATACCACGGAAAATACAGACCGCCAGCCCGTGACGTTAAACCGACGGTCGGTTTGATGCCTGCCAGATTGTTGTTACTTGTAGGACAAGTGATGCTTCCATCGGTTTCCGATCCTAATGTTACGGCCACGAGTCCGATGGAGGCTGCAACTCCAGAACCAGACGAAGAACCGCAGGGATCTGCATTTGCGAAGTATGCATTCGTGCATTGTCCACCACGACCAGACCACCCGGACGCCAGGTTTCCCCTGAAGTGCGCGAACTCCGAGAGGTTAGCCTTGCCTACATCAAATGCCTCTGAATATTCAGGTGATCTGTGTCTAATCAGATGAACTGACCAAGAATGATCGCTCCAGCTTTTCGCAGTCGCTTCACAACCCCGGCGTCTTCTGGAACAACGGAACGAAGAAGACTGAAAGACCCTGCAGTGGTGTTCATACCTGTGAGATAAAACCATGTTTAGATTCGGATCAAGGAGTGTATGCAAATATAAAGGAACTATGGACCTTCAGATGAGACGGTGGCAATGTTATCCTGATAACAAAATCTATCTTTGAATATTCATAGACGTCAATGGCATGAACTGACTTTCAAGAGAATCGGAATGCCGTGCATGGCTGAGCGTTTTCCAGTCAATTTCCTTTCTTCATCCATGGCAGCCGCCTGGGCTAACGCTGACGGGTTCAATTCAAGAACGGCACGCAGAGTGGCTCCCTTCAGGTTAACTTCGTCAATTCGGGCGAAATACGCCTACACGATGAGAGATGAGTCGACGAACACGGTAAGAATCAAGACAGACTCACCTTGACCAAATCAACGCTGGAGAATTGACCGGCATCAAGACCCTTTTGCAGTTCAGGAATGGATGCTTCATAGAGGTCCGGAAATTGGATCCCAGCTTCGGTTCCAGCTGTAGAAGGGGAAACACCTCGCGCAATCTGCAAACAGGCAAGAACAGCCAATAAGGCCGAAATCCACCACTTGGAAACGAACATTTTCGAGGCTGGTGTAGGCCGTTCGCTGAGAGTACCAGAAGAATGGGAGTCCTATTGAATGCCCTTGAGAATTCTTCGTGATAAGAGCATTAGATTCCACATTACCCTATTTTTATACTCTGCACTGTCGTGCTTGTTGTCCCCCATTTGATAACGCAGTTACACTTCCTTGAGTGGAGCAAATTGCTCAAAGATAAGAACGAATTCAGCTTCGTGAATAGGTTGTTGGACCCCACGCGTCAACCAAGACCACATGCGCATGAGAATATTTATAAGGGAAAGAAAAGAAAGAAGGGGCAGAATTTCAACATATGCGATCAAGGAGCGCAGCACGTGACCTAAACTGGATTTAACCGACAAAGCAATTTAGTTGGCATAGGTGTTGGTGTGAACTTTCTGCGGTTTTCTGGTCTTCCTCGATAAAGAACCGACTATAATGACCTTTGACTGGAGAAGCCGGGGCATTCACGTAAGTGGTTCATGGTACTTGGAGGAGGAAGTTCAACGCGGCCCGGATGAACAGGTGGAACCTCGAGTTACTTGGGCGCTGCATCATGATAGCCATTTCTCTGGAAAGGTGTTCTTGATAAAGATAAAGGTCCATGGAACAAATGAAATCGAAAAATAACGTGTTTGGGTGTAACACAAGCGGGGATCAAGAACTTGTTACACGACTTGCCTGGACAAATATCTAGGATCGGGAGTGAGCAAAATATTTTCCGAAGAGTTTCTTGGTCAAATAAGTATATCTTTGAAAGCAAATAATTAGTCGATACATTAGTTGTCTGAAGATTTCAGGCCACACCTGAACAATCTCCTTCTCGAATGTAAGCTTCGTTTTTTCTTCGACTCTGTCAAGATAATTGCAGATCCAGAGGCGGCAGAGACGGTAGGGACTGGATCTGGTACGACGAAGGTCGTGGTATAGTATAAATTCAATATATTTGTGTTCCGCTGAGGTGGAGTTAGGTCAGAACCGGAGGGTGGAGTAGGGGAAGCGGTGAGCGGATTATCAGTCTCCTGGGAACTTAAGGTGCTGGAAGGAGTTCGATTGGGTATCTTTTCGCTGTTTGGGGTATCAATAGCACCGCAGTCTTGAGATGATTGAGAGACGAAAATGCCGTTCCGCAGTGTGAAGATGGTGTCAGGTCTGGGAAAGAAGGTTATATTTAACCTGGAAAGCCGACGGAACATGATGACATGCATACTGACTGGTTTTCAGGGAAGTTACGCAAGCCAAATGCTTCTTGCAGGTCATCCAAGTAATTTTGATCCTATCGATGTTGGTCAGACATTCGTTATCAACGGTAGCAGCTGTAAGTACGGTTACTTGCCCAAACCAAGAGAATCCCCTTACTGCTGCTTGTAGCAAAATTCGAAATGACACTTTTGATACAATTCTTCGAAGCATTTTCTTCGGTAACGCCGCTGAAGTAGGCCGGAAATAAGCTGCGATCTATGAAAAGCGAGAGACTCCATTTACACACCACGTCGTATCCACTGCAAGGCCAAGGGACGTCGCAACCGGCTCCGCGGTCTGAAACGAGGTTTGGCAAGCAGATGAGCCGGAGTCAGCGCTGCAGGTCATGACGAGGCCGATGTCATACTGCGAGTCCGGGCCAAAGAGCTATACAGTGGGAAGTCAGCACCTCACGGAATGACGTAAGTTGTAGACGAACATTTGGAAGGCATTGGGATGCCCTTGATGTCCCAATAGCAGAGAGCACACCAGACCCCAGCGGAGCCTCCGCATTTCTGATGATATAAATACTGTTATGCAAAGATTGGCAGAGAACGGCAGAAATTAAGGCCAAGAAGATAAGCGATATCTGATTGACAAGCATGTTCGCAGAGGAGGCAAGGCAGGTTTCAAAAGAGTGAAAGTAGTTGGCTCTTTGGCGAGAAAGTTTCGTAGATATTCTGTATAGGAGAAGCAAGTAGTCCTTATAAAGACAGAGTAATAACGATAGTCGGGCCGGCCCCGAATATGTCAGCGGACGTTGAGCGGCATCTGACACTTTCTTCGATTATCAGCCATGACGTTGTAAGCAACCATAATGAGTGCGTACGACGCAGCGTACCGACATCAATCCATAGGCCTGAATGGCCCGAGTTTTCTCGACAGAAGTCTCAATTGCGGCGTTAATAAAGTTGAGGACGTACACCCGAGGCGTAGCGGAAATAAATCTCTGGACACAAGGCCGAGCCAGCCTTGATCATTGGCGGGGCACTGAAAACCGTCCTCCGTCGAGAGAATTGGTCTCCTGTGTGACAACTTGGAGCGTCAATAAAAAGCTTAAAAACTTACCGAACACCGGCAGCAGGCTTGCCAACCTGCAACTTGAAGCAATAAACTCTGTATTTGGAGTGAACGACACAAAGGTTCCAAGATATCGACGCGGAAAACCAAAGCGTGCGTTATGACACAGACACAACTGTTATCGCCCGCTGATGCATGGTTTCCACCGTGTGTCGAAGGATGCGAGATATCGATAAGGGCGCTTGGATAAGAGGTACTCACGGTGCCTGCTATTTGTATATATTTGGCCCTCCTAACCCCTAAGTCTGAGGATAAATGGATTTGTAGGACTCGAGGCTCCGAGTCTAACCAACCGAACGACGAGCGGAATCTACTTCTGCGTGCTTTCCTATGATGAACTTGGGTGGCATTATACCAGCGTATCAAACCGCTACTTATCTTCGGACCCTGCCATCAATCCGAGAACGTTGCGGTCGCGTCCATGACCTCGCGAAAGCTGCCAAGTTGGAATACTTTGACTATGACCCAGAGAAAGAGATAGATGTTGCCAAGTTCTGTATAAGCCTCATGAAGGTGAGTCATTCGTAACTTTTGTCAAATGTTCTAGCTAAAGAACGGCGTGTTCAGCGGGACTATGGTGACGATTTCACCAATGTACGTGAAGCAGAGCGTCCATGAATCTGCTTCTGATCTGAGGTTCAGATCAATCCACACGGACGTTGGCGCCACCTCGATGCAGGGATTGAACGCGTCCAACCCCTAATCACCAAGTGGGCAGCCCACCCCACTAACGCGCCCGACTTCAAGGAGGAAGCAAGGAGGTTGATCGATCTATTTGTGGTCTCTGTCCTGCTTGATGCTGGTGCCGGAAATGCCTGGAAGTATGCTGAAACGGACTCTGGTCTGACGTTCACTCGATCTGAAGGCCTCGGCGTCGCAAGTATGCATATGTTCGAATCCGGACTTTTCTCTAGCGATCCTAACCAACCGTACCGAGTTGACGGTGCGTTGTTAATATTTCCGTTTCTCGATGATCAAACTCAAGTGTTGTCTAGCTGCCGGCCTTGAAAACGTCACTGCAGCGAAAACTGCAACTGCGATGCAAGTCAGTGAGTCCAACCCTATGGTTGGCATTGAGGGGCGTGCCTCGCTTCTGTTCAACCTAAGCAAAGCCCTCAAAGCAAGCCCTCAATTTTTTGGAACCGATGGTCGACCAGGAAACCTCATTGGTACAGCCTGTCTTGACGTTGGTAACATTACGCTCATGCAGAAACAGATTTTCTTGAAACCGAATCGAAAGCGGAAGGCTCAACGCGCGCGGTGCCTATCGCTGCACTCTGGACCGCACTGGTTGACGGGCTGAACCCGATCTGGCCGTCCCGCATCTCACTCGCTGGCGTATCGCTAGGCGACGTCTGGCCTTGTCCTTCCCTCAAAGCTTCGGTCGCTAATCCTGCGGAAGGCGACGATCTCGTCCCCTTCCACAAACTTACCATGTGGCTTACCTACAGCCTCGTCGAAGTGCTGGAGAAGAATCTCAAGTGGCGCATTTATGGCGTGGAAGACATGACAGGGCTTCCCGAGTACAGAAACGGTGCGAGAGCATTCCGCTGATTTAACGGCTTTACCGTCCGAACTGAACGTTGGAACCAGGAGGACTTCTTGTTGATTTCGGTGTCTTGACCCTCAAGCCTGATGCCCTTCCAAAGGATCCCAAGTCTGGCCTGCCACATGCCGTTCCCTCCCACCCTGCAATCGTCGAATGGCGCGCCATGACTGTCATTGAATTGTACGTTCTTGTCTTTATCATGACATT
This sequence comes from Flammula alnicola, assembly GCA_015499995.1. Classification (NCBI taxonomy): domain Eukaryota; kingdom Fungi; phylum Basidiomycota; class Agaricomycetes; order Agaricales; family Strophariaceae; genus Flammula; species Flammula alnicola. The sequence continues at coordinate 225,849 of JADNRV010000049.1, forward strand.
ACAGATATTGATGACAATGGCGCAGAGATCGTATCGCCGACCTTATCCGATCGCAACTGGGCTTGAGTGCATCGCAACTCACTCTTGCACAGGTATTAGAAGGCGCAACCTGGAAGGGTGGTCGCGAGATCGCGAAATTGAAACGCCCGGAAACGGGTGGACCACCCATTGAGATCGAGAGCGATGGAACTGTATTTTAACCATGTGCGTGCAAGGTTGATTTTCAAGAATTTGCTGGTCTCGTAAAAGGGGTACTCTCAGAATGTAAAGTTACTTCTACATTTTCGTCATATAATCTCTCGACATTGCTAGAGTTAATGGATCCCGTTCAATTGCAGCTGTGTTGGAGGTTTTATGTGCTGTAACCTCGCTGAGAAGATCCTTCTCCATCTAGATTCCCTCGACACCGCGCAGGATGGCTCTGGCTCGGGACGGGAGGCCAATGACTCTTTATCTCAATAACACATGGGATATAAGCCGTAGGGTGAAAAACTTCATCTGTGAATCAACAGGAGTACGGAGAAATGTATTCCGTCAGGTATAAGTCCGGGACTCTGAAGCCATCTACAAACAGAAAAGTATCAAAGCCTCCTCCATCCTGATACTAATATGCTTGTATCAAGATGTAAGAAGCGCGAAGTGCCTACAAATTCCGAGAACGCGTGCACGTTCGTTAGGAGGAGGAACTGCCAAGAAAAATACCTATCTTTCCCTGTACATCACATCGGTCTCCCTAAAAGTGAAAGAAAAAGGGTGCGCCTTTCTGTCTTGTCATTTTGCTATCGGGCAATAACTATCGGCTCTACCGATATTTTGAAATGTCGGGACTCAAGTCGACCTGGTTCACATTGGAATTCATAATCAAAGAAGCAGCTGCTTCGAAGCCCGCCAAGTGGGGATCCAGAGTCGATATGTTACCCGCACACCGCGTCGCAGATTGCCTGCGCTTATGCCCAATGTCAGTCTCTTCCTGAGGAGGACCCAAGTCTACTTGTCCATGAATAGATACACTATTCTAGGACTCAGGACGCTTGCTTTAAATTGGATACGTCAAACTTCCGATGTCTTGCATTCGCAGCTAAAATTTTGTCGGTTGCAAATTGAGTGGCGTAATATCTACCTCAGTCGCTCCAGCGGACATCCAGAACCAGGACATTCTTCCAGTTAATCGAGTGCGTTGGCTGGAGTCCTGAGCTCTGCGAAGGGATGCCAACTTAAAATTATGGGTATAGACGCCCAGGTGCACCCTGGTCAAATTCGCGATTGACATGGGGACACAATTTACATGGGATGTTACGCCTGTTACGATGGTCATCGATTTTGAAGAAGAAAAAGGAATCCAAGTACAATACCAAAATAATGCCTTTTTATCGCTGCATTTTTGGAGGTCTGAGTCCGGTCTTGATAGGTATCACGAGGTCATATTCCATCGGATTTCGCTAGTCGATGGTAGTGCCCACTATATAGTCTGGATTTAATATATAACCACGAGTCGATGCATGGCATAGGTCCATCCCCGACATCCGACCATTCAAGCTTGGCATTGAGGCTTCCTCTCTCATTTTAAGCAATCACTCGCTCACGGGTTTGATTTCCGGAACCAGATGTAAAATAAGGATCGATTTCGGTGTAGACTCGAGGTTCGACACAACTCAACACGCGAATGATGAATCAATGCGCCAAGTACGACTCGAATGCAGTCCATGCTTGGCGTGCTAAAAATAGCATTGACTTGTTGAAGTTGTTAGTTCGTTATAGGGCCATGTGAACGTCCTCAGAGTCACATCACAAAAAAAGACACGGAGTTTGAAGCTTTGGAGTCTGACTTCGGGAGACTACATGTGAACAGGTCTGTGGGATATGTAAAGGACTCGCCTTTCCTTCATCGATTTTGCTCCTTCAGGCTGAGATCATATTAGAAATAATGAGGTACCCAAATACCTTCTCATTCTACTTTTTGGACCCTCTGCTTGTTGGCGGTCAGATGTCTTTTGGTGTGATTACTGCAAGTCGCGCAGATCCGTCCAACTCGGCGTCTTTATGCCTCTCACGCATCACCTATTCAACTCCAGAATTGACGTTCTTTGAATACTTCTCGGTTAGTTGTAGATGTAATTCCATTCCACTGGGGTTGAAGGTTGGCGCTTCGCTTTTGACCGTCAGACCCCATGACCAGAAACTGTCCTGTTGAAATCTCATCAGGTGAGCGGATTCAAAGATGGATGGTCGACGCCAAGAACAAACAATACACCGCTACGTGAGGTCGTCGCTCCGACAATTTGGCAAGCTGGACAGCCAGGGTGCATAGGAGGTTGGCAGTAGGACGTACGAAAGGCCTTTATTGCGAAATTTTGCAATATCGTCGGAATATCCAACTCTCGTAAATCATATAAATCATGCCTAGGATGGAGGACAGTCGGTAGCTCATCACAGCAACCCATTTACTTGCAATGTTCCAAAAGGCCGCTCTTGTCTTCTTCGCCCTCATCTCTGTGGTACACGGACAATTAGTTGGCACGTACCAGACCGAGACCCACCCCAACCTCAGCTGGCAGAAATGCACGAAGGCCGGTGGTTGCTCCGCACAATCGTCAGGTGCCGTCGTCCTCGACTCCAACTGGCGCTGGGTACACAACAAGAACGGTTACACCAACTGTTACACCGGAAACAAATGGAATGCCACCGTCTGCCCGGACGACAAGACCTGCGCCGCCAACTGCGCCCTCGATGGCGCCGACTACTCCGGCACATACGGTATCTCCGCCGGCGGCAACGCCCTCACCATGAAGTTCATCACCAACAACAGTAACGGCAAGAACATCGGCTCTCGCGTGTATTTACTGGCCAGCGACACCAAGTACCAGATGTTCAAGCTCCTTAACCAGGAATTTTCCTTCGACGTCGACGTCTCCCAGCTTCCTTGCGGCCTCAACGGCGCCCTCTACTTCTCCGCGATGGACGAAGATGGTGGCATGGCCCGCTTTGCTACTAACAAGGCGGGTGCCAAGTACGGTACCGGTTACTGCGATTCGCAGTGCCCTAGGGATATCAAGTTCATCAACGGAGAGGTCAGTAATATTGTATAAACAGTTCTTTACCTTGTCTAACGGATACGGACCATTTAATAGGCCAACGCCGAAGGCTGGGTATCTGCCACCAACGATGCGAATGCTGGCACTGGCAACTATGGCACCTGCTGCAACGAGATGGACGTCTGGGAGGCCAATTCCATTTCAGCGGCTTACACCCCCCATCCCTGCGATAACGTCCAGCAAACTCGCTGCACTGGCTCTGCCTGCGGTGGAACCGGCTCGACCAACCGTTACGGCAGCACCTGTGACCCCGACGGTTGCGATTTCAACTCCTTCCGTATGGGCGACAAGTCTCTCTACGGCCCGGGCTTGACCGTCAACACCAAGCAGAAGTTCACCGTCGTCACTCAATTCATCACCGACTCTGGCACCGCCACGGGCACGCTCACGGAGATCCGCCGTCTCTACGTCCAGAACGGCAAGGTCATCCAGAACTCCAAGGTCAACGTCCCCGGCATGTCTGCCAGCTATGACTCCATCACCCAGCAGTACTGCAAGGATGCCAAGACCGCTTTCGGTGACACGGACAGCTTCAGTGCGCACGGTGGACTGGCGGGAATCTTGTCGGAAAGTTCCAAAGTGCCTGTTTAGGCGCAGCCCTGACAAGGGCCGGTTTTTCCCTAATAAGAGCCCTGTTAATGTCTAAAAATGATGACATCTCATGATTATCCTAAACGGGATAACATCACGGCTGTGCTGGCTTGATAACGCGCAATCTAAATATAGCATTGCTGCACTTCCGAATTCCGATTTGTCTCGCTAGAACTTCAGCTGGACAGATCGGAATTCGGATGTCACCATTGTTGTACTTCCCGGCCTCTGCACAAGTCAGGCTTAATTCTGCGGCTAAAGTAAACAGATGAATCGAACCTATTACATATTTAGAGTATTCCTATGTAGAAGAAATAACTGCCGTTTGACGGTATTAGACGGTAGACCGCGCAGCACACCTAATAGTGTTGGACTTGAAGCGGTTTTGAACGCGCACACTAATGTTGAACGCGCAGCCCATTAGTGTTGCACATGCATTGAATTGAAACAAAATAGTGATAGTTTTGAACGTGCACACTAATGTTGAATGCGCAGCACATTAGTGTTGCACTATGCTATATTGCACAAGTGTTGAATTAAAACAAAATAGTGTTAGTTTTGAATGCGCACATTGAACGCGCACACCAATGTTGAATGCACACTAATATTGAACGCACACTAATGTTGAACGCACACTAATGTTGCATGCGCACACTAAATTTCGAATGCGCAGCACATTAGCGTTGACAAGCATTGAATTAAAACAAAATAGCGTTAGTTTTGAATGCGCACATTGAATGCGCACACTAATGTTGAACACGCAGCACATGAATGTTGCACAAGCATTGAATTAAAACAGAATAGTGTTAGGAAAAGTCTTCTAGATTCTACCAGCTACTGCACAAGAGCTAGCCAAAATTAATATCCCTATCCATAGCACTTCCTGCAGCTACAAAAGGCCATGGAGGATCGAACAATTCTCCAACACCAAAGCTCCCCACTCTTAGAACTCAAACTTAAAATGCCACCCCGACTTTCATCCGCTTTGGTTGCTTGCCAATTCTGCGGCCACGACTATAGTGCACGCGGCGTTAAAAACCATGAAGCAAGATGCCCAGAGCGACCCATCGACAGGGCTGAACCTGATCCCACAGATGTTGCTTTCCGCAATTTCGTAGAGCAGGAAAGGGCTGCTGGTCAGTGGTTTACTAATAGATTACTTATATTTCCTCTACTCACTTATACATTACAATAGACTTGGCGGCTTGGGATGCTGCCATGATCGACAACGCTGGACCAATGCCTGAAGCGAATGCACGAATTGTTCATGAAGACCGAGGTACTTTATCTAATGCTCTACCTATTCAATTTATCTCACGGGTATTCTTAAAGAAGATTGGGCCTTTGATCATCATGACGACTATCATGAGGCTGATGAATTCGAGGCAGAGATTCACCCGCCTACTGGTCTTGACAATGAGCAAGAGCCTGAAATGAATGAAATACGGATAGAGTATCACCCACATTCTCTGATGGAGACAGAATCTTTCAGCTTTCAGGAATATACCGACAGTCCAGAAGAACTTGAACCCAACAGCGCTATCCCAAAGGACGAAAATCCATGGCGCCCTTTTCCAACCCGTCTTGACTTCGAAGTTTCTGAGGTCATGTTGGACGCTCACATGAACAGGAGACAGATAAAGAAGATGATTGAGCTCATCAATCAGGCCATCGCCTCTCCCAATTCATTCACACTTGCAAGCGAGGCAGATCACTCCCGCATTTGGGACCATGCAAGAGACACACGCGCGACGGGAGTGAGCAGCACAATATCTATTTATTTTATCAAAACACTGCTAACCTCGATTCTGATCAATGTAGTTCGAGAAACGGGTCATTTCAGTCGAATATAAAGAAGAGAAACTTGAATACGATGTATGGTTACGGCCCATCTGGAAATGGTGCCGTGAATTACTGGTGGATCCATCATTGATCCATCAATTTCAATGGCAAGCTCAACGCCTCTACAAATTCAATGGGCAAAGGTTTGAGCGTTTCATCGATGAGCCATGGACAGCGAATGCTTGGTGGAACTACCAGGTATTTATTTTTTGGTTAACACCTAGTTCTGAATTTATCTGAGTCTGATAACACACACAGAATACCCTACCTGAGGGTGCCTCACCCTTCTTCATCATTTTCTATGCCGATAAAACACGTCTCTCATCATTTGGAACGGAGAAGGGTTATCCTGTTCTCGTTCGATGCGCGAACCTCCCAGTATCCATCCGAAATGGGGAAGGTGTTGGAGGAGGCCGTCTTGTTGGGTGGCTCCCAATCGTAACTACTATTTTTCTTTGATGACAACCAAACATATTAAATGTCTATTTCAGCCTGAAGAAGATGCCCAAGAGAAGGGCAAAAAAGATTTCGTCAATCTCAAGCGAGAAATCTGGCACAAAGCTGTCTATGAAATAATACATTCCATCGAGTTACACACTGAAATTGGCACGGCCATAACGTGTGGTGATCAGGTCATTCGGCAGATCTTTCCCCATATTCTCATCATCTCGGCTGACTTCGAAGAGCAGTAAGTAGAATTTTAATTTTTGACTCATGTTTTCCAATAATATATGGATGTACCGATAGATCCATGATTGCTCTTACCCGCGGTGGAACCAGCAAGAAACCTTGCACAATATGTCTAGTCCCAAAGGAGGAAATTCCTAATTTATCCAAGACATTCCCATTGCGCACAACAGAGACCATGAGGGAGGTTTGGATTCGGGCACAGGATATGAATAGCACAGATAGGGAAGAGCTTTTGAAAAGCTATGGGTTAAGAGACGTTAAGGTCAGCTTCAAATCTATTATTATCCACGGCGTCTAATCTATTATTATCCACGGCATCCAAGAACACCTTGTGGGACCTCCGTGGCACAGATGTTTACAGCGCGATATCATGGGATAAGCTACATGCACATGATGGGGGTCTTTTTTCTGATCATCTCCTTGAGGAAGTCAAGAGGATTATCAAGGCGCTCGGACGTGACTCACGCAGTGCAGAGGCTGCAATTGATGCTGGGTACGTTTTCATTTCATCTTCCACATATCGAGCTTAAATTAAATTTGGTTTATTATCTTAGGCTTCAGAAAATCCCGCCTTGGAGTGGACTCAATCACTTTAAGAGCTTGGCGAGTACGGGAGAACTCGCTGATGGCAAAAAATTTGAGGATTTCTCGAAGGTATTCAATTTAAATTTTGCTCAATGGAACTTCCTGCAGGAATTCATTGTATCTTTCGGCAGGTTATCATCTTTGCATCACACCATGTCCTTTCAGAAGATGTTTCCGAAGACGGCTTTCTTCTGCTCAGACTCATCCGGAGCTATCTGGAATTGAATATGTTTGCAGGATTGACAGTTCAAACTGAAACAACGATAGCCGCGGGTCGGGCTGAAATGAAGGTCTTCGAAACCCTTCTACACGTACATTCAATGACTTTGAACTCTGTCAGTTTCTGAATGAATTGATTCATTTTATCTTATAGGAGTATGCAGAACTGAATCCAGAAAAGTCATGGACGTTTCCGAAGGCGCACACCCACCAACATATATTCCGGGACATCCTAAACAAGGGAGCGACCAGAAATTATAACACGAAACCAAGTGAAAAGGCCAATGGACCTCTAAAGAAATATTATCAGCGCCATACCAACTTCAAAAATGTCGCTTCTCAGGTATTAATTGAAACCAATAAAGTCGAAGATTTGATCTGAATTTTTTGGGACACAGGTTCTTAGGGTTAGCGAGATGGACTTGGTTTCTACAATCATCCGGACTGCAATCACGGCTCAGGACCTTCAACGCGAGGCTGATATCCCTGAGGACGGCGGTTCAGAGTCCCTTATCCACGAGGAACCAGGTTCACCTGACCTCCTGGATCCGAGTAATCAAGCAATACCGCGTGTTGTCCAAGGATCGGTTCAGCCAATCATTAGCTTTGAAGCCCTGGAAAACAGCCATGCTGGCGACGCAGCATTTCAAGGCTTCCGAAGGAAGCTTGCAGGTTTATTAGCACGCCGAAGAAACGTGCAAAGAGTTGTTCTTCGCACATTTGACCAGGTAATGACTTTCTCTACCCTCTTTTTGATGAAGAATTGACATGCATATTATTTTATAGATCACACCGTATGGATTTGTCAAAGTCGCTTTTACATCATTGGTTGACTGGCGCTTGAATACCAACATCCTTCGCGCCAACCCTAACTTCCACAATCGACCGCGATATGATTACGCCCTAGTCAAAGTTCACGGCAACGAGTGTATTTTTGTCCAAATCCTCTACATCTTTTCAATTGACCACGTTGGAGAGAGGTACAATCTAGCGCTTGTTCTCCCCATAGATGTCCCTCGGATGTTGCAAAACCGTACAAGAGATGAAGCACTTCGATTAAGGCGAATCAAGCCGAGGCCCAGGGCATCAAGCCTATTCATCGACGCAAATTCAATCATTCGTGGGGGTTGTTGGTGGATGATTATGCATCGGATGCAGGGGAGTTCCTCGTGGTTGATTTCATTGATGAAGATATGTGGATGCGGATGAAATCAACTGTCCTTCTTACCCATGCAAACATCTAGCCAGAATTCTCTTACATATCAATGTCATGCAGAGTGTATTTTTAATTTCTAATAGATCCGTATCATTTACCGTCCTCACTGGTTACATCGGAGTCGCTTGCATGTAGTCTATGAACTCAAAAAAACGTTCAAGGAATGCCTTTCAGGTTTTCAGCGGACTATTCTTTGATAACCGTTTCATTCATTGACCCAAATTAATAGAGAGCGTGTTGCATAGGGCCCTGACAAATTGGATGCCGTCGCGTTTCACTTTTCTGCTGGTGGTGTATGGCGTTGAATCAGAGTCAACTGGTTAAATACCCTGCTTGTTATTCGATATCCCCCATTGACTCCAGCCAAGCTCTGCATCTCAGGTACTCCACAGAACTTTGATAATGTCTCGTCCTCGACCAAATGTTGTCTCAAGCAACACGCCATCAATTTGGACGGCTGCTGGTGCTGGATCCCGCAATGCGTCTCCTGTCGGTTTCTCTGGACCTTCCGACAGTCTGAGGAGTTCATCTCCAGGGTCTGACTTTTCTATTCGTCGCTCAGACTCCCCATTGTCTTCGGCTTCGGCGACTTTCATTATGCCCTCAATTGTCAATCCTGAGAAGTTATATCAGGTCAGCCATTTAAATATTATTGTTGACTTAGGCTACTCTAACACTATTTTATTCACCTTCTGGTACAGGCGTATCTTGACAGCCAATCGAAGATTTCAAATCTAGAGTCAGAGGTTGAGGCTCTGAAAGCGCAGCTCGCAGATGCCCAACTCAAATCTACCGGCAAAGGAACACGTAAAAAGGGAGTGATAAGCGCTGATCAGGACCCCGCTTCTCCTGTCACCGAAGAGATCAGGAAACTAGGCCGCCACTTCCAGATTTTTTTCACTCCATATGTGGTAGACTCCTCGGCCTTTGTTCGTCCTTGTCCCGATTTCAGTTCGGATGACCCGGCTCGGTATGCCAATCCTGCAAATCAAGCGCTCGGAATCACCGCAGAGTTGTACGAATCTATACCAGCCAAATTCCATAAGGTCATGAGGTTGACGAACTTTCTAAAGAATGTATGTATCCTTTACTTCTGTTTCCCTCAAATGATGGCTGAATTATTTCTTTCAACATCAGTTCCGTGAGGCTATGGGTAGCAGTCGCTCTAGCTCATTGGGGATGCTTCGCCAACAGGCCGCAAACATCTTTGGTCTTTCTCCCGAGTACTTCGCTGAATCAGACAAGGCTCCCCCACCGCAGCGCGATACCATTCCTGAAATCCAAAGTCTCCTTGGCAGTGGCGTCAATGGTACTGGCCCCGCCTCCAAGGTATTGACCTACCCTCCATTTCCCCCGATCTTATGTTTGGGTGGTGACACTGAAAAGATCGAGAATCGCTTTCTAAACGAACACCTCTTCATGGTAAGTTATCTTATATTGCGACATCATCTCCATCGACTAACAGGGCGCCTAATATTTATTAATTAGATCGCTCGGGCAGCCATTTTTGGGAAATCAGCTGCTAAGAAGATTTCGCGCGCTGTCGCTCGCTCATCCAGTACCTATCTTCGTCCTGACGTGCCTGCTCAAACTACCTTCGGATTTATTGCATGGGTGGCTATCATGGTACGCTTCAAAATCCTGTGTTGTGATCAGTAATACTTGACTGAATTACTCCCTTCTAATAAAATATTTAGGCCCGATACATCCTTTCAAAAGACGAGCAGTTCGACAATGGTGGTATCGGCCCTCAAACTCAAATTACTTATTCAGTCGATTTCGACTATTACAAGCACTACCTAACTCAAGCTCAACACCGTCCCGCATCTGCTGCTTGGGTTGAAAAACTCCTTTTTCGTTGGGACGAGGAAATCTTTTCGACACACAACAAAAGCAAAGGGAATTTCCCTGCTTCGGACGCCGCTGAGGTTATTGAGTTAGACGATGCAGCTGAAATCGAACGTGAACTCGATATGCTACATCTTACGGCCGCACACGAGGTGGATCAAACTGACAATGAAGACTTCTACGTACCCGGGCCCTGGACCAGGACCGCACCTGTAACAGTCGAGCCACATGATCAGCCTCATTCTCAAGCTGTCATCGTGGTACCCGCATCTGTCAACCCACCGGCTACGCATCAAGATTCTACTGAAACTACTGACAACGCTATTGTATCCATAGCCATTGTAAACCCTGCACCAGCTTTCCAACCGATTAGAAGAGGAAGATCAGCAATAAATCCACAGACCGCCGGTGATTCAACACCCGGAGATCCTGTGGTGCCAGTAGCAACGGAGAAAAATAGAGGACGAGGACGTGGGCGTGGGCGTGGTACGAAGAGGGGGGGAGCGGGTAAATAAGCATAGAGAACTCGCCTATGTACTTATGCTGAAACTTTTACTTACTGATCAATGACTTCTATACCGGCCTCGGCCCTCCATTTCAAGTGACTCTTCAAACAAAAAACCCCGAAAGAACTTTTACAAGTAGCCCCTACTCAAGTAAAATAAAGTTCCCTATCAATTTAAAAGAGAAACCAAGGATATGAGCAGTCGGATATTCTGTTTTGAATCCTCTCGATTGTGGGTTTCCAATTATGATCGGGCTTCAATAGGACAATTTCCATATATGGAAATTGTCCCCTTTGCTCCAAAGTCCTGGAGAGATTAGCGCTGATTCTGCGTATTGATCTTTGCTTCTCGACTCTCATCGCGTCCCATCACCTACCCCAAACCCGCTTCCTCACATTCGGTCTCTTCTCATATGTCGAGCCCCGCCAATGTATCCCGTGGTTCATTGACATGACGATGTGGCGATGCCCAGTTGGTGCCCAATCATATCAATGTGGGAGCCATATGCTCGCTGATTACTCCGGGCTGCACAACGCACACACCTTGTTTTGGTCTTATTTTTTGTTTTCTAACTAATTTGTCTGCTATTTAGTTATCCCACGGCACAAATGAACCTACATAAGACGGCGGCCAGTGACGATCACCTTAGACTCTATGCCCGACTTGAGCCCACAGGTCCACTGCCCGCCTCCTCTGTGTCCGCCTTGAGCATGAACAAGCTCAGGCCTCGGTCACCCACGATCACCCACCTCACCGCCTCCTTGTCGGTTGCCTCGACCACAAACCAGCTCGCGTAGCTCATTCATGTAGCTGCCCCACCGTGTCCCAGCTCGACCGCCCGCCTCCTCCGTCCGCCTCGAATACGAACGAGCTCAGAGCTCGTTCACCCACCCCACCACCTTCACGAATTAGTGCCGCCTTTCTGGTCACATGCAGCGCAAGCACGACAGTCAGTGCCTGATGCACGCACCTCTGACCTTTGCATCTTCTTGCACGGAATGCTGTTTACGAATATCCAGCTCGATGATTTCTAGCCGACATCGGCTCGCTTCATTGAGCATCTCAAGATCGAAGGTGCCGAGGAGCGTGAGTGGATCACGATGCCGATTATCAATGTGTCCTCAGTCCAGGAATATGGCCGACCAAGCGGCTACTGCCCTACCTCGCTGATCGCCCCCCTCGAGTAGTGCTTTGTCATGGGTATTGGAGTGATGAGTGGGAGCAGCAGCAGCACAATTGCTGCTGCTGGGATAGATAACGAGGAGGTGGGAGCATCAGCGGCACGACTGCTGCTGCTCGATCTGCTGCTGCTCGATACAATTGACGGCGGCGAAGGAACATAATAGCACCTGCATTAGACACGAGATTAATTACTCTGTAGGTATACAAATATATTCATACACAAATATATAATGTCTAAGTAATTACAACATGCGCAGAGGCCCGAGCAGAGGCTGTTGTCGTAGAGGATTCAGATTCAAGGTCGGTGTGGCAATGCGAGAGAATGCCGTTTAGGCGCTATATTAACATTAGATTCTACACTGTAAACAGTATTATGGTGTAGTGGTAATTATGGTAACTTTAATGATGGTTAGGTATGTAATATAAGGTAAGTAAAGGTAAGTGAAGTCAAGTGTTCGAGTCCCACTAATAGCACAATGTCGAAAAAGATGGTAATGGCGGGTAATTACTAGGATACCTGGTTATTCCTGATTGCTCTGATAATCTAAGTAGGCCTTAATTTTTCGCGAGGCCCTTAACATGTTTGTGGCTCCTGATAATCTTTGTCGATGAGAATTACTCAGCCCACTAATCAGGCCGCGCGTTTCTGACCATGACAGCCTGATTAGATTTGTCCCTTGATTGATCAGGCTAACTCCTCCGATGATCAGGCCTGAACAGGACAGCCGGCCATTAACGGCATTATCGGCCTGTTCAGGCATCCTGGAAGTTTCCGACACTCCAAGTCGATGAACACCGGCATGGTTCTCGTCCTCAGTGTCTGGGACGACCACACCGCGAACATGCTCTGGCTCGACAGCAACTACCCAACCAACAAAGACGCCACCACCCCAGGTATCGCCCGCGGAACGTGCGCAACTTCGTCTGGAGTACCCTCCGATGTCGAGGCGTCTGCTGCGAATGCACAGGTCATCTATTCCAACATTAAGTTCGGCGATATTGGCTCGACGTACGCTTCTTCTTAGTCGCACCAGCCCCTTCACCCTAAATTTTTGGCGTCCAAAACGCGTCGGTTTTCCTTCTCCAGTGGCGTTAGACGCGTCCGCGACTTTTTGGTTGTAACTTTAACTTACAAAAGTTGTGTTTACTTTGTGTTGAACTGTTTGATGATAAACGAGCATTAGTATGCCCGCGACGCTGAGGACATCTATAAGGCTTACCGGTTACCATTATCCAAGAGTTCCTATCTTCTATTGTGATGATGGCAGGACTGAAATCGTCGCAAATGCCACCAAATGGCGCGGGGCCGCTCCAGCGTTGGTCATTTTGTTTTGGACGGAACGATGATGCCAAACAAAAGCACAGCTTTGCACCGCAACGCTTGGGGATGGCTTTGGATAACATTTTATGTAATGGTGGCTGACCGCGGTGGTTGACTGCAAGCTGACTGTGGCTGACCAGACTGAAACGGAGTTGGCGGAAGAAGGGTGCAAATAGTCGCATATTCAGGGTTCTCTACGAGTATAAAAAAGCTTGCGTTTTGGTGTGTGATGCAACAGATTTCTTTCTTCCTTTCACCCACTTGATCAGAGGTTTCCTAGGAACGCCTCTTCACAATTTGAACTTGCCATGCTGTTTCTCTCCCTTTGCATTCCTCTTTTGCCTTCGGATGAGGCCGATCTCTGCCACCCACCATAATCTTGCTTCTCGACAGCATCAGGCTAGATTTCTGCCAAACGATTCAGAGAGGAACTCGCTTTAGACGCGATGCCATATCTTGTAAAGTTATCCTCAGTCGTTTTAGAGATGTAGATCACTCAACTCTTGCCTTTATCTTCAGATCGCCGCGCAAGGTTGCCACCATCCCACCTGCGACTCGCTGTTAGCCGTTCGATTCTCTAATTGCCTACTTGTTATCAAGGACCCCCCTAGCCGATAATACAGGTAAATCATCTTTCTTCATCCTTTGATCTCGCTCGCGCTGATCAGACGTACTATTGGCTGCCCAGCTTATGACGACTTGGCGAGGAACATGTCATTTCACCATTCAGTAGTTTTCACTGGTTGTTGGTTGTTGATCAGGTATGTCAAGTTCATCACCGCCGAAGCGCGAATAACTCATGAAATATAGTCAATCATCACCAGAAGATCTAGTGCCCAACCAACGAATGTTCCCCCCAAGTTCTGACCAGTTCTGACCAAAGTCGAGGAACCCTACCTGGGACCGTTTCCATCTTCATCATTTGGCAGCACGGTTAAACATGTGGGTCCATTGTCGTGCTTCGCACTTACCTGGACTAATCATCCCGTTGCTTCTTTAAGTTTGACCATTGGGATCCAAATCTTATCCCGCCGCTCTCGACGCACATGTCCACCTGTCCCTCTCCTCTCCTCTCCTTTCTTTGTTCCCTTTTTTCTTCTCCATTTATTTCTTCATTTCTTCTCTCTTTCTCACATATCTCCCCTTCCACCTTGTGTGAACCTTCACCTTCAATGCTTCAAATACGTTCAAGCTCAAGAATTCATGGTTTGATTGCGCCGGCGTCAAGAGCTTGGGACGCTACAAGAATCAGGCCACCTCAAGACCATATCAAGATTCTTTGTGTGATTTGTGCGACTTGTGTGATTGTGTGAACCCTCTTTTTTATGCATTTTATTATATTTGTACATGCACCAATGGCACAGAATACAACGGAATTCAACATCTATGAGCCTGTCCCAATTCGATTTGCCTCGGTTTCGCCTCGCGATCGGCGTTTGCCGTTCAATGATACTCTTTGCTTCAACCGAGACTACTAATGCGTACTAGTACTCTACTGATTACATCGCCTAAAGGTGCCTCGCAGTCTTGGGACGACTCGTATTCGCCTGCCCTGCCACAATTCATACGACTATCCATTCCCCTCACCTCATGCACTCTGCTCTGCGTAGCCATGGGCGTCTTGTTGGTTGCGAGTGAAAGTAGACGAGCCCATTCCAAAGAGTTGGAGTATTCGTCGGACCGGTCTTCCATCGCAGGCAGTGCGGGCGCTGTCACCGTACTTGGTTGATGTTAGTCGACATGGTTTGAAGTTCAAGTAGACAGCCACTTCTGGACCATAGACTCACCATGAACATCGACCAACACTTCTCTCACCCAGAAATCGAGTTCCGGCCGGCGCTAAAATCGAACGAAAAGACTGGCAGGAAGTATGGTCGTGCGACTCGTCTGGACCTTCTAGAGGTCTATCCACATCGAGTGATCTGGAAGCCAAGGCTTGATCATTCGTCACTTTTGCATCACTTCCGAGTGAGATATCTACGCTGTGTATCCTATTCCTTTCGCAATAACCCCACACGAATAGAAGGAGGATGTTCTGGATACAGAGAAACCACAACCGTTGCGGATATTGTGAGTAACCCAATCATGATATTCTTCAAGTTCTTCTACTAATTCCTAGCGAATTTGTCTTTCAGCTTCGTTGACGATTTGGATATTCAAAGCTCGGATGCTGGGAAACTTGACCCTTCTCTGGAGGTTAATTCAACAGCGTATTGGATGCGGCAACATCTCGGGGTATCTCCACTATTTTTCAACTGCATTCTGTCCCCCCGATTCTTTGAAATAGGGAATACATCCCTCGTTCGCAGAGAGAATGGAAAACGCGTGGCGCTAGGTTCGTCTCTGCATGTTGTCTATGTGCGTTTCAGTGAAGCTCACCGGTGTAACTCTCGTACTTTCAGATGGACTGTATAGCTTTACTTCGGGAATTGACATGCCCGTGGTCTATGTGTGGTTCTCGCACAGCCTGATCCGAGGTCGATCCTCAACTTATGTGATACATCAGTGTCCTGAGAATGCGAAAAAAACTCTTCTCTCGTACGCGCAACGGAAAAGTCATTTTCCGATGCTGCTTAGACCTATGGCTGTCGATGCCTTTCTTCACGAAGACTGTCGCCACGAATGGGGACAGCAACTCTTTTACCCACGAAACTTCCTTCTTGGCTATGTATGACGTCCAAGATTATCTGTTAAGAGAAATATTCGCTTAAGTTGCTTTCTGATAGGAAAACACGCGCATCTCAGAGTTTACCCCTGTCGCGACAGCACAAGCGGTGGAGAACCTCCATACCCTTAGCAAGCAACTTCATACCATTCGGGAACATCTTATTGATCTATTGGAGCGCCTTGAATACCTCAAGGCAGTCCACCAACACCTTATGGATTTGTCTGCTAGCATCCGTACAGATAACGACGATATCGACTCCGTCCCGGACTCGTTGAACTACCTGCTGTCGAAGACAAACATCTTGAAACGCTGGGCTGGGAACTACTCTGACCGCACGGGAATTCGCATCAACCTCCTTTTCAACCTCTCAACTCAGGCTGACAATCGCACAAACCTGGATATTGCCAAGCTCACCTCCAAGATCGCTGTTTCTACACAGCGTGATAGCTCTTCGATGATTACGTTGGTTTTCTTCTTCACCTCCAAGTGTACTGAGTTTTGATAATTTTGGTGTCTAGAATAGCTGCCGTCACCATGTTCTTCCTTCCTGGCACATTTGTATCAGTAAGTCTTCATTTACCTGGGTACTCGCTGCAGCTCTCTTACCGGAGCGGCCAGGCTTTATTTAGCATGGTCTTCTTCAACACAAAACCTGACAACTCATTGAGTGTGGGACCACAGTGGTGGATTTTCCTTGCCATCACTGTTCCTCTCACCATCAGGAAATCGGGGAAATTCCGATTTAGCAATATGACGATCACGAGCCTGTCACAATATTATAACAACCTGACAACAGCTCATAACCAGCTATCTGCTGTCCATAGGATTGCGGTGACATCAGAGATTGGTTGTAATATTCCTTTCGAAATATGAGGCAGTTATAATATGGCAAGAAGGTTGTAATTACATTGTGAGGTGGCTACCGGGTTCATAGGGAAATCACAGATTTCATGTCAGACGTTGAATGGTTCACCACCCATTGTGATGATGATACAGGATTGTAGACCAGATATAACATGGGTATAAGCTGGCAAACAAGTCACATTTCATTCCAAAGAGGAGATATCTTTTCAACCGGAAAATGAAACAATGTCATTGAAACTTGTGAGTGCGAGATGCGAAATAAATATGCTAAGGTAAAGTGTAAGCATAATTAAATCATCAAAAGTCCTCCCCATCAGACGGGTCTTCGTTGCTGCGGCGAACAGAATCCTCGTCATCCTCGTCCTCATGGGTATTGGGAGGGCGAGAGTTAGAGAGAAGACGGCACGCCCTGTGAGCAATGAGTTGTGATACTTACGCAAGTACTGTAAATGCATTACACGGCAATACATGATATATTTTAAAGGTTGACACGAGCGCGAGGGCAAATGTTGCTGTGGCGGGTGTGGCGATCGAAATTTCTTCGAAGTTCATTCAAACTCCGATACACGTGACTTTGTTGATATAAGTTCAATTCGCGTCGTCGACTCGATTTCAACTTGAACTTGTCCTTTTACCCTCACTATCCCTCTGATACCACTGTCTCCCTCTCTTGAAATTGCCATCAAAGTAGATGCGGCTCATTCCCTTGTATTCCCTGCTGACGCCTTTCTGTAATAGATTCCTAGCCCACACCGCTGCCTACAGGTCTCTGGTTCGAACGACACCCCATTAGGGCTCTTTACCCGACTGCCAGGATGGATCGCTGGAATGAGAATGACATGGGCTGGTGGGTCTTTCGATATGTACAACTTTCCGACTTGGCTGCAGTCTAACCTCGTGATCCTGTTCAACAGTGCCTGACGTCGGTTGCGAGGGTAAGTAAGTTATTCAACATTTCTTGACTTCGATCTTGTCTGACGCTCTATCGTCTCTCAGGACCAGCTCTCGTTTTGTTCTCATTTCCAAGGAGTGGAGTCCGACCCAGTTGTATGCTGCCATTCAGGTATGTCATGCTTCGTTTGCTGTAACAGCTATGCTGATCCATTGCTGTTGCTTCAAGTTGCGGGCTTGCAGGGTTACTTGTATGCAAGCTTTGTCGCTCATCTTTCTGATTCTAGAGGATGCCTTTCATGCTCCTCTCGTCATTGTAAGTGACATGCTGTCCTCTCAATAAATGGTTGCCTAGTGATTGCATTTACAGACAAATCATTCCCACTGCATGTCACGAGAAGGCATACGTAGCATGCTGGTACTCTTGAGCTCGAGGTTGAGGTCCCAGAATTCCGTGCTAACGTGTCGCTCTTTACTATTATCCAATGTATCATCTTACATAGTCAATATATTATTTTTCTGCCTATTTGATTCGATATGAAGCAAGTAATTATAAGTACAATCCAGTTTCTTGTAATGATGTGGACCAACATGAACTCATTGAAAGCTGATACTGCTCTATGAGTATTTTAGAATCTTATAACCTGTAGATGACCCATGAAAAATATTGCAGCCAGCTCGTCGTCATACCCAGACATGATATCAAATTGCAGTGATGTGCCAATATTATGGTAACCTCGTGATACATCGTCTGAAATATTAACCGGACCTGCTACTGTCTAGCTATTTCTGGCATTGTGAGTTGATGTATAATATTATAACAAGCTCATAACGCCGATGGCACTCTGTAATGCATTTCGTATGCTCATATTGCAAGATGGGAATTTCCACAATTTACTGATGCACCATCGTTGTTTTTGCTGCATGGCTTTTATGGCAGCGCTACCGCAACAGGGTGGATTCGCGAGACTTGGGCATTGATCGACTCAGGGATATCGAGGCTCAGGTACCTGACAGTGAAAAAGATGCTGTAGCAAATTAGACTCGAATACGTAGGTTCTTTACGTACCAACTCATGCTCATGGAACAAGATTCTCGATATTCTGAGCTACGATCTACGCGAAAGCATATTAAAGATGACTTGGAGGCAAGCACAGCATAAGAAATACACCTGGAGTAATAAAATAGACAAATACGAGTACGAGCCTTAGTCTAGTAGTACTAGCGGTGCTTCTCACCGTGTACTAGGCAGTCGAGCTGGCTATGGCAGACGAGTCGATCCCAAAGATGATGGAACCTTGACGAGTCTAATGTTGTAAGGGACAAAACGGGCGACAGTGAACATGCAAAAATCACGGTTTGTCCCATGCTTTCATAGAAAAATGCAGGTGCATTGTTGCGGAATCAAGTTGAGAGCCACGTTCAGTAGGTTTGGATCAAGCCCTTTGTCAGCTGCCGGTGTTTATTTGTATGTAGTTGCTTTCAGCAACACCTGACAAGGGGCTTGCTTCAAAGTGTCACGATTGAGGGGGTTTGGTCGCTCCCGACGCTTGAAGCCATTTCCGCACGCATTTACCTAGTTATGCGCGCGTTCTTTAGCATAACATACAATAAAACTTATGTACTACTCACAACTTTTTCAAACAACTTTATCATTGAGCTGTGGGCTGTCTAAGTAGGTGACTTGACCCCATTTCCTTTCCTGCCTTCTTGAGAGGGTAAATTTTAAAATTAGAGTGTAAGGTTTTGGCAGATTATTTTTTCAGTATACATAACCATGTATTCTGAGTCTGGTGTGAATCTATTGAGTATTGCTGTGGCAAAGCGCTGTATAGTAGCGATATCGTTTCGCTGACGAGTCACGTGATTGGTCGCGCCCTTTATCGCAAGTGATATCGATGATTTGTCGAAGATCTATAGGTCATAAAAAGACCAGCCCGATGTCTGACGGCCGTAATAGTGCTTTCAAAGATGAAGAAAATGAAATCTCTCACAGAGAGATTCAAGTAGAGGATGAGAGAGAAAACCAGTTGACATTGAAGTTCTTGACAAGTTCTTGCAATTCTGAAGGTCAGAATAAGCAGAAAAGAGGGTATCCCAGGCAGGGTTAACCTGAAGGTTTTGCGAGGACATGATGGTGTCGAAGAAGTACAATTGCGATGCCTAAATTACCTTGCGTTGAGCATGCGCTTAGTGCGTGGCACGGCGCCAAGTTGCGTACGCCTGAGCGCGCGTATGTGACACGCGTGACTCAACTCATCACGGTGAGCTGCTCGGGGAATGGAAACACATATCCGATGGCGGACAATTATGTAACTTAAAACTGAGTATCTAGACCTTATAAAACATATAATGCGGGAGTATTGCCCAAGCCCGAAGTGAATTGGTTCAAAACCTGTGATGATAAGTCAAGATTGCGAAATTTCTATGTTTCGGCCACTCATAATGCTCTGAGGTAGATAATTTGAATGTATTCTCTGTTTTGAGTAGATAGACATATGAGTATATATTTTAGCTACAATCTGTACTTTAAATTGTGTCTGTGCATTCATTTTTGAGGGAGAGCGACAGGACTAAGTAAACCCGTCATTTTGATGCATGTTGAAGCAAGCCCCTTCTGGCGAAGGAGCCGCTGCTTGCGCTCGCGACCGGAGCACGTGGGCTTGCTCCGAACCTACACGTTCAGCTGGTGGACGCGTTATTTGCCCAAGTTTGTTCTAAAGTGTACCCCCTCAGGAGGGGGGACTATCCCTATAAATGTCCGATCCTGATGCGTACAGAAATCAGTCATTTTGACCCCCCATGTCCGATATTTATGCGTACATTTTCGACGAAATTTGAGTCAAGCTCCGATCCAAACTGAGTACTCAGAATGTCCGTCGGTACAGAGGTCCGATCCGCATGCGTACAGAAACCTTAGTGTCAGGGCATCCCTGGACCTACGTACCACCAGACGAAAATTACATTTGAGCTCCTTGTTGAGCTCTCAGCCTTCAACAATTTTCGACACTAGACAAACATCGCATTCACAGGTGTGCGGGACAAAACTGCAGCAGCCGAGATACCAGCAATGCGCCCAGAGAACATCTGCCAAAAAAATCCTCGTGTTTTGAGGTCCGATCCGAAATGCGTACATTTTTTCTGAAAAGTAGGTATGTGCGTACGGATTGACAAAAATCCTGTGCTACCCGATCCGGATGCGTACGGAGACGGCCCGTGGGTGGCCTGACAGAAACGGCCAAAATCGACGATTTTGGATCGGACATTAGCCGGCATAGTCCCCCCTCCTACCCCCTCGCGATCCTTGCTTCCAGACACAACGTAGCACAACGTCCACCCACAACAATTGCCTAACAAAAGTTGCCCCTGTTCGCCACTTCCACTATCGGAAGCGCTCCGCGATGCCCGCGACGCTAAGCGTGCTCAGTTGACGGACGCCGACGAGTACCGGCTCAGGAAATTCAAGATTATCCCCCACCGTGTAGCAACCTCCTGCTACTATCCCCTAGGACTTCGGCTTCCAGCTGTACTTCCACGATTTATAGGCCACTCCGACGCAGTCTATCTGCAACGTCTCAAATGGCTCCCTCCACTGTTCCCACACCACGTCCTTCGGCCAGCCTAGTGATCGTGAACGAACGAAACGAAATATTGCTGGTTCATCGGGACCCTAAATCAAGTTCCTTTGGTGGCATGCACATACGCCCATCCAGCAAGGCCTGCTGCTGAACCTAAGATGGCAAATATACTAACAAGATTGCTCTGGAGGTCTTTCCCGGAGGAAATTTTGACAAGAAGCAGGACCAGTCTCTGGCCATTACCGCCATCCGCGAAACCTTTGGTCTACTGATACGGTCTTGGACGAGGCACGCCATGCCATCCACCAGCAGAGGTTGTTGTTCCAGACCTTCCTTGAATCCCAGAATCTCAAGGCCGATGGCGGCTCATCGTTGCCCTTCACTCAATGGATCACTCCTGTGGGACCGTGGAAATTGGAAGTTGGTCCTTTTTGGCAGTCAGAGGGGCCTGTATTGAAAAGGCTGTTCGAATTCAGGAGGTTCCACACCCAGTTTTATACGGTGTTTCTACCAGCGGCGCCTTCATCGGGGTTTTCATCTGGAGCCAAGCAGGAGAGGATTCCCAAGCATGGTAAGCTATCCTTGTTCGATATATTCCAGAACTTGGTTTGCTCATATGATGTCATAGACGGTGGCCAGGAGGTTATCGAAGCGTGGTTCATGCATCCAGGGAAGGCGTTGGAAGAGTACTGCGTCACTGTCCACTCTGCGATAATGATGATCATTAATGATTGCTAATGATATTCATTTAATTATTAGGAGAGCTCATACATATTATATGACATGCTCACAACCCTATCCTTTCCTATGTGCTATTTGTTAGCCATTCGAATGAAAGGTATCCAATTTGCATTGAAGATTAAAAGAGTCGCGATGGAGTATTCCGTCGCTGGCATCATTCGATCTGCTTTGGTTTGACCTCGACATAAACGGCGGCGTGACGCCATCATGACAACTGAGATTATAATGCTTACTTTGCTGATTACATCGCCTAAAGGTACCTGTCTTTGAATGACTTGTATTCGCCTGCTCTGCCACAATTCGTACGACTACCCATTCTCCTCACCGTTTTTCACCGCAACGCTGTCGAGCACCGCAAATATCTGTCGTATATCGGCTATGCCATCTTTGGCAAGATGGCGCATCTCGAATGTGCTCCGGATCATAAATTGGACGAGGGAGACATGCAAGGTCCTGTTTTTGCTTGGGAGGAGTATATGTTTGTTTCTGACAGTGAGTATTAACTGTTTGCCTGTCAGTTCTGGGAATTCATGTTTTCACCCGCCCTCAGACGGGGCATTTTACATCAGTGATATCGACAGTAAGGACGATTGCACGTCTGTTGGCTTTAATAATTGCTCTCTGAAAGCCCTCTTGCGCTACCCATTGGCGCTCCTGTGACGAATACACATGTTGTTTGGCAGATTCCCAAGGAGGAATACGGCCATGACCCCATGTACAAAGATCTTCAAGAGTAGCAGCCTGAAGCTTCTCCACAACAACAAGTGCTTGAGAATCCACACCAACACGGATGAATGGCCTTTATCTGTGATCTGGCACTTCTACGGAGGCGGCTCTCAAAAGCTGGCTTGATATTCCAGAAGATGAACGAGAGCTTCTTGCCAAACATGCTCAAGAAACTAACGACCATGGGGATAATGCTTGCGATGCTCGCTCTGATGAAGACGTTGGCTCTTTGGGCGACGAAAGCGACAACGATAATGAGACCGTCGCAGAAGGGTGTTTCTCTGGGCTGCCTTGGTCAATTCTTCGAATTTACTGGACTGGATGGCCGCAGGCTATCGAGGAAAATAAAAGAATCCAGATGATTCCCGAACAGGAGCAGTTTACAGCAAAGGTCGCAGCTGGATGTCCAGCAAATGGGCAACAAATCTGCAACCCCCCTTGTGTCTGCTGTGCTTCGCCATGATTTTCTTTTATTGTCATGCCTACGGTCATTTTCTTTAATTTGGATTGAGAGTGGGACGTTGGTCACTGGTGGGAATGACCTCTCTAGCCTTTGGTAATGATCGAGCCTCGCATCCTTTGTTATTTATGTTGAGTGACTAGACACATCCAGACGATAGCCATTTGTACATGTTTACACAACCTGTTGATCAAGGGCCTATGTGAGCCCTCTCTCTTCTCTGCGCAGCCATGCACGTATTGTTTGCGAGTGAAACTAGACGAGCCCATCCTACTAAAGCGTTGGAGTAGTCGTCGGACCGGTCTTCCGTCGCAGGCAGTGCGGGCGTGGTCACCGTGCCTGGTCCGAGTCGACATGGCTTGAAGTTCAAGTTGACAGCCACTTCTGAATCATAAACTCACCATGAACATTGACCAATACTTCTCTCACCCAGAAATCGAGTTCCGGCCAGCACTAAACCGGAGCGAAAAGACTGGCAAGAAGTATAGTCATTCGACTCGTTTGGACCTTCTGGAGGTCTATCTATATCAAGTGATCTGGGAGCCAAAGCTTGATCATTCGTCGCTTTTGCATCACTTTCGAGTGAGATATCTACGCTGTGTATCCTATTCTTCTCGAAATAACTCCACACGAACAGAAGGAGGATGATCCGGATACAGAGAAACTACAACCATTGCGGATATTGTGAGTAACCCGATCATGATATGCTTCAAGTCCTTCTGCTAATCACCAGCGAATTTATCTTTCAGTTTCGTTGACGATTTGGATCTTCAAGCCTCAGACGATGGAAAAAGTGACCCTCTGGAGGTTAATACAACAGCGTATTGGATGCGGCAACATCTCGGGGTGTCTCCACTATTTTTCAACTGCATTATGTTCCCCCGATTAATTGCCAAAATAGGGAATGCATCCCTCGTTCGCAGAGAGAATGGAAAGCGCGTGGCGCTAGGTTCGTCTCTGCATGTTGTCCATGTGCATTTCAGTGAAGCTCACCGGTGTATGTAACTCTCGTTCTTTCAGATGGACTGTATCGCTTTTCTTCGCGAATTAAGGTTCCCGTGGTGACCCATGTGTGGTTCTCGCACAGCCTGATCCAAGGCCGATCCTCAACTTATGTGATACATCAGTGTCCTGAGAATGCGAAAAAAGCTCTCCTCTCGTACGCGCAAGGGAAAGGTCATTCTTCGATGCTGCTTAGACCTATGGCTATCGATGCCTTTCTTCAAGAAGACTGTCTCCACGAATGGGGCCAGGAAATCATTTACCCACGGAACCTCCTTGTTGACTATGTAAGACATCCCAGGGTAATATAACGACCATGACCCTTCCTTATGTCATTTTTCTGATAGGAAAACACACGCATCTCAGAGTTTACCCCTGTCGCGACAGCACAAGCCGTGGAGAACCTTCACGGGCTTAGCAGCCAACTTCATGTCATTCAAGAAGATCTTAATGACCTACTGGAGAGACTTCAATACCTCAATGCAGTTCACCAACGCCTTATGGATTTGTCTATTAGCATCCTTACAGATAACGACGATATCGACTCCGTCCCGGACTCGTTGAACTACCTGCTGTCGAAGACAATCATCTTGAAGCGCTGGGCTGGGAACTACTCTGACCGCACGGGAATCCGCATCAACCTCCTTTTCAATCTCTCGACTCAGGCTGACAATCGCACAAACCTGGATATTGCCAAGCTCACCTCCAAGATTGCTGTTTCTACACAGCGTGATAGCTCTTCGATGATTACGTTGGTTTTCTTCTTCACCTCCAGGTGTACTGAGCTTTGACAATTTTGGTATCTAGGATGGCTGCCGTCACCATGTTCTTCCTTCCTGGTACGTTTGTATCAGTGAGTCTTCATTTACCTGGGTAATTGCCGCAGCTCTCTTACCGGAGCGGATAGGCTTTATTTAGCATGGTTTTCTTCAACACAACACCCGACAACTCGCTGAGTGTGGGACCACAGTGGTGGATCTTCCTCGTTATTACTGTTCCTCTCACCGTCGTTGTTTTTGCTACATGGGTTTTATGGCAGCGCTATCGCAACAGGGTGGACTCGCGAGGCTTGGGCATTGATCGACTCGAGATTATTGCTCAGGTACCTGACAATGAAAAAGATGCAGTAGCAAATTAGACCCGAATATTTCGGTTTTGTATTGGATGAAACATGTATGTACGATGCATCACCTCGATCACACAACATCCCAGGCTAATAAACCTTGCATAGAGGGGGGGGTTTGCTAGGCTAACAAGCCTAGACTCTTAATAAACCTAATACTGTGAGTAAAGCGTACGATAATTTACTCTTAAGGCATCTCTAAGGTGGTACCTAATGAGGTGGCACCGGTAACCATTGCCGAACGCCATCAACATTCCCATCACCACTGTCACCGCGCATCAATGGTGTTGTGGCTGTTGCCGGCCCCTTCCCCACGTCATCTCCGACATGCGCGCTCGCTGTTGCGCACAGCGAGCACACATATACCACTATTCCCGTTGTTTTACTCGCGGATTTTTGCTTCCATTGGCTTATTATAGTGATATAGCCTATTATTAATAGTCTTATAATGTTATATCTATCAATTTTGATGTGTGAGAGTATGTCCAATGTATGGGGTAGGGTACATGCTCTACCACCTCATTTCATACAATTTTGAGGCCTCTAAAGCGTCGTTTGAATGGTATTTGGAAGTATATAAGTACTCACATCCTTCCCAGTGGACCATAAGGGCCAGAAGAGGTCTCTATCAGGCTATTTACCTGAGGGAGATGAGGAAATACCTTGTTTTCTTCGCATAACTGAAGGTCTGGCCCATATAAAATTCCTCAAATAACTTTAGGAAGTAGATAGGACATGGGTAAGGCGCTCCCACTGAGCTGGGCAATCCAGGAAGAGAGGGGGAGACATAATATGGAAGGTAAGGGCCAAGGTGCATGCATCTATGAATTATCCACCATAGATTGAGCTCAAATTTTACCAGTATATCTGCCTAATGCATAGGGAAGCTATCTATTCAAGCTTAGAACTGGCTTAGGGCATCTTTTTCTTGCCAAAATATACTCCTAATGCTTGAGGAGATAAGCCAATAGAGTAAGATCGGGAAGATCCTGGGCTCTGAAATTTAACGAGAAGTATTTCTCCTTTATTTATAATACGAAAGTCCTTTTAAAATTGTGTATTTACGATTGGAAGTCAGGTAGATCGATGTGCAGACTGCGCGACGCGGCGGCGACCCTCATCACCTCGTATCCGCTAACAGGTGATAGTCCTAACTCTCAAAAACTATGCAGGTGCATACAGAGGTTATCTTTAACTCAAATATGTGGTTCTGAAGGTAATCGTCGCACCCAGCCAACTATCCTGACCGTATCCATATGAAGATACTGAAAATCATGTATTCTAAGGATCGTGCTCGTCTTAAATACATTTCTCCAAGTGTAAAAGGAGAAATAACTAGCACTACATTATATCTACAGAATGCAAAAGACCCGAAGGAAATCGGTTCAGAAATGACGATGCAATGCCAAATTCTATGTTTTACGAGGTGAACATGTTTCGGATCAAATTTGAGGTTATTTATACATGGTCACAGGCATGACCTCTCGAAAGCAAAATTTTGATATCTCCCGAACTATCCGTTCGATTTTGGGCGGGTCTTTTTTAATCGAAATGTATGATTTGCCCGCACGTTTGGAATGTGTGTTCGTAAATTTTGCATGAAATTTGGGTAAGAGAGCCTCGAAATACGTGACAAGGTTGGATGTCTTACCACCACGGCAATAGGTATCATCTACGGACGTTTAAATGCCTCCAGAGTAAATTATATATCTACAGGACGATACATAGCACTGATTTATAGAGAACTCTTGGATTTATTATGCAGCTAAACCAGTGTTGGATGGGGTAGGAGGGGGGGATGGTGCAGCTTGTCAGATGACTGTATTCTAGATAGGGCGGCCCCAATTTAAAGGTCTCCCTGGTATTTAGAATGTAATAAAAGCTCTCTGGCAAAGTGTTGAAGCATATGAGATTCTAAATGATATACTACAGCAGCCTCTCCTCCTGGATCTATACAGGTTTTGCAAGGGATCATGGCAGTATATTGCTATTTTAGAATGGTAAGCATCATAAAGTAGGTTATATCGTACAAATAGACATTATTTTAACGGAAGAAACACAGTAGGGATAAGGGAAATGTGTCGGCCATGCCTACCCATATGTTGTGTGTTCCCCATTCTTCCCAGAGCACCTATGTCAGTGAGAGCGCCTTACCCATGTCCTATCTACTTCCTAAAGTTATTTGAGGAATTTTATATGGGCCAGACCTTCAGTTATGCGAAGAAAACAAGGTATTTCCTCATCTCCCTCAGGTAAATAGCCTGATAGAGACCTCTTCTGGCCCTTATGGTCCACTGGGAAGGATGTGAGTACTTATATACTTCCAAATACCATTCAAACGACGCTTTAGAGGCCTCAAAATTGTATGAAATGAGGTGGTAGAGCATGTACCCTACCCCATACATTGGACATACTCTCACACATCAAAATTGATAGATATAACATTATAAGACTATTAATAATAGGCTATATCACTATAATAAGCCAATGGAAGCAAAAATCCGCGAGTAAAACAACGGGAATAGTGGTATATGTGTGCTCGCTGTGCGCAACAGCGAGCGCGCATGTCGGAGATGACGTGGGGAAGGGGCCGGCAACAGCCACAACACCATTGATGCGCGGTGACAGTGGTGATGGGAATGTTGATGGCGTTCGGCAATGGTTACCGGTGCCACCTCATTAGGTACCACCTTAGAGATGCCTTAAGAGTAAATTATCGTACGCTTTACTCACAGTATTAGGTTTATTAAGAGTCTAGGCTTGTTAGCCTAGCAAACCCCCCCCTCTATGCAAGGTTTATTAGCCTGGGATGTTGTGTGATCGAGGTGCGATGCATTGGTGATTCATTACAGCCTTGGAATTGCCTGGGAATAAGGAAATGGTGCGACCTTGACACGACCCTGACAGTCACCTGACGACCATGTCGACCAAAAATACCTCGTGTTGGAGGCGTGTTATTCTAGTTTTGAGTGCTGGCCGGGAACGGCGTGTCTCTCCTCTTTTCTCCTCTATCTCCTTCTCTCTTCTTATTTCTCTCCCCTCGACCGCCTCAGAGTGATGGCGTCTACGTATGTTTTCTTTCTCTTTCATATCGCCCTGCTGACAGCATCTTGTCTCTCTGATAGTTCGGCATTTTCAGTGCTGCCCATAATAGGGTATGCTTTGCTGGCCGTTCTCCTCGCTTACCTCGCCCTCCGCCTATTCCGACACTTCAAATCGAAGACACGGATATCTGCGTCTACTTCTCTCCCAAAACCGGTTTCTGGAGCTGCGGCGAAGAATACATTTTCATTGGGACGCACGACGGCTTGGGACTGGAGCAGATGGACGCTGCCGACACTGCCTCGTGTACCCTGGGTGCGGGTTCCCAGTGTATCAGAAATGGCGAGTGGGACGGGTGTAAGTGGGAAGAGCGCGAAGAACGCGAAAAACCTGAGCGTCGAGTTGTTGCCGACGACCGGGCTGCCCCCACCGCCTAGCACTCCTATATCGATGCCTACACCACAGCTCGTCGATATCGGCTCGCCGCCTACGCCTGCTCTGACGGCCGCCTCGGGATCTGGAACGTCTACGTCCTACCCTGACTCCCCCGAACGCCCTCGCCGCCATTCCTACAGCAACCTCACCTCCATCACGCACATGTACCTAAAACGCTCCACCCTGTACATCATCCGTCTTACCCTCGGCCTCCATCACCTCATGCCCTTCTCGCCACGACCCCGCCGCAAAAGCACTCCCCACACAAAAGGAGCAGAAGCCTCGGCGGTGTTCCTGTGCGGCGCCTCTCGGGCGGTGCGGCATCCTCGTTGAGGAACGCAGTCGAGCTTGAGATGAAAGACCTCTCGCACGGTAACAGCCGTGACAAGGACCACACCCGAGGAACAAGCAGGGAGCACCTACTCATCGATTTCTCGTCCTCCGGATCTTCAGACGAGATCGACGACGTCTCTCCTGCGGCATCGGATATTGGAGTTTTACCTCTCCGCGCACACGGCCAGCCCTCTTACATCTCCGGCTACGGATACGATTCCACTCATCCCTCCAGATCGAGCTCGAGTTCCGTCCTGACCCTACCCGTGCGTGTCGACGCGAGACGGGTCGGGAGACACGTTCCTCTCGTTGATTTAGGAGATGATGAGACAGTCATCAGCGGTTTGAACGAGGACCGCCATTTCGATGATGATGGGTGGAAGTGGTTTGGTACCGGACCGGAGGCCGAACTGACGTCATCTGCGGTGAAGCCGAAACGTGAGGACGGATTCCCCATGGCGAACACGGAGAAGCTCGTGGATGTCGATGTCGATGCCTATGTGCATCCTGAGCTAGACTCGGGGGTGCAGGTTGTCCACGTCCGACGGGCGGATGTTGGAGGTATCGAGGAGGAGGAGGTACTGGTTGATATGAGCGAGAAGCGGGCTGCTGTGTTTGACGGGCCGACGAAGGGGGTGAAGGAGGTACCTCTCGTGGATCTGGACACAGTGGATGTGGAAGCGCAATTGGTAGATGTTGAATCCGGCGAATTCAATCGCGAGGACTGGCCCGAATATGACAATTATGAAACGAAACACGAACATGGCAATGAATTGAACGACGCCGAACACGAATCTCGACACGAATACCTCGACGACCAACCCATACTCAAGCCATCACCTCCGCTTTCTGTTGTATCATCTGCACCTCCAGCACCTGTGCCGGTCTACGTGAAATCAACCTTCTCACATCCTCTGGAGGATGCCGACTTCGTCCGCATCAATGCACCGCCCGAAGAACCATATCCTACTGTGGCAGCCTCGACTGAAGTGGAGGACGGACTCCTCTTCGCACAGGCTGAGCCAGCCACGCGCGAACTTGATCACGGAGACAACCCACCGCTCGTTGATGTCGATGCAGAGCATTTGACATCCGCAGGATCTTCTCATTCTCTTCCGCCATCGCCATCGCCTCTCTTCATGGCCTCCGCACTGGATCCTGAATCTCAAGGCGACGCAGGGTCGTCTTGGTCATGGGACGAAGTTGACGTTGACGATCCTTGGAGTAACCATGTCGTTGCTCCAAGCACCAGCACTGGCGCTAGCGCTATTGCTTTCTTGCCCGAGTCCAACTCGGATTCGGATCTGATCATGTTCGAGTCGTCGAACACATCCGGCAGCACAGAGACGTTGGCTGTATTGGTGGAGGATGTCCTGGAGAAGAGCCCTGGAGGGTCGTTAGCGTCTACTGTGCTGAACGAGGATGAAGAAGAAGCTATGCCAGTGCTGGACTTGGAGGCTTTGGAGGGCGGTGTAGGGCATTTCGAGGAGACGAAAAAGCAGGAGGAGAAAGCTGTGAGTGTGGAAGACGAACGAAGCGAGGTCAGTGTGGAAGAGCAGGAAGAAGAGGAGGACGTTACGCCCAAGCCGACTCCTGCGTCTCTCAAGATTGACTTGCCAGCATCGGACGTCGAGTTGGATGTCATCGTAGTGCTGCAAGAACAGGCTGCAGAAGAGGCGCAAGAACAACGTATCGAAGAGGAGTACCCCGACCCGGAGCTCCTACCTCTGCCTCTCGACTCTGACTTACTGCTCGCGTCCAGTCCTATCCTGTCACTCGTGGAAGTTCCTGCTGAGCAATCTTCTGCGGAAGAACAGCTCATGGAGATCGCCTACGACCAGGAACGCGATGCGAAAGCATCCAAGGCCGCGCTCTCACAGACCCCCACGCCACCCGCATCGCCACCTCCCATTTCTGGCTCTCATTTGCGCGTTTTCGGTACTACAAACAGTAACGGCAGCTCTCGAGCTACGTCGCCTGTTTCGCCTCGACTTGCCATTGTTCTTCCTCTCGCTCCTCCGCCCCCAGTATCTTTGAATGACAGAGAGGATGGTGACAAGGAGAATGAGACGCCAACGGCGCTCAGTGCGAATGGCAGACCACTTTGGTCGATTCGGGCGTCGGACGCGCCTGCTCTTGGGTTGCCTAGCTCGGGGCTTGTCATTGGTTCTAGCCCGCGTCCGAGGAGGCGGGTCTTGGCCGATGTCACTGCTGATGCCAATGCAGAGCTCGAGGAGAAAATGGAGGTGCAGAAGGGAGTTGAACAGGGAGAGAAGTTGGAAGTCAGGGAAAATGACGAGCAGGTCTCGGAGAGCGTCGTAGAGAAGGAAGATGGAGACGTGGAAATCACACTGGCAACAGAGGAACAAGAAATCCACGCGCCTCAAATGAAGCTCTCTTCGTCTCTTCCTGGCTCCTTCCCCGAATCTGGCCCTCCCACTGTCGTCGTTTCGCCACCCAAAGCTGACACTGAGCCCTCCGCCGCTACGACCAGCACCGTCGCTCCCACCCACCAAACACCGGTACGCGCATTTACCTTTCCCTCGGCGCGCAACATCGTGCGCTCGCCGTTGGACATTGCGCTCGCCATGCAGCTGCGGCCCGGCCTCGGTGCAGGTGCGGACCCCGCGTGGATGGTCCGTTTCTTGATGGCTATGTATGGCTGGTTGGCGCTGGTGATCGCTGGCGGAGGAGATTTCTGATGGGTTCTTTCTGTCATTGTTTTATGGGGATTCTTGTGGTGTTTCTGGTTGATGTTTGAACTTTGCACGTTACGAAAAATGGTGGGTTCCTTGATACCTCGCCGAATCTCGTTTCTTTCATGTCTTATGATCGTTGCCTGTGTTTTCGACTTTCGTCGTTGACTTGTTTCCCATGGTCACTTGGCGCTCGCAGACTCTCTTTTGATGATTTCCCGATTTCTGTTCCTTCTGCATATCATGACGTCCACCACATCTCTATGCATATTATTTTCCTTTTATTATGTATTAGTCGTACTTTCCCTTTCTTCTAAGTAACCGTATCTCGTTTCTCATCCTCTGCGTAGCATATTGGAACATCCCGGAATACATCTTCTCTACATTTCGATACCTACATCCACACATCACATTCATCCCACACATTCGCAATGGCCATTATCATTTCATGACCACATTCACATCGACCGCAATACATCATCCCCTCATTTTCAGTACCACTTTGTTACTTTAGCGCTTTGCATACTTAGGTACTGTCATTAACAATTCATCTCGTATGTTGCTGTAGACCCCTTGGATCACACTTAAGTTCACGCATAATCAGAGTCAGTTGGCGACTTTCCGATATACTGGAATCTAGTATAAGGCAAGCAAGAATAAATCGCACATACTACCATACAGAACCTACATATTCGACTCGGAGTCTAATTTTCTACAGCGTCTTTTTCACTGTCAGGCACCTGAGCGATATCCTGGAGTCGATCAATGCCCAAGTCTCGCGAATCCACCCTGTTGCGGTAGCGCTGCCATAAAACCCATGTAGCAAAAACAATGACGGTGAGAGGAACAGTGATAGCGAGGAAGATCCACCACTGTGGTCCCACACTCAGAGAGTTGTCGGGTGTTGTGTTGAAGAAAACCATACTAAATAAAGCCTATCCGCTCCGGTAAGAGAGCTGCGGCGATTACCCAGGTAAATGAAGACTCACTGATACAAACGTACCAGGAAGGAAGAACATGGTGACGGCAGCCATCCTAGATACCAAAATTGTCAAAGCTCAGCACACTTGGAGGTGAAGAAGAAAACCAACGTAATCATTGAAGAGCTATCGCGCTGTGAAGAAACAGCAATCTTGGAAGTGAGTTTGGCAATATCCAGGTTTGTGCGATTGTCAGCCTGAGTCGAGAGGTTGAAAATGAGGTTGATGCGGATTCCCGTGCGGTCAGAGTAATTCCCAACCCAGCGCTTCAAGATGTTTGTCTTCGACACCAGGTAGTTCAATGAGTCCGGGACGGAGTCGATATCATCCTTATCTGTAAGGATGCTAGCAGACAAATCCATAAGGCGTTGGTGGACTGCCTTGAGGTACTCAAGGCGCTCCAATAGATCGATAAGATCTTCCCGAATGATGTGAAGGTGCTTGCTAAGCCCGTGAAGGTTCTCCACCGCTTGTGCTGTCGCAGCAGGGGTAAACTCTGAGATGCGTGTGTTTTCCTATCAGAAAAATGACATGAGGAATGGTTATGGTCGCGATATTACCCTGGGATCATATCTTACATAGTCAAGAAGGAGGTTTCGTGGGTAAAAGAGTTCCTGGCCCCATTCGTGGAGACAGTCTTCTTGAAGAAAGGCATCGACAGCCATAGGTCTAAACAGCATCGGAAAATGACTTTTCCCTTGTACGTACGAGAGAAGAGCTTTTTTCGCATTCTCAGGACACTGATGTATCACGTAGGTTGAGGATCGGTCTTGGATCAGGCTGTGCGAGAACCACACATGGGTCACCACAGGCACCCTAATTCGCGAAGAAAAGCGATACAGTCCATCTGAAAGGACGAGAGTTACACCGGTGAGCTTTCACTGAAACGCACATGGACGACATGCAGAGACGAACCTAGCGCTACGCGTTTTCCATTCTCTCTGCGAACGAGGGATGCATTCCCTATTTTGGCAACGAATCGGGGAAACAGAATGCAGTTGAAAAATAGTGGAGACACCCCGAGATGTTGCCGCATCCAATGCGCTGTGGTATTAACCTCCAGAGCAGGGTCATCCGTTCCATTGTCCGAAGCTTGAATACTCAAGTCATCAACGAAGCTAAGAAGACAAGTTTGCCAGCGATTAGTCGAAGGACTTGAAGGTCATCATCATCGTCAGGTTACTCACAATATCCGCAGGGGTTGTGGTTTCTCTGTTTCCAGAACCTCCTCCTTCTGTTCGTGTGGGGTTATTGCGAAAAGAATAGGATACGCAGCGTAGATATCTCACTCGGAAGTGATGCAAAAGTGACGAATGATCAAGCCTTGGCTTCCAGATCACTCGATTTGGATAGACCTCTAGAAGGTCCAGACGAGTGGAACGACCGTACTTCCTGCCAGTCTTTTCGCTTGGGTCTAGCGCGGGCCGGAACTCGATTTCTGGGTGAGAGAAGTATTGGTCGATATCGATGTTCATGGTAAGTTTATGGTCCAGAAGTCGCTGTCAACTTGAACTTCAAGCCATGTCGACCAACATCTTGAACCAGGCACGGTGACAGCGCCCGCACTGCCTGCGGCGGAAGACCGGTCCGACGAATGCTGTACTCGTACTCCAACAACTGTATTCTTTAGAACTGTGGGCAACTTTGGGCTCGTCTACTTTCACTCGCAAATTGGATCCAACAAGACGCGCATGGCTACGCAGAGCAGAGGGAATACATAGGATTCTGAACGGGTTGTATAACGTGTGCAAACGCCTATTGTCTGGCTCAACATAAATAACAAAGGATGCGAAGGCTAGAAAGGTCAGCCCACCAGTGACCAATGTCCCACTCTCAATCCGAATTAGAGGAAACGCCGCTAGACATCACAACAAAAGGGAATCATGGAGAAGCAGACACAGAGTACTGCGGATTTGTTGCCTATTTGCTGGACATCCAGGCTGCGACCTTTGCTGTGGGCTGCTCCTGTTCGCGAACGCCTGGGTCCTCCAGTCCAGTAAAATCGAAGAATTGACCAAGTCAGCTCAGGGGAAGACCCCTCTGCGACGGTCTCATTATCGGCCTGAGATCATTGCACCGTTAAGGAAGATAGCATTGAGAACATCGTTGATATCGGTAATGCGATCCGTGCTCGAGGGATCCGAGAACACGTCGCAGACCTCCCTTATGTTCTGGAAAGGTGTTATCGTAAGGGAAGAAAGAGGTTTATATTGTCGCTCACATTAGACCCTTTGGAGTGGAGAATCAGGTGCACTGCAGCGTTGCGGTGAAAGATGGTGAGGAGAATGGACAGTCGTATGAATTGTAGCAGGACAGGCGAATACGAGTCGTCCAAAGACTGCGACGCACCTTTAGGCAATGTAATCATTAAAGTAAGCATTAGTCTCAGTTGTCATGATGGCGTGGAGGAAAGAGTCAACGGCGAACGTTTATGCCGAGGCCAAACCAAAGCAGATCGAATGATGTCAGCGACGGAATACTCCATCGCGACTTTTTGAATCTTGATTGCAAATTGGATACCTTTCATTCGCATGGCTAACGCATAGCACAGAGAATAGGATTGTGAGCATGTTATGTAATGGGTACGAGCTCTCCTAATAACATTAATGAATATCATAAGCAATCATTAATGATCATTATTATCGCAGAATGAGCACTGACGCAGTACTGTATTGACGGCCTGACTTCGAGTCTTGAACAAAGTATGTAGGCAAAGCGGGCGCGCAGCCGGGCTACAGTTTCGCAGAATTGGAGAAAGCCTGGGCTTCGATCTCCGTAAAGATATCGAAATTGCGTATCATTGAAATTTCGCCCGTGGACTAGTGCCGTGTGTTTTTGGAGAAGCATGGAGAAGTCGAGGAATGGCACAAAACATCAAGTGAGCCATCCATGGGATTCCTGCATCGAGACGAAGACATACCGATCCATCTTCACCATTGCCCTATGCAACCGACCCTTGGACCCTTCACGCAGCTCGTCGCCCTCGTATGTGATGATGACGTGTCCATCCTGTTCTTCGCCCATTTTCCGGGGGTTGATGACCATTCGCCCAAACAAACTGCGAGACAGGGTCTTAACCTTCTCTCGGTAATCCGAGGTATTTATGGAACCATGCAATATATCGGCAAGGGTTGATAGGATGTAATGCTGGGGTGGCATGAAGCCGACCTTTCGCTCATAGCACTCTTCCAACGCCTTCCTGGGATGCACGAACCGGGCTTCGATAACCTCCTGGCCACCGTCTGTGACATCACATGAGTAAACCAAATTCCGGAATATATCGAACAAGGATAGCATACCATGCTTGGGGATCCTCTCCTGCTTGGCTCCAGAAGAAAACCCCGATGAAGGCGCCGCTGGGAGAAACACGACATAAAACTGGGTGTGGAACCTCCTGAATTCGAACAGCCTTTTCAATACAGGCCCCTCTGACTGCCAAAAAAGACATACTTCCACGGTCCCACAGGAGTGATCCATTGAGTGAAGGGCAACAATGAGTCGCCATCGGCCTTGAGATTCTGGGATTCAAGGAAGGTCTGGAATAACAACTTCTGCTGGTGGATGGCATTGCGTGCCTCGTCCAAGACCGCATCAGACGGAAGAGGTCCAGAGAAGACCGAGGACGCCAGTAATAGACCAGATTCCTCAAAGGTTTCGCGGATGGCGGTAATGGCCAGAGATTGGTCCTGCTTCTTGTCAAAATTTCCTCCGGGAAAGACCTGCAGCGCAATCTTGTTAGTATATTTGTCATCTTAGCTTAAGCAGTGGGCCTCGCTAAATGGGCGTACATGCATGCCACCAAAGGAACTTGATTTAGGGTTCCGATGAACCAGCAATATTTCGTTTCGTTCATTCACGATCACTAGGCTGGCCGAAGGACGTGGTGTCGGCACAGTGGAGGGAGCCATTTGTGACGTTGCAGATAGACTGCGATGGAGTGGCCTATAAATCGTGGAGGTACCGCTGGAAGCCAAAGTCCTAGGGATAGTAGCAGGAGGGTTGGTACACGGTGGGGGATATTATGTTGCATTTCCATTTCCTGAGCCGGTACTCGTCGGCGTCCGTCAACTGAGGCCGCTTAGCGTCGCGGGCATCGCGGAGCGCTGCCGATAGTGGAAGTGGCGAACAGGGGCAACTGTTAGGCAATTGTTGTCGGTGGACGTTGTGTCTGGAAGCAAGGGTCGCGAGGGGCATACGCTTTAGAACAAACTTGGGCAAATAACGCGTCCACCTGAACGTGACTCAACTTGAGCTTGATTCCGCCACAAACACCGCTAGTACTACTAGACTGAGGCTCGTACTCGTATTTGTCTATTTGATTACTCCAGGTGTATTCCTCATGCTGTGCTTGCCCGCAGGTCATCTATAATACGCTTTCGCATATGTATGCTGAAAAAAACTGTCTCTAAACTAATACCCGCAGATGATATCGAGATTCTTGTTCAATGGGCATGATTTGGTACGCCAAATTTCTTGAAGCAAAACTAACGCTGGCCTTATTTCTAACGCAAATCCTGCCGCAAAACAACAGATCTAACCTATGACACTAACTCCAAGTCGTCCACCGTGGACGGTCTCTTACCACGTGGCACGCCCCTTCCTCCGAGTCCACACGTCGAGCCCTAATATTGCGCTGCTATCGCAGCACAAGCCATTGTGAATAGCGGCAACACTCGCATGGTTGACCCCAGAATAAACAATACGCGGGTGTCCGGATACGTTCTATGAAACCTGCTCATCCCCAATTGCAACAATCGCAACATTTCGCTAATCTGACTGGGATTCTGGGAAAGCATATGATGTCATTACCTCTTCAGATATTTTCGTCCACGCGCGATCCTTCACAAACTCGCCTGGAGGCTGGCATATTTTGAAACTGGCCGTCATTTCCAGAATAGCCGTCAGCCATTCCTCAGGTGTATAAAAGCCTCCCCATCAGGAAAAACACTTTTGCCCCAGGAGTTTCCCAGGAAACTGTAAGGTAGCCTAGGGGACCCTAAGAGTGCCAGGGCAGCCAGGTTGCAGTTAGCTCCCAGGAGACACTTGGGGCAATCTCTTCCCTTTAGCTTTTACTTAGGACACCCTAGGACGTACTTAGGGTGACCAAATGATCTCCTAGGCTGCAGTTGAATTTAAGCACTTCTTGCCTGGGTGAACCTAGGTTGCTCTGGGTTGCTCTTAGGTCAGCCAGAGCATATGCTCTGAAACTCTCAGTAAGCCTCCAAATATACACACAGAAATAATTTTAAATCAATATATTATGTTGCTATATAATGCGTAGACTAATTAACACTACTACTAGTTGGGTACAGGTACCCACAACCTGCAAGCACCCATCAGCAAAATGTTATCTACCTAGACAAAAGAGGTGTGGGGGTTGGAGGTTAGCAGTGATGCAAGCAAGGGGTTGTGCTGTGACGTACCTGGCGGACTTAGTGCACAGCATCATTACCTGCACAAATGAGGGGGTTAGCAGCAGCGTGAGCGGAGGTTTGCATTGGGACATACTTGGTTTCAGCGATGTAGCTCATCGTCATGCAGTCCATGGCATCCTGGTAATGCAACTGCTTGCACAGAGTCATTGCCTGCACAAAAGAGGGGTGGAGTTGGGGGTTAGTGGTGGCGCAGGCAGAGGGTTGCGCTGCGACATACCTGTGGCCATTCTGTCTTCGGTGTTGTGTTTTGCAACCACTTGTGGAGCCATCTTGGGTTTCAGTTCCACTGTATGGCCTGTGGGTGGATTGGTGAGTTGGAGGTAGGGGCAGCGAGAGCAGAATGCGAGATGAGTCATACGACTCATCTCGCGACGCACCAAGTGGGTCTCCCTCTTCTAGGGCCTCCCCTCATTGTATATGATCCATTTTCTATCATCTATTCCTCTTGAAAGTCAGCCCACATCCCTAACATGAGGGGAGGGGCGCAAATGCCATCAGCGCGGTTGTTCAGTTCGGGCGAGGAAAGAGGGAGGGAGGACGAAGCATTTCAACTGCGAAACGAAGGTTCAACATGTCAGGTGACCTTCAATTCCAAACTCCGCTGGAAATGACTTAAGGAATTTCGCAAAGCTCAGATATAATCAGGTGACTAAACGCGTCGCGTCGCGCCCTCAGTTTCGTTGATTTCTTGACGAATTTGCGACATGCATGTCGCAAATTCGTAACACCTTGCTGGATCATCACTCCCTGCTTACCCTCTTTGCGACTCAGTGCTTATCTGGCCAATCCGGTAATTCTCGGAAACTGCCGGATTACGGATCAGCAACGTTGAACGTTGTCGATCTTCGACTCCACGCTTCACCTCAACCCACTCTCTCTCGTTCCCCTTCTTGTCGAGGGATATAGGTGGGCAGCGAGGGGACCGAGCGATCAAGGGGAGGCCCTAGTAGAGGGGGACCCACAAGGTACGTGAGCGGAACGAGTCGACAGCACCGACTCGTTCCGCACTTCTACTTCAAACCACACAGGACGCTCACCTCGAGTCCCCACAGCTTGTACGAGGAGACGACGGACAGCTGTTCGTCGTCTCCTTAGATTCGAACGTCGTCTGCCTCAGACGACGTTCGGATCTGTGCTTGGCACCTCGACCATGGCCTTACACCACCTACGAGTCCCATCCGCTGCGTTGCACACCCGATGCCTCCACTCTGGCGGCGTCGAGCATGCAAGAGCTTCATGCTCGCCCACGCAGCCACTCCGCCACATCCACCACTGCGGCATCCATCCTCCTCACCCCCAGCCTCCTCTGCAGCGACGTTGAGCACAAACGACTTTCGTGCTCGCTCATACAGCCCCCACACGGCCCCGACGACCACGATAACTGCCCCGCCGTGTCCATGACCCGCAATCTCCGTCCTCTCAATCCGCTGCCTCCGCTCCGGCAACCTCGAGCATGAACGAGCTCGATGCTCGCTCCTGCAGCCACCTCGCCGCGTCCACGACTGCCGTGTCCATCCGATGATGAATCCACGATGCCGTCGTTGCATCGACGGCCCCACGACACCGCGGGGGCATCGACGACGACTGCACACCGCCCCAGGTGCGTCGGTGACAGCCCCATGACGCCGGAAGGTGCATCCACAACGCCTCCACAACGCCGCGGGTCCAACATCCACCCACAGGCCGTATGAGGAGACGACGAACACGCGTCGTCTCCTCGTACAACTTGTCGTCGCCTGGGTAAACCAGGCGACGATGATTCTTTGGACGTGCTACGCCCCGCTGGCACGACGTCGCAACAGCGGGTGCACCCACAACGACACGACGATGCCGCAGGTGCGACGGCGACGACGACATGACAATGCCGCAACGGAGGATGCAACGTCGATGACACAGCAATGGCAGGCGCATCGACGACGAGACGTCGCGGCGCCGCGGATAGCACAACGACGACTACACCGCATCAACAAAGGAGCCGACTCCGTCGCGTGCTCCTCCACTCTTCGAAGGATGAAGGCTCGCTCTCGCAGGATTCAGATGGGAGGAGAAGGGACGGGAAAGCAAGGGAAGTCCCTGGCAGAGGGAAACCCGTGAGGTGTGTCGCGGACATCAGGAAAAACACTTTTTCCCCAGGTCTTCCCAAGGAACTCCTAGGGCAGCCTAAGAGGGCTAGGTCAGTCAGGTTGCTCATACTCTCTTGGGCGTCAGTTAGGAGATAACTTTTCTTTAGGGTAACCTAGGACACCCTAGGACGCACTGAAGGCAACCTAATGGTTTCCTAGATTGCAGCCAAATTTACTCAGAGTGTCCTAGGATAACACAATAGATCATAGGATTGGGTCAATTTGCATTTCTATTGCCCTGCGGTTCCCTTGTCCTGCCTCTAAGCACACTTTGCCAGTAGTTTTGAATCAATATATTATAGTACAGTACAGTACAGGGACTAGCGAACTACATAACTATCTAGCTACATTTAATACATGTCTAGGATATTGCATGGGTAGGCCATACCTGCCTGGGTCACAGGTATGATTACCAATGGAAATAGGAATGGGTAGGGGCCCAGCTACCGCTGA
This sequence comes from Flammula alnicola, assembly GCA_015499995.1. NCBI lineage: Eukaryota > Fungi > Basidiomycota > Agaricomycetes > Agaricales > Strophariaceae > Flammula > Flammula alnicola. The sequence goes on from JADNRV010000049.1 coordinate 266,491, forward strand.
TTCAAAGCTGCCAATCCCAAGGTGGCAGTGGAGGTTGAACAAACGCCAGGAGATCGACTGGGAGGAACGAGGTGGAACAACGTTAGTGAACTATGCTCATGTGTGCTGAAGCTGTGCTTACCTTGGGTTGAATCACCTCTGTTGTCGTTGTTTCATCGCTTACTGAACTCTTGAGTGAGCAGCTACATCATTGCACTCAGTTAATGTGGGTAAGCACACAGATCCATTTTGAACACGTACCTTCAATAGTTGACATTGTCTCCCAGATGCCTCTGCCCATCATCCACACCTGGCATTCGCCCTCAATTCTCGCCGCCACCGCGTGTCTGAGGCACCATACCGCCCGGTAAGCAGAGCACTCCATCCCACCCCGTTCGTGACTCCAAACTGTCCCAAACAGCGCCTGGATCGTCTGTGGAATGGCACCTCTGCGACCTTGGGTACATAGCAGCACAACGGTGCAGCGAAGGCACATCCAACCAAGGCACCATCTGCGGTCCTCCAGGCTATGGTGTGTACTTCAGGTCGGCCGTGATTTTGAGAAGCTGGAAGTAGTCGACTGCAGCCACTGTCGTCGTTTCGTTGCTTATGAGCCTAGCTGTCAGAATGTCGCCCATCGGTGGTCGTGGTTGCTCTAGAAGAGGAGAATGAGTCAGCGAGGTGAGGCTGACATTGAAACCAAAGAGGTACGTAAGTTTTCTGCATAGCGATGATGGAGGAATCAACGCTGGCCTGCAGCCATTGGGTTTAGCTGCAGCGTAAGGGGTTCCGTCATTCGCGACGACGTGCCAGGGGTTTCGAACCCAGTGTGGTGTGGTTCTGTCACCTGTATGTGCCAGTATCATGTATGATACCTGGGCTGCCTGCCAATAAGGAGTGTACATCCACAAGGCTAACAACCCCCTTGGGCAGTTGCCCAACACTATGCAACATAATATCTACAGGCTGCCGGGGTGCCAGGGATGGTTTTGGTGCTTGTTGTTGGGGCGGGTGATGGTAAACAGGTATCAACAATGCAGGAAATAATGTCCAGCACTGTATTTTGGGTGCTGCTCGTCGTTGGGGGCGCTTTTGGGCGCGGGAAAAATTCTAATAGGGTCTATTAATATATTCTGACCTGCCCCCACCATTTGCGCGCCTCGGGGAGGGCGGGGATGGCTGGATTGACGAGAATGGCTTTGGATGACGTTCCTATTTGGGGCGGGGCTGCTGTCAAACAACTGTCAACAACATGGGAAATGATGCCCGGGGCTGCATTTGGGCTCTTGCTCATCGTTGGGGACGGTTTGGAGCACGGGGAAAAATCTAATAGGGTCTAGTAATATATTGCTACCCATTGCCGCCCTTTGCGCGCCTCATGCGGGGCGGGGATGGGTGGATTGACGAGGATGCCTTTGGATGACATTCTAAAATTAGACGAAAAGCACTAGTGTGATATTTTTAGATGCAAGCGCCGGTGCCTTGTTTCGTTATCTATAGATTAGATAGCCAGAAAGCGCCCACCTCGATATTTTTAGATGCAGACGCTTGTGCCTCGGCGCCTGTCACTGTTATCTATAGATTAGATACTTTCTCGTATTTGGGCTCCTGCTCGTCATCGGGGTGGTTTCGAGCGCGGGACAAAATCCAATGGGGTCCCATAATATATTGCTGCCCAATGCCGCCCTTTGCGCGCCTCACAGGGGGGCGGGAATGGATGGATTGGTGCGGATGGGTTTGGATGACATTCCAAAAATAACCGTACAGATCCGGATATTTTTAGAGAAAGTGATGGCATCATAAAATGCGATACCGGGCTTATTTTGGCGCTTGCACACCGCTCCCGTTAGAATTCCATTGAATTTAATACATATCCGTAATCTACTTGAAAATTCCAATCTAATGATACAATTTTTATCCTGAAATTTGGACGGGAAGGGATGGATGCGTTGTTGTCCATCTGGATGATGCTGCCCGAAATGGTTACAAATGATGGGATCATTCTGCCTGCATTAGGATGCGCATGGGATGCTGGTGTCCATTATGATTTCGCACTTTATGCACCGTTCTTCTTATAATTTTATTAATTGGATTTCATAGATGTAATCTACGGCTGCAGAGGACTCTAACGCTGTCTTTTATCATTGAATTCAAGGAGGAAAGGCTGGATGGCTTGTCATCCATCCGGATGACAGCTCAACCACCTTCCGAATTCAGAAGCATCACTTTTACTCAAAAAAATGTTAGATAAAACAAATATATTATTTTCTAATAAAGATTACATTGATACTGGTAACTACAATGTAAATTCGTGCAGATATCGAGAGCATGCCGAGCAATAGGGAGATGTGGTGCAACCCAAGGCCACGCCGGCGGCGGCGGATTGTCCCCTCGCTCCCTCTCCATCCACCTGTTGTCAACCGTCAGCTGTTGTCATTTGCTGGCACGGCGGCGGTGTAGGCCTCGGCATCATCAGCTGTTCATTTTCGTGCCCTTGTTGGCGTTGGCGTTGGCGTTGACGAGCGCGGCTCACGAAAGACGCGCAACGTGATAACGAGGGCATCCGTGAGGAGTGAGTGGCATTGCGAGGGGAGGCGGTGGTAACGCCGCGAGCAGAGGTGGCGATGCGATCGGAGGCGGCTGTGGTGGAGAGGTCCCAAAGCACAGATTCGAAAATCGTCTACACGAGACGATGTTCGAATCTAAGGAGACGACGAACGTTGGTTCGTCGTCTCCTCGTATAGCCTTGCGGCTGGCATCTCCGTGTTCTGGTCGTGCTGGATAGGATGGGCAGTGTCGAGCCTCGGGGCGTCATCCAGCCTGCCTCGCGCTCCTGGTTAACGTGGCTCGTGGGTCAGTCCGGCGCTCTGTCTGTCTGCCTGACCTCTGCCACCTACGATCCCATGGTAGATGAATGTCATCTCCCAGTCTCGCTAGCCACGTGTAACGTGGAATGGGAGATGGAAGATGTCGGCTGTACGTGGGTCAAGGGAAATGGGAGGTGGCAGGTTGGCGGCATCAACCGGGGGGAGAGAGATAGCGGGCGGCGGAAAGGGAGGCAGCGGGCGGCGGAAAGGCAGGCAGCGGACGCACCGAATGGGCCTCCCTTTTCATGCCGTCTTGCTATTGAAGAGCCGGTGCACGTCGAGCTGCAGTCGCCGTGTTGAGGTGAGATGGCGAGTGGATAGGCACGGGGCGATGGCGATCCTGGCATTCAACCTCGTTTACATCCAATCACGTGCAATAGGAGTCGCCAGCAGGATTCCCGGGCTCGAGGATCCGTGCTGGCAGCTACGCAGTGGGAGGAGCAAACAAGAGGGACGAGGGGGGCTGGCAGTTCTTGTTAGTTATGTCAAAGGTAGTGGTTGTGGCTGGAATACATACCATGCGGGCCTCCCGCTCCATGGGTCCGCCCTCAGGTTCTTAATCCACCTCAAACATGAAAAAGCAGCGAGCGAAGAGGAGGGTGGAGGGTTGCACAACGAGATCAGCAATGTTGAAAATCGTTGATCAGGATTGAAGCGGAGCTTTAAAGTACCGGACCGGTTAATTTCTGGGCCCCTGTCGTTGTCGAGGACGGCGTCAACGCTGTAACATGCTTCTGGGTAGATTAGAAATTTAATTTATCATTAGAATATATATGTTACACTCAGTTATTCTAGCATTTATGGCGAATATTTAACTATCCTCTTCTACACAAATGAAATTCATATTCATCTGCCAAAGCGAGCCTCGAGGTGATTTCGGATTGTCGAAATCGAAAACGCTATGTTTGGCCTCCTCGAGACTTCAAAATTTTAAAGTAACATTGCAGGTATAACATATAGATAAATTTAAAGTATTCTAGATACTTGATAAAGCTCCAGACAGATGTCCGAGTCCCAGGGCTCAAAATAACATCAAGAACATTGAATTGATCAAAGATTTGTCTGCCGTTTCATGCTCAAGTTGACTACAAAGTGTGTGGCATTCCACATACCCTGAGATGGCCTAGAAAACTCTTTTATTTTAGATGCAATAGATTATTTGCATTAAGTTATTGATATTTCAGACCTCTCAACAGAGCTTCTGTGCTACTAAAGGCGGGACAGTTGATCTCGGAAAGCCCAAAATCACCACGCTCTCGATAAAAGGTGGATAGAGGCATAGCGACGCTTCAATTCTGCGTTCGGAAGTGCATAAATTGTTCTATATATCTATTATAGATTAATTCCGACAATAAAATACAACTTTACAAGTCAGTTCGAAGTCGTCCGAGACGTCGTCGACGGGGAGGAACGTACACCTTGGGATCGCATGACGTAATTTGGATATTCATTTCAGTGGAGGAAACTAGTTTGTCGTATGTAGGAGTTCGCAAAAAAAATTATTTCAATGAGAGATTTTGGATTTGAGATAAATAACTAATTATAAGTATATACTGATGATTTTACAGACAAGGGGTGGACTGGGGTGTGCTTCGGAGACGTTCGAAACGTCGACGACGGATCGGGGTCGACTTTGCCAGCCAATCGTCTCGGTCTCGGAATTTGCCGGCTAACACATCAACGACGTTGAACATCGCTGATGGTTATCTTTCCTCCACCATCTCCTCGCTCCCTCGTCTCTCCCTACCCCCACAGGCCTCAAAAATTATTTGTAAGTAATTTAATTAATGCTATATTCCATATTCTAACAAGTTTGCGTAAAAATTAGGCTCGTTACAGCTCGAACGAAACCCATCACCACCTTGCAGGCCCGTCCCCTCGTCGAGGGATGTGGGCTCACTCTAGAAGGATTTGGATGGAAGGAGAGGGGAACGAGTTACTAAGGGGAGACCCTGAAAGAGGGAGACCCCCCCGGTGCGATTCGTCTTTCGGTACCCCACGGCTCACCCTTCCAACAACAGACCAACAAGGAGACGCCGAGCATGGGCACGATCGATTGAAGGCAAGCAACAACGTCGCCTCATATAGACGACGTTCGAAGCTTTGCCTCGGACCTCACCACCACGGCCTTACACGCCCCACAAACCCCGTCCGCAGCGCCATTTGGCGTCACCCACCGCAGCCGACTAGGCTGCCACCGCGCACCCTGGCTTAGGCACGGCCAACGCCCCCACCTACCTCCTTACCCCTCCACCGGCGTACGAGTTCGCCTCTGCCCTCACTGATGAGTCCTCGCACACCGCCACCCACCCCTTTCCTCGGCCCAAAGGAGAGACGCTGTTGCTCGGACACGACGACACGACGACGGCGACGAGGTGGGAGCAGCAGCAGCAGAAGCGCGACCGCTGCTGCTGCTCAGATACGACAACGGCGGCGAGACAGCAGCGGCAGCAGCATGACCGCCGCTCTTCGGATTCGAAGACGATAGCCAGGTGACGGCAGCAGCGCGTCCGCTGCTGCTGCTCGTATATGGCGAGGATGACAAAGTGGGCGCAACACCAGCACCGGAACTGCTGCTGCTGCTGCTCCGATGCGGCGACGACGGCGGCGAGGTGGCAGGAGCATCATCAGCATGACAGCAGCCCCTGGGATACGGCAACGACAACGGCCAGGTGGCACGAGCAGCGGCAGCACGACAGCTGCTGCTGGGATAACACGACGACGGTAAGGTGGGAGCAGTGGCAGCAATATGACGGCTGCTGTTGCTCAGTACGGCGACGGCGACGAGGTGGGCGGAGCGCCAGCAGCACGATCGCTGTTGCTGCTCCGTTATGGCGCCGACAACGAGGTGGGAGGGTGGCAGCGGCGATGCGACGACACGGAGGAGAACGAGGATTAGCAGCAGGAGTGGCGACGACGTGCATTACTCACGTCGACATGTGCCCTCCATGCTCGCTTATCCTCCTTTCACTCCTGTATCTGATCTTTTCTTTGTTGTATATCTTATGACCAGTACATATCACAGTTAAAATATATCCAATGTGTTCTATTTACTCTGTTTTACCTGAGGTTTTCGAGCATGGAGACAGCAGGCCAAAATGAACCATGTCTATTTTTAAACATGTATGGCGTGGGATTAATGGAAAGTATCTAATCTATAGATAACAGAGACAGGCGCCGAGGCACAAGCGTCTGCATCTAAAAATATCGAGGTGGGCGCTTTCTGGCTATCTAATCTATAGATAACGAAACAAGGCACCGGCGCTTGCATCTAAAAATATCACACTAGCGCTTTTCGTCTAATTTTAGAATGTCATCCAAAGGCATCCTCGTCAATCCACCCATCCCCGCCCCGCGTGAGGCGCGCAAAGGGCGGCAATGGGTAGCAATATATTACTAGACCCCATTAGATTTTTCCCCGTGCTCCAAACCGTCCCCAACGATGAGCAAGAGCCCAAATGCAGCCCCGGGCATCATTTCCCATGTTGTTGACAGTTGTTTGACAGCAGCCCCGCCCCAAATAGGAACATCATCCAAAGCCATTCTCGTCAATCCACCCATCCCCGCCCACCAACCGCCCACCCCGAGGCGCGCAAAGGGTGGCGGCAGGTCAAAATATATTAATAGATCCCATTATATTTTTTTCCGCGCCCTAATGCGCCCAAAACGACGAGCAGCACCCAAAATACAGTGCTGGACATCATTTCTAGCATTGTTGACACCTATTTACCATCACCCGCCCCAACAACAAGCACCAAAACCATCCCTGGCACCCGGCAGCCTGTAGATATTATGTTGCATAGTGTTGGGCAACTGCCCAAGAGGGTTGTTAGCCTTGTGGATGTACACTCCTTATTGGCAGGCAGCCCAGGTATCATATATAATTCTAGCTTACATGGCTGGTTCTGTGTGAAACAAGGGGCGGGTTAGTCACGTCATGGGTAGTTGGGTAACCACATACCTTGTGGCCTTTGTCCTCATCCTCCACTCACTGGTATCCCATCCCCCGGCGTCGTGGATCACTTGGTGTCATTGTTGCTGGGTTTGGCTTGGCCAGGGGCCAGCCCACATCCCTCTTACGAGGCGGAGGGGCACTCAGCCCCAAGTGCTGCCTGAGAGATTGTAATTAGTAGGAAGAAACGAGACAAGGATGAAGCTAAGTCCGCTCAGTCGAACATTCGAAGTTCAACATGGGCATGTGACCATGCAGTCATGTGACCAGACGCGTCCTCGCGTCTAAGTCCAACGTCAGCTCAAACCTTCGTTTATTCTCTGTGACAGATTTGCGACATGCATGTCGCAAATCCGTAACGCCTCGCTGGACTGGAAATCATAACGCCTCGCTGGATCGGCCTGCCCGTCGGTGGTCGCAGTTTCCGAGTCAATCTCGGAAACTGCCAGATAAAGATCAACGACGTTCAACGTCGTTGATCTTTATCTCTAACCACCACCAACAACTCTCTTGCCTCTCCCCCGTGCGCGGTGCCCCTCAAGACATTCAAAAAGGTATTTAACGTATTTTTTTGATTCTCATGTTTATATTTCTAATGTTTTTTGACCCATACAGGGACTGCCGCACGAACGAACGAGCCGACTCCGTCGCGTGCTCCTCCGCTCTTCGAGGGATGTAGGGTTGAGGTAGGTAGCGAGGGGACAGAGACCAAGGGTAGGCCCTGGTAGAGGGGGACCCGCAAAGTACGTGAGCGGAACGAGTCGGTACTGCCGACTCGTTCTGCACTTCTACTTCAGATGACACGGACGCTCACCTCTTCCTACAGCTTGTACCAGGAGACGACGAACTGCTGTTCGTCGTCTCCTTAGATTCGAACGTCGTCGCATCAGACGACGTTCGAATCTGTGCTTGGGGCCTCCACCACGGCCTTACACCACCTGCGAGCCCCATCCGCTGGGCCTCAGTCACCAAACGCCGTTCACTGCCACGACGCTGCGGGTACAACGACGGCGGACGCGACCACGATGCCATGATGCCACGACGCTGCGGGTGCAACGGCGGGTGCAGCAACGACGACGCCACGACGCCGACTCAGCCATTATCGCCTCGTCTCTCTGGTGCATCGATGACGCCACAACGGGTGCAACGACGACAACGCCACAGCGCTACGGGTGACCATACAACGACGATGATGCCGCGACGCTGCGCGTGCAACGGCCATGACAGCTCATCCGGCAGGTGCAGCGACGACGATGCGACGACGCCAACGCAACGGTCGGTGCAACAACCAGCCATGTAAGCTAGAATTATATATGATACCTGGGCTGCCTGCCAATAAGGAGTGTACATCCACAAGGCTAACAACCCCCTTGGGCAGTTGCCCAATCCTATGCAACACAATATCTACAGGCTGCCGGGGTGCCAGGGATGGCTTTGGTGCTTGTTGTTGGGGCGGGTGATAGTAAACAGGTGTCAACAATGCCAGAAATGATGTCCAGCACTGTATTTTGGGTGCCGCTCGTCGTTGGGGGCGCTTTTGGGCGCGGAAAAAATTCTAATAGGGTCTATTAATATATTCTGACCTGCCCCCACCGTTTGCGCGCCTCGGGGAGGGCGGGGATGGGTGGATTGACGAGAATGGCTTTGGATGACGTTCCTATTTGGGGCGGGGCTGCTGTCAAACAACTGTCAACAACGTGGGAAATGATGCCCGGGGTTGTATTTGGGCTCTTGCTCATCGTCGGGGGCGGTTTGGAGCACGGGAAAAAAATCCATTGGGGTCTAGTAATATATTGCTACCCATTGCCGCCCTTTGCGCGCTTCACGCGGGGCGGGGATGGATGGATTGACGAGGATGTCTTTGGATGACAATCTAAAATTAGACGGAAAGCGCCGGGTGTGATATTTTTAGATGCCAGCGCTTGTGCCTTGTTTCATTATCTATAGATTAGATTGCCAGCAAGCGCCCAGCGTAATATTTTTAGATCCAGATGCTCGTGCCTTGGCTGTCTCTGTTATCTATAGATTAGATATGTTTTATTAATCCCACGCTGCATGTTTAAAAATAGACTTGGTTCATTTTCTGTTTGCTCGAAAATCTCAGGTGAAAAAGATTAAACAGAATACATTGAATATGTTTAAACTAATGATACTAAGTACATAAGATATACAAAAAAGACCAATAAAATATGCGAGTAAAACGAGGATATGCGAACAAGGAGGGGACATATCGACGTGAGTGACGCACGTCGACGCCTCGCCTGCTGCTGCTCATCCTCATTCCCCTCGTCATTGCTCCCACCTCACCGTCGCCCCCATAACGGAGCCGCAGCAGCAGCTGGTCGCGCTGCTGCTCGTTGTCGTGGTACCCGAGCAGCAGCGCGACCAGCTGCTGCTCGTTATCGTCGCCGTATCCGAGCAGCAGCGCTCGTGCTGCTGCTCGTGGTCGTCGTCGTATCCGAGCACGTTGTCACCGTATCCGAGCAGCAGCGGTCGTGCTGCTGCTCGTCGTCGTCGTACCCGAGCAGCAGCCGGTCGCGCTGCTGCTCGTTAGCGTCGTCGTATCCGAGCAGCGGCAGCACGATGGCTGCTGCTCGTCGTCGTCGTAGCTGAGCACGTTGTCGCCGTATCCGAGCGGCAGCCATCGTGCTGCCGCTCCTCCCACCTCGACGTATCCGAGCGGCAGCGGTCGTGCTGCTGCTGCTGCCACTCGTCGTCGTCGCCGTATCCGAGCGGTAGCAGCCGTCGTGCTGCCGCTGTCAGCTCGCTATCGTCTTCGATCCCGAGCAGCAGCCATCGTACGCTGCCGCTGCTGTCACCTCGCCGTCGTTGTCGTATCTGAGCAGCAGCTACATCGGCGAGGGAGCCGCCAGCGAGGCGATGGGCTCAGTGGACGGCGGGCCCGGCGTTCGACAGGCGCGGAGGCGCAGGGCGAGGGGGTATGGGCAGGTTTTCCACATACCTGGGTTAGTCGCCTGCGTTCTGGCCCTTTTCCATCGTCGGTGTTGCGCTGCACAGAGGTTCGCGGTGCCGTGTCATGGGTTTCATGCCCATGGAGTTGTTATCTGCACGAAAAAGGGGTGGAGGTTAGCAGGTTAGGAACAGTGTAGCAGGAGGAGCCACGCACCTGGTGTCATTCATTGCCTCTCTCGTCCTCATCCCGCCCTTTCGCACTGGCATCATCGGGTTCCGTAGCGAGTTGGCTTGCTGATGACGCGAGAGTGGCTGCGAGCCCTCGTGGCTTGCTGGTGTGGGTTCTTTCTGCCTTCGTGGGGTCGTCGCGAGCGGGGCTGGTGGGCTGGGGTCGTAGCAGATGTCAACGGTGGCTGGTACTGGGCGATAGGGAAGTGGGAGGAAAGAAAGAATGTCGACGGTTGATCGAATTTCGGCGAACGCCGAAGTCAATCCGATTGGCTAAGGCACACGGTCCGCCATTCAATCTCATGCATCCCTCATCGTTGAGCACGTCTCGGAACGAGCACAAACCCTTCTTAAATACTCTATTATAAACGGAATGTAGTCTAATTATAATATATTTTACATTTATCAAAATCCGAGGAGGTTTGGCTGTTAACATCTCCCTTGATTCATGTTCGGCATCAAGGGTGGTGATTTTGGGATGTCTGGGATCTTGTATCTCACCTCTAACCAAATGAAAAGTGTATTAGCAGCTCGTCGAAACAAGTATTTTATCAGTAGAATATTGTTGGATGATAACTGTGGTGGTTCTTCGATTTTCCATGCATTTTACGGAATGGTACATGCATTTCAATCAAACAAGGCATGAGACGAGTCAGAAATCCTTCATCAATTGGGCATTCCTGACGGTAACTTGAATTTACAAGCTTCCGCGTGGCCTTAGTATGGTTTAAACTATCTAGAATTATTCCATGTCATTCAGCTAATATTCTTAAGAAGTATTTCTGAATTTAAACTCGATTCTACGAGGGGAAATGGTCGAGATAGATGATATCAGAAATCCGAAATCACCACGCTCTCGATGAAAGGTGAATAGAGGCACGGCGAAGCTTCAATTCTCCGTCCGGACGCGGATAAAGTGTGCTATATATATATTATTAGTATATACCAACAATAAAATAGCTCTTGGATTGCATGTGGAGTGCCTCGGAGACGTTCGAAACCTCGACGACGGATCGGAGTCTGGCCGGGCCGGGGAATCCAGCCAATTATATCGCTCGGAAAACACCGGAAAACAGATCAACAAACGATCAACGTCGTTGTTCAACCACCACCACTACCCTCTCAACACTCTTCCTCGCCCGTCCCGCGTCCCGCCACCCCAAGACTTCAAAAAAGGTACGTTAAGTATTTTATTTTGGTTTATTTTATTTTATTTTGCAGTTTTACATCTAGCTAGGTATGTAAACGAGTGTGCCGCCACGTCATGTGCCCCCCCTCCTTTCTGAGGGTTGTGGGCTGACGTTCGAAAGGGTGTGGGTGTGGCTAGAGGGGAAGGGAGCTAAAAGGGGAGACCCTGGGCGAGGGAGACCCGCCAGGTACGTCTCGAAAGGTGCGGTAACGTTGAAACGTTCCGACTCCTTTCGAGATTCCCCCTTTCCTTATCGCGTTGCTCACCCATAGACCAGGTCGTCATACCAGGTCGTCGTACCACTGTCGCAGTCGCCTTTCAGCCCTGACCACCACCACCCCCATTCATGTCAACTATCGCTGCTGCATTGATCCAACAAAGAAGGGGTGGAGGCATAGCAGCAGCACGATCGCTCTGCTTCGAAACGACGAGGAAGCAGCAGCACGATGCTGCTGCTTGGATACGACGGCGATGGCGAGGTAAGAGTAGCAGCAGCAGCGGCACGACCGCTGCTGCTGCTCGGATACCGCACCGACGACGAGGTGGGAGCAGCAGCAGCACGCCTGCCGCTGCTTGGATACCACACTGACTTGGGCGACAAAGAAGGGCGAGGGAGACGAGGGCGAAGGAGGCGAAGACCCAGCGCCAGCGTCCTCCCCGCAGAGACGCCATGTCTCCACCACCCCGGCCCTCGTTTGGCAGGTGCCGGCCTCTCACGAATTCCCTCTCCCCTTGCCCCACCCACGTCCCTACGTCTCCTAGCTCGCGGTCCACGCTACCCATGGGTAACGCTGCGAAGAGACGACCAATGGGTTTCAAGTGGCCAATCTGGGGAGGACAAGTGCAGATGCCGCCGTGGGAGCCGACGAGGGAGGCAAGGACCCAGCCCCGCTGCCATCGCCCAAGGGGAGCACCCCACTGCCAAGCCAACAAGGTCAACGACAAGCCACTAACGACGCCGCGGGACCGAACGACGAGGTGGGAGACGAGGGCGAGGGGACAACGCACCGCTGTCATGGGCTGGGGTTGTACGCCGCACCCCTATTGCTCGGATTGCGCCTGCTACGTGCGTTGCCGCCCACCGTTACATGCAGTCATTTGTATTCTCGTTGTCTAGTAGTAGTAGTATTATTGATCTAATAATCCTTGTGAAACATAATACATATATTTGTTTTTATGAAAGATTTTCGAGAGCAGCAAGTGAGTGGAAACACCTTCCGAATGCGGAAGGTGTCCCAATATGGTCCCATCAATTGTTCCCACTCTGGGCAGTGTCATCCAAATGAATAAAGATCCATCCATCCCTTCCTCCTCGAAATTTGGGATGAAAACTATAGCACTAGAATCGCGCTTATATGTAGATCACGAATATATGTTTTATTTAATAAAATTCTAATGGGAAGGGTGTGCAAGGTCCAAAATAAGCCCGTTATCCCATGCCGTGATGCCATCATTTGGTGCGGTTATTTTTGGAACGTCATCCAAACCCATCCGCGCCAATCCATCCATTTCCGCTGCCCTGTGACGCGCGCAAAGGGTGGCATTGTAGCAATATATTATACCCATTGGATTTCCCGTGCTCAAAACCACCCTCAACGATGAGCAGGGAACCCAAATAGTAATACAAGAACATATAACAGACAGGCGCCGAGGCACAAGTGTCTGCGTCTAAAAATATCACTCTCTGGCAATCTAATCTATAGATAACGAAACAAGCACAAGCGCTGGCATCTAAAAATATCACACTCGGCGCTTTCCGTCTAATTTTAGATTGTCATCCAAAGACATCCTCGTCAATCCATCCATCCCCGCCCCGCGTGAAGCGCGCAAAGGGCGGCAATGGGTAGCAATATATTACTAGACCCCATTAGATTTTTCCCCGTGCTCCAAACCGCCCCCAACGATGAGCAAGAGCCCAAATACAACCCCGGGCATCATTTCCCACGTTGTTGACAGTTGTTTGACAGCAGCCCCGCCCCAAATAGGAACGCCATCCAAAGCCATTCTCGTCAATCCACCCATCCCCGCCCTCCCGAGGCGCGCAAACGGTGGGGGCAGGTCAGAATATATTAATAGACCCTATTAGAATTTTTCCCACACCCAAAAGCGCCCCCAACGACGAGCAGCACCCAAAATACAGTGCCGGACATCATTTCTGGCAATGTTGACACCTATTTACCATCACTCGCCCCAACAACAAGCACCAAAGCCATCCATGGCACCCCGGCAGCCTGTAGATATTATGTTGCATAGTGTTGGGCAACTGCCCAAGGGGGTTGTTAGCCTTGTGGATGTACACTCCTTATTGGCAGGCAGCCCAGGTATCATACATGATACTGGCACATACAGGTGCAACAACGACGATGCCACGACACGGCGGGTGCAACGGCGGGTGCAGCGACGACAACGTCACGACGCCAACGATGACGCGGGTGCAACGGCCGATGCAACAGTGGGTGCATCGATGCCACGACGCCGCGGATGCGACGACGAAGCCATGACGCCGCGGGTGTGCAACGATGACGCGGACGACTGCCTCGTGCATGGCTATACGAGACAACGGCGTTAACGACATCGTTGTCTCCTCGAACGTAGTCTATCGAACGTAGTCTGGTTTACCAGACCGCGTTCGAGTTCGTTTGGACACCCGCTACCACCCACCACCGCCAACTTACCGCCAAGGAGGACCGCCGAGGAGGACCAGCAGCAGCGACTGCTGCTGCTGGACTCGCCTCGCAGGATTTGGATAGGAGGAGAAGGGACTGGGAACGCAAGGGGAGTCCCTGGCAGAGGGAAACCCACGAGGTGCGTCGCGGAGCGTGTCGCATATGCGACACATTCTGTGGATCCTCCTTCACCACCCCACCACCCCATCACTCACCACCCTTCCACTTACAGGCTGAAAGAGGAGATGACGGCCGTCGTCATCTCCTCTTACATTCGCGTCTGTCCTGGCCGCCGCCCACCATCGACCAATGGGTGCTCAGTCACCAAGCGCCGCCCACCAGTTACCCGGTTCCAACAGCAACACCACCACGACCGCCTCTGCCCCTTGTCCCATGACGCGCCGCCGCCGCAACGATGACGCCACGATGGCGAGTCCATCGACGACGTTGCAATGGCAGGTGCATCGACGATGACCCCACGACGCTGCGGGTACAATGACAACGGCGCCACAGGTGCTCTCCGATGTCTCGATACAACGAGGAGGGACAACAGCAGCAACCGCCGCCCCCGCCACCACCATTTCGATATAACGACGACGGCCACCACCTGCCAGTGAACACACTCGAGGCGGGAGCAGCGAGGCGAGGTAGGCGCGGCGAGTGAGGTGACAGCAAAGGGGCGGCAGGTGCAGTGACGGCGAGGCAGGGCGACAGCAGGATGATGCCGCCGCCGCTGCAACGACGAAGCTGCCATGGCGGGTGCATCGACGACGCCGCAGCTGCGGGTGCATCGACGTTCGCGGGTACATCGATGCCGCGGGTACAATAACGCCGTCGGTACAATAATGATGACGCCGCAAGAGCGGGTGCATCGCGATGACCCTACGGTGCCACAGGTACTTCGATGATGGCGCAGCTGCGGGTGCGTCGATGATGACCCCACGAAACCGCAGGTGCATCCATGACGACCCCACAACACCGCGGGTCCAACGACAACAGCGGGTGCATTGACGACGATGTCCCAGCGACAGTGTGAACAAACACGGAAGATCAGCTGGATGTCAAATAATGTTTTAGATATAGCATTAAGTTGTCTACTAAAAGTTCTTATATGTATCAAACCCTTTGGCAATATAATTTTACATTATGTAGCTATAAAATGAATTGTATTTGGAAAAAGGCCACCTAGATTCTTAGACCGCTCTGAAAGTGTCATAGGATATATTAAAATTGACAGAACATGCTGGGAAGTCTCCTGGCGTCACAGGAGTGTCATAGGATATATTACAATTGATGGAACCTTCTGGGAAGTCTCCTGGTGTCACAGGAGTGTCCCAGGGCACTATATGTGCCCTGGGATGCCCTGGTAGTATGTCTTCCAGCCAAATTTTCCTAGGATGACCTGGGGCAAAAGTGTTTTTCCTGATGGAGCGTGTCGTATACATGGCACGTTCTGCAAATCCTCCTTCACCACCCCACAACTCACCACCTTCTACCTACAGGCCGAACGAGGGGACGACAGCATTCACGTTTGTCCTGGCCGCTACCCACGCTCGACCACGGACGCTCGGTCGCCAAGCGCTGCCCACTGGCTCCCCTGTTCCAACAATAACATTTACAAGGAGACGACGAACCGCCGTTTCGTCGTCTCCTTAGATTCGAATGTTGTCTGATGCAGACAACGTTCGAATCTGTGCTTGGGGCCTCACTTTAACACCACCACGGCCTTACACCACCAGCAAGCCCCATCCGCTGTGCCATCTCAGTCACCAAGTGCCGTCCACCAGCTGCCCTGTTCCAGCAACACCACCACGACCGCCGCCCCCATTACAAGGACGACAGATGGTGAGGATGATCGACAGGCAGCGAGGATGATCACCGCCTCGTCTCAGTTCCTTCATCTCCTCTTCTAAGTTCTCTCCTCTCGTCTTTCGTCCTCTCCTGTCCTCCTCTCGTCACCTACTGATCTCAGCTTGAGCCGTCATCGCCAGCACCATCGGACAAGCAGCTTGCCATCCATACCACCTGTGTTCACCTCTAATGTCGGTTGGTGTCGTCCCATTCATCTCGTAAGTCTCCATATCCCTTCTTTACCCACATATCGCTGATAATATAATAGCTGCAACATCGCATCATGGTCAGCAACGTCCTCGTGTACGCAAACAATGTCGCTACTCACCTTCCACTAACACGCCCGCTGACGAGCCACCCCATCTAGAGAACACAGCTAGCTATCAGGGCACCATGCCATTGAAAAGCTACAAATAATGCTCGTACTTAGAGTCTTGGTTCATTGTGTAATTTGCTTGTACCATATTATATTTAGAATCCATGTACAAATCCAAGTACATTAATTACATTTCATATATTCAATGTTGAGTTTCTGAATTGTTGACCAAATTCAAGCAATGTGCAACCTAGGATGTGTGTAACCTAGGACATGTGGAGGTTGACCCAAGTTGCTCTGGGATGGCCTGGGAAATTTGATCTTATCTAACTTGTCATAGGGCCAAAAGTGGCCTCACAGGAGTATCCAAGGTGCCCCAGGATGCCCTTATAGCGCATTATAATACCTCTTCCAGTCAATTTTTCCTGGGATGACCTGGGGCAAAAGTGTTTTTCCTGATGCCCTTCCTCCCCGTCTCTCTCTATCTCAAACCACCACCATCTCCCACTTCTCCTCTCGATTCTCATACACTTTACTCGATGCAAGCTACACTCGAGCTCTATGCTACCACATCCTCTTGACATGTGTGGTGCTGTAGCTTTGTTTCTACCACCCTGCCATGCGCGTGGCTGGTCGTCGTCGTTATATTGGCCCACGTGAGCCATCTCGCCTAGGCGATATGTCTATCGTAAGTCGACGCCCTTAACGTTTGTTCACCATATTCACGTTTCTCATAGGTCTAGACTCTTCAATATCTATCCATGGTCGATCAACACCCATCTGTCGCTGGTCCACCAACCACCACTCAACTACTACAACTAGTCATCTTGCTGGCAGCGGAGTCGGCACCATAAGGTATGTCCCATCTCAAATCACCACTTTCTTCTCGACTAACCCGCCATCCATTAGACGCCCGCTCGCCGGTCAACGCCATACTGCTCGCCACAATACCAATCTCGCCTATCAACTAGGCTTCGAGTACTCGACCTGTCCTCAGACGCTCAACAACGGCGTGCTCGAACTCATCTCTGCAACGTCTCGTGGTGCCTGCTTATGGCCTGGAGGTGGCCGCCTCTCGGTACTTATCATTTACATATGCTCTCCTTTATAACTCATGCAACGTCTTCAGCGGCCCCCTTCTCTCTTCCCTCTCCCAATCTGGCGCCTCGAAAGAGTCATGCATAGCAATAGGGTGACCCAATGTGGGGCACGTCGATCTTCCATGATCTTGCTTCGGCAATTTCAAAGATAAACACCACTACCCTTCAACCCAGTACCTGTTGCTATTGCATTGACTCTGGCGATTATGGTCGCCACCGGGGTCATTCACACCACACCATTACCACACCATGCAACACTGCCAAAGGCGCGCAAGTTTTTCAGATACCAGGGTTACTGTAGATGTCGGTAGACCTTAGTAGGCCACGACAGTTGGCGGCGCGAGACATTCCTCGCCTGGGGGGCCTGCGCATCCTGTATGTTGGGATGCAAGGGTCTGCGATGATGATTGACGACAGAACCGCTCATACGATTCAGTGCTCACAGCCGACCTATTGCGGCTAGCCCGTCGATAGCTCTCGCCTTCGCATACTTCCTCTTTGAGCCTCTGTCGTCGTCGTCCTAGTTACCCCGGTCGCGATGGATTATCAGACCAAAAACTGTCAGAGGGCATAAACTGTAGATTAGTTGGGGGTTTGCGGTTGATCACGAGTGGCGGCCATTGCAAGGGGTAGCCCATGCATCCTCAAGGTGCAAGGGTTCACGCGACGACGACCGACGACAGAACCGCTCACACAATTCAGTGCTCACAGCCGACCTATTGCGGCATGCCCGTCGATAGCTCTCGCCTCCGCATACTTCCTCTATGAGCTGCAAGACTTCTGTCGTCATAGTCAGAGGCACCTTGGATGGCATACCTCTGGAACCAAAACCGCCCAAGAGGAAGGACTCAGTTGGAGGAGTCAAAGCATAGATAGCGGCATAGTATGCCATCGCAGTAGAATGGTCGCTTACAATTGTAGCCCATGACGGGTTACTGAGACATTTATACAGTTCCATTCACTACATACTCATGATGTTCTGGCTATGTTCGAGGCTGTCCCGATGCTCGATGTCATTCACGCCCATTTTGTAGTGCCAAAAAGTTCTGTGCGGAAGATGCATTGTTGAGAAGGGCCGTGAGGTGCAGCTCAGGCTACAGCTTCGTAGTCGCCGTATTGTTGCTATTTGCAATTATTCGAGTCTAAAATGACGAGGTATCGCATAAACGTGCTACGACATGGTGGTAAGGGATAAAGAAGGAGACGAACGAAGGCGAGGATAAAGAATCTAATGCTAACACAGGTAAATAGCCGAATCGGAATCACGAACTCCAACATGCCCCCTCAACGAGACAACGGGGAACGGGTCGAAGGTGGAAAGGAGAGAGAGAGAGCGATGAAGGGTGTAGAGTTATACAGTGATGAGAGGATCAGACTGGCTAGTGAGTAAAATGTACATATTATGCTTGACTGGACTGATGTGAATATGTGCAAGTGAAAGGGATGGAAGTGGGCGACTGAAGTCGGCAAGATTATGTCAAGGTAGGGGGACCAGAGTCGGCGAGGTAGGGTGATCAAAATCGGCAAGGTAAGGCGACCAGAGTCGGTGAGGTAATAGGGCGACTCGGACTGAAGTCGGCGAGAAGGGAATACCCGAATGTATGCGCAACGTCAATGAGGGCGACTGCAGTCGAGGGCGAGGGCATGCAAGAATAATGCAGCAAGGTGTATTCATGAGGGCGAGCGGAGTCAAGGGTGAGGGCGTTGAGGTTTCGCGAGAGAAAGTCGTGGTGAGATGAATATGCGAAAGGAACCGTCTTGAGATGCGAGGTGAAGGTGCAAAAATCGGGCAAAATGATGAGGTTTCGCAAGCAAAGTCGGTGGCGAGACATAGAGGGTAAACGGGGTGCTAGAAAGTCGTGATAGCGTGGCTGTCGAATGTTACAAAGATAAATTGCCCTAGGTGTTGGTGTTGATATCAGAGATCAAGTTTTCGATTGTGAGAGCCTGTCGAGTTTGAGGAAACGAGTGTGTATAGAAAGGAAGGGTGTTCCTGTGGAGGATGATTGTTTAGAGGATCGCGCAGAGCGCGGGGATAGAGAGGTATTGTAGGTATAGCTGATGGCGTGACGACATAGGATAATGGAGCTTGAGGTAAGGCAACCGAAGTCGAGGTAAGGCGATTGAAATCGAGGTAAGGCGACTAAAGTCGGCGAGGTAGGGCGATAAAAATCGGCGAGGTAAGGCGACCAGAGTCGGCAAGGTGGTAGGGCGACTGAAGTCGAGGTAAGGCAATCGGAATCGAGGTAACGCGACTGAAGTCGACGAGGTAAGGTGATCAAAATTGAAGTAAGGTACAGGCAAGACACTGATGAGGTAGGGCAACCGGAGCCAACAAGATGGGGTTCTGCCTTGATTCGGCGAGCCTGGAAAAACTTGAATATATGTACAAAGTTGCGGGTGATGTGGTGACGATGAACAAGCCGGGCGAGATAGCGAGGTTTCGCAAGAGAATTCAATGGCGAGATCTGGAGATGAGATGTAGGACCAGAAAGTAGCAATAGTGTGTCTGTAGAGTGTTGGATTCAATTCGTGAGTCGGCCTAGGCATTGGTGTTGATATAAGAGGTCAATCTTTCGACAGCGAGAACAGACTGTTCTGGTGGAGGATGTTTATTTAGAGAGAAAAGAGATGGCGCAGAGCGCGGGGCCCATAACCTATTCGAGTCTAAAATGACGAGGTATCGCATAAACGTGCTACGACATGGTGGTAAGGGATAAAGAAGGAGACGAACGAAGGCGAGGATAAAGAATCTAATGCTAACACAGGTGGCCTTGCTGTGAAACAGAAAGGTTTCCCCGGTGTCTAAACCCCCCCATATAAGGAAGTAAGAGTTTTCTGCGCTTTGTCAGCTACCCTTGGGTCAAGCTCGACCAAACACTACCTTAGGTTGACCTTTCGTCGAGTTTTCTGCAACTTGTTTGTTTGGCTCTAAGGCTCTCGCCCTTGACTCAAGCTTAACCAAACACTACCTTAGGTTGACCTTTCGTCGAGTTTTCTGCAACTTGCTTGGCTCTGTTTGCATTAGGGGTTTTTTGTCCGCATCGTGCATTTCTGATTTCTGCCCCTCTGTGCTGTATGTACTCTGTATATATGTTCCACGTCATTGCAACGTTGATCATCTTTACTAGCACCACCATGCCAGTACCTAGGGGAGAACCATGTCACTCATTGTGTCAATGTCAACAAGTGTGCCAACCACTACATCTCCCCACCCTACGGTTTAGCCCTAACTCTAAGTCGGATGAGTCACCAAAAACTTGTTATCAATGGCGTGTTTGCATTCATCTGGCCGGGCCACTATTCCACTAATTTTCCGAGTCACTAAGTCACCTTTCTCGCACGACAGTCCTTGGTTTGACCCTGCCTCAGTAGGTGGGAAGAGTAAGGCGAGGCGCCATTGCCGACATGTGGGCATTTTTGCTAATGCTGCAACAAGCAGCGTGAAATTGTTGAATTTTTTTTTCTAAAATGCTTCACTCTCACCGTTCACAATAACATTTCATATGGTATGCTGCCTTTCGTCAGCACTGCGAGGAGCCAACCGAAGGTTGGTGACAAGCAGTGTGAAATCGTCCAAACACAACTTTTATTTCAACAACACTTTATTTTGGTATTTCTCAAATAATTCTCTATCAATTATTGTATGATATGCCGCTTTTTGCCAATGCTGCGAGGAGCCAACCAGAGGTTGGCGATGAGCAGCCTGAAATTGCAGAATAGATACATATATATATATTCATAATGCTTCAAGTTTACAATTCTCTACTGGCCGGGCTAATTTTGTGATAATCCGACAAATAGAAATAAAACACAACACATTAGCTATTACACACAGCAAGGCCATGGTGACAAAGTCGTCCCTTTATAAATAGCCGAATCGGGATCACGAACTCCAACAGCAATGAAGTTGGTACACCTTTTGTACCCCTTCTGCCTTACCTCCTCGGAGTCCAAGGCCGTAAGTTTCGGCATCGGGAAATCCTGAAGGTCATTCGCTCTTTCCCTCTATCTTCGTTCCAAGCCTAACAAGAGTGCAGTCACTGCGTTTGTGGTGAAATATAGACGCCCTCTATTTAGGTATCTATGAGGCACCAATCGCGGAAATAGTGGCCGACTATTTTTGGAATAAGGGCACCTCTATTATGCCGTTTATTGGTAAGACATTGGGGCCTAAATAGTGCCCTCCATAGGTCAATCATAGGATGTATAGAGGCCCACCATATATCACCAATGAAGGTCTTTATATATTCTATGCCGTAGCAATAGTGGGCACCATTGGGCCACTATTTATTACCTTACAATTTAGAAAACCAGACAGATCCTCGATATATGGAATGAGATCACATTGAACATTGATAACTACATATGTTAACGTAAAACATTATGCTTTGCTAATGCTAGGTAACATACACAGGAGGAAACTCCTCTCCCAGCACCTAGTGGTTCGCCTCCAGCGGGAACGATCTACCTTGCGAGGCTCACCTTGCCTGTACAGACAGCCGTTTCATCCTTCCATTTTCCCTTGGCTGGGCAGCACACGGTCCCTGCTCAGTGTGTCGTACATCTCCGCCATCTCCTCAGTGCTTGGTGCTGTGGATGCTGAGGTTGAGCAGGGTGTGCACCAGGCCGGTTGGCGTGCATGATGACTGACACCCTGTGAGTGGGCGGGGGATATCAAGGCTGCGAGCTCAGGTGGGGTAGTCTGCGAAGATATATGACGGTAAAGATGCTTAGTGCGGGGTGTGTGTGAACTACTAGATAATCAAGTAGTCGCTTTCAATAGACTTGTAAGGTCTATTAAAGAGATACTATCAAATCCGACTTGCTTCACTATTAATAACTACTTTACTACACTCAAACACCCAAATCAATGTTTAGTTGACTTAGTTCATCCAAGGGGAGGATAATAGTTTTATAATATCGATACCTGATAGTAGGTGCGCGATAAAAGAAGGTGTTTAACTATGTAACGGCTTAAGCAAGGCCTTAGGCGCGTTTATAGTTAATGGGTCGTTTTAAGTCCAATAGACTTGTGTAAATTCTGGTCTGGTACTCGGAAACTAGTGCTCTATGCACAAACTGCTAACTGATCTTGCTTTGTCTTGTTCTCCAATTGAGAAGATGGCTCTATGCCCTTTAACTTGTCTTTACTTGTCTCAAAAACTATACTTGTGGAAAGAGGCGCGCAGATGTCTTATCCGCCGACACTACAGTCCCTTAACAATGGCCAGAGGCGCGTAGACGCTTTGTCTACCGACACTACAGTCCAGGTCCCCAGATGTCCTTTGACAAAGGGTAGGTTTTGAACAAGTCACTTAGACAGGTTCCTTGGCTTATAACTCTCTTTACTTGTCTTGGCGAATCACTTAGACACGCGTTCTCGTCTTAACAGTTCGTTTATATCGTTACTTGGTTTCTTTTTATATTATGGGACTCTCGCTTTGAAGCTACTTGGTACTTAGAGGTGAAACACTTAAGATATAACTCTTAAGCGCTTGTATCTCGTGGGTGGTAAATTGCTTGTATTCTACGGTGTTACAGGGCTGCTTATATACTACTGAGACGATATATTATTACATAGACACAATGACGAGAATATAGAGGTTTCATGGGCATTTGTGCGCGAGCGGCGGCCTTGTGGAGTACAGTTTCCGTGCGCGTCCGCTCAATCATGCCTTTTTGGTTGGATCGGGAGCTCAGATCGTCGTCGGCTCGGCTAACTTAAGCGCCTAAGACTTACTCCTCCTCGACCGCATGGTATACAGGCTCGTGACCTTTCGTTTTCATTGGTATCTTGTCTTGTCATTGGCTATCGACTGACCAGAGCATAGACGCGCTTACATCTCGTCGGAGACGCTCGGGCAATCCTCACCCGTTCTGTCCGTGATAATCCTCGTGATTAGGGTTGTAACCCTTCGTCCTCCGTACCCGATACTCTGGTACTCTCGGCGTGCATCTGGGATCTCGCTGTGTCGAGTTATGCACCCCGGAAATCTTCCTGTACCAAGTTATTACCCGATATGGTATGTGTTCCCAATTTGGTATCCCTTTGATCCGAGCTTTGATCGGCGTTGCTACAGGCGCGTCTATGGGCGTCTGCTTTACCCATCTGCTCCACTGTCCTCGGTGCCTTCGGCAATGTCACGCGACCTGTCCTGTAGTGTGCCTAGATGTCCGTTCTTTAATCTAGAGACCCGCGCCCTCGCTGTATAGGCCGGATGGTTAAGATATTACTGAAAGGCGCCTATTCCGTACACTTCATTAGATGTATTGACTGTTATCTCAATAGTTACTAATGATAATGTCTTTATTAAACCGCGCATTCCTCATTATCTTGCATAGTTTCCTCTAGTCCTTAGTAGTCTTGTCATTGTAATGTCCGGACTTGTAACATTTAGACTACGGTATAAGCTTTACTAAGTGCTAAAAATAGCTCAGGTAAGGAGAATAGTAGTCCGTTCACAGCTAGCCGCTCGCGGTCTCTTCAACGGGGACAAGACGATGTCAGTAACGATTTAAGTGGGCTACAGGTTCCGCATCTATGATACCACCTACGCCTTCTTGAATCTTGATGCAGGTACGATGAGATTCTAGGTCCTAAAGACAGCGTCAAGAAAGGTAGCACTTCATTAATAATTGGAAAAACACATACCATATGGCCTGCTACATATATTGCCCTGGTTGAATCATAGAACAATGATATCTAGGGTGAGAAATAAGAGTGTCCTCGACAGTGAAAGGAGAACGAACCTCACTGTCATGAACTGTCCTTGCACAATGGTTAGCTATCCGCGCATGTCTAACGTCATTGTGTGCCGGGGGTGTACTGAGTAGCAGAAGAGATTAGGGAGAGATCACGGAAGGAAGGAAGGAAGGAAGAAGGCGGGCGAAAAAAGTTCACATGCGCAGAATCGGAGTTTGAATGGACTTGGTTCGTTTCAAAACTTCGTCGGAAAAATAAGTGGTACTGGTGATGCCCTATAGGTATGATTTTTCATCAATAGTAGCTATAGTAGTATATTGTAGATGCTTTTTGGGTACCCTCTACTGGTCCGAAATAGTATCCCTCTATTTTTGACCTTCGGAGGCCGCTACATCAGGGGAAACCAACAATTCTATGTAAACCTACGTAGCACCAATAATCAGGGTAGAGTGGTAGAGTAGTCCCCAAATATATAGATACAGTAGATCTCAGCCATTATTCAGTAGCACCCCGTAGCGCATGCATGTGACTCAGTAGCTCACAATTATTCCAATAGCTTTCATGCTACCAGGTCTATCCATTGTATTGGAACTATGGACAGACTGATAGACAGGCTAATTACAATGTAAATCACGCATATATATAGGGATGAATAATATGATTTGCGCATTACTCGTAGCTACTACATGACGAATACATGATGAATGCTAAGATAGTCACTAATCCTCCATTTCGCTATCAGTCTCGCCTGTCCTTCCTTGCGCCTCGGACTCCTTGCCCTTGGCTCTGGCACTGCGCGCAGATTGGTATGCTTCAGGTACCTGAAAAGTATTGTTAAGTTAGCAAGCTGAACAATAACAAACCAAAAAATAAACGTGCATCGTGTTATAATCGTCTACGAGCTCCCGATCTTGCCGCAAGCACAAAGAGTGACGAGCACGGAAGGCTGCAGGCAGGCCATCGAGAAATGGCGATACGACAATCGACGCACGTCATGCTGACTTATACGATGTTGCTCGCATGTTGTAGGTGAGGGTGCGGGCTATGACAGTTGGGCGCCGCGACCGAATGATGGGGGGCGAGGCAGAAGTCTTAAACACCCTGCTGCACGAAAGGGAAAAGGTGAGTAGGTTGGGCAAGTCGAATGAGTTCATACAGGACAAACCTGTGCCCTCGCCGTCCTATCTGTGCCCTGCTTCCATTTGTGTCGCCTTTTGCAGTCACTGGCATTGTGGTGTCGTGTTTCAGTGCTCGCGGCACAAAGACCTGGGCAAAAGGAGGTGTTACGGTAAACAAAGACACGAGGGTGGGCTTCCACGTACTTGGTGCTGTTGCTACTCCCCTGGGTCCGACAAGAGAGAGCTCTTGTGGAATTTGAGGGCCATTGAGGAAGGAAAAGGGGAGGAGGAAACAAAGGAGCGACGAATAATGATGTGAAAATTTCTGAGTGTGTGTCGAACATTGTGTTGTGTTTGGTCTGTCGGAGTCTGAATGAACTTAGCGCGTTTGAGATTCATCACATGCTTCGGAGAACACCATGTGATCTTATATATTCACATCAAATACTCGCGCATTGGCTGAGTGGTAAGATTGCATGGTTCTTTTTGTCCACATCCTGAGTTCAATTCTCTGTCGTCACCAAATTATTTCTTCGGATCTATCAACTCTACCAGCTCTACTAGCTATTTCAAGGTACATAGTCTACTGGTGTGGGACCATTACTTAGATAGCACTATTAAATAATATGATAACAATTGATAGTTGTACGTGAGTTACCAGGTCTATCTAACAACTGAATTTCTACCTTGTCTATCTGCTTTGAGTGAGAAACTACATAGTCTCTCGCTTTTCCCTGATGTATCTCTACGATTCATTCCAAATAGTGGCCATTTTACCTCAGAAATAGTAAAGTCACTATCGTTCACTGAAAGCATCCCTCTATTTGTTACAATCAGTACAATCTAGCTATCTATAAGTACGATACATGACTTATCGTACCTATAGACAGCCCCTTATATTTTGGGCAAAACGCAGTGAGTCCTGGTCTAGTTGACCTAATATCTGGGCTAGATTGAAGCTTCCAGCCCAAACTACGAGACAAGCAGGGCACTGCACTGTGCGACGTTAGCCGACTCTACTCGAATGAAATCCAACCGAACTAGACGCGCGGCGCGCCTGCCAACGAGAAACAACTAAAGGAGAAAGTTCCTCATTACCATACCTGCTTCTATGATCACGAGTTCCACGTATTGAGCCTCAGGTAACGTCTTGATGATAACTCAGCAATTTTAAACCAAATCTCCAGACGCAGGATGGTACGTTTGACCCGTAGCGGTAAAGAATCCCTGGATGCTCTCGTCGTACGCTTGTTTTCTTTTGCAGAGTAAATTCCTTATCAAACAATCTGTAGGCTAAAATCGTTGAAGAAAAGAAGATACCAGGGTTTGTATTTGGGGCATCAACGGTCGATGAGGAGATCTATTTCAAAGGGGGTGGTTACAATGTTGTCGATGATCCATCCAGTGGCGACGTCAACGAAGACAGTGTCTTCTGGATCTGTAGCCAAACCAAGTTGATTACCCACGTAGGTCCTCATTACTATGTCGCGTGCTCATGTCGAACGCTAGTCATTGCTTTAGATCGCTGCCCTCCAGCTCCTCGAAAAAGGTTCAATCGCAGTCGAAACACCCATGGCCGATTATCTGCCAGAGTTCGCCAACCCCGTCATTGTGCATGACGAGATGGCAAACACGATTTCATACACGTTTGCGAAGAACACCGTTCGCATCAAGCACCTCCTGAACTTCTCGAGTGGATTGTTTTACCCCATGAAAGGCATGACATTGGATAAACAGTTGGCAGCCTATGTAGAGCCACATAGCAAGGAAGACCCAGTGTCGGAATTTCTCTCCATAATCAAGGTCAGTAAATTTACAGAGTCGAGTCTAAGTATCGATTGCTGATAGCACTGGCAATTATTGCAGGGTGATTTGCCTGGGATCCCTCTGAAATTTGAGCCTGGGTCAGACTGTAACTACAGATTTATCTCGATTCTCGACTATGTGTAGGCTTAATTTTTTGTTAGTCGTTTATGGATGGAGTTCCGATATCCTTGGGTATGTCATTGAAAAGGTTTCCGGGAAAACCTTGGAGCAATATTTGTGGGCTCATGTCTCCCAGTCAATGTTTTGTCTGACCTTGACTATTTGCTATCAGGAAGGAGAACGTCTTCGGACCGTTAGGAATGAAATCGTCTTTTTATCTCACACCAGAGTTAAAGGCAAAATGTGTCGACCTCACATTTCGTCGTAATGGGAAACTTGAACCTTGGGCAGGGCAGACCAAAATCAATGAACAGGACCCTTCCAAAGGTCCATCCATCATCTTAAGGACGATTCAGAGACGACTAATTGACTTTCGACTCCATTAGTTACACATCTTTTCGGAGGAGTAGGGTTACACTCGACATTAAAAGACTATCTCACACTCTTGCGTCACTTGTTGCGAATCCATGGTAGGAGGCTTTCTCTCATGTCGCATTTGATCACAACGTTCAGCTGACGGTCGAATAGCGGGCAAGGCCACAAATCCGATTTTAAATGCAGACACCGTCCGTGAGCTGTTTAAGCCGGCGCTCAACGAGGCAGGTGCCAAATCATTGCAAGATTTCATGTCGTCGCTGGATCCCTTTGCACCCGAGAAGGGTTTCCAATGGAGCACCGCTATTGCACTTTGCACGTCAGATTGGCCTGGACGGCGGAAGAAAGGGACAGCTTTTTGTACGACATTTCTCACGTGATCATTTTATCATCCTTACTAAAGAGAATCTCTAGGGTCAGGATGGGCGGGCCAGGACGTTCAGTAGAATTTCCCACTACCCATGTGACACCTTGTGTGACTAAGGTGCCATCACTGATGGCATAGCCCCACGAGCTCGTGGTGGCTATTTTTACCCATTAACAATGGACGAGCTCGTGTTAATTAAGGAATGGGCAAGCTTGAGGTAGATCAATGGATGAGCCCGCCATCAGGGCCAATGGCGGAGCTGTTCGCCCTTGGATGCATGGACGAGCTCTTGTTCCATTGATGGACGAGCTCATCAAATTGGTGTTTTTGGGCTGGGGGGGGAGGATTTTGTCGATATATTATATAGATTCTGCATTACCTCTTGCTCAGTAATATATTGAATTGCTATGCCGGAGCCATTTTGCATCAGAATTTGCATTGAACGCCAAATCCAGTGATTCCTCAGGGAAACCCTCTGACAAGTGTGTCTGATCTCTAGGGAAATATATCTGACTTCCGGAAAAGTGCATTTAACTTCCGGGGAGGTGTGTCTGATCTCCAGGAAAGTGCCGCTGACTTCCAGAAAAGTGAGTCTGACTTCCCGGGAAATGTGTCTGCCTTCTAGGAAAGTGCATCTAATCTCTGGGGAAGTGCATCTGATCTCTGGGGAAGTGCATCTGACTTCCAGGAAAGTGCATTTGACTTCCAGGGAAACACATTGAGTCTCCTGGAATGTACACAGAGCTCTGGAGATGCATACAGGTCCGCCGGAATGCATGTGGAGCTCTGGAGATGCATGCAGGTCCCCCGGAATGTATACAGAAAGCTGGAGAGGCTTACATGTCTGCCTAAATTAATACGGTCCGGATTTGCTTGTGAATCCGCCGGAATGCACGCGGAGCTCCGGAGATGCATGCAGCTTCGCCGGAATGCACGCAGAGCTCTGGAGATGCATTTAGGTCCAGACAAATTTATGCATAGTGCCAGAGAGGCTTACATGTCCGCCTAAATTAAACTGGAGTCCGGATTTGCTTGTGAGTCCGCCGGAATGCACACGGAGCTCCGGAGATGCATGCAGCTCCGCCGGAATGCACACAGAGCTCCGGAGATGCATGCAGGTCCTCCGGAATGCACGCAGAGCTCTGGAGAGGCTTACATGTCCACCTAAATTAATACAGAGTCCGGATTTGCTTGTGAGTCTGCCGGAATGCACACGGAGCTCCGGAGATGCATGCAGCTCCGCCGGAATGCACACGGAGCTCCGGAGATGCATGCAGCTTTGCCGGAATGCATGCAGAGCTCTGGAGATGCATTTAGGTCCAGACAAATTTATGCATAGTGCCAGAGAGGCTTACATGTCCGCCTAAATTAAACTGGAGTCCGGATATGCTTCTGAGTCCGCCAGAATGCATGCGGAGCTCCGGAGATGCATGCAGGTCCTCCGGAATGCACGCAGAGCTCAGGAGAGGCTTACATGTCCACCTAAATTAATACAGATTCCGGATTTGCTTGTGAGTCCGCCGGAATGCACACGGAGCTCCGGAGATGCATGCAGCTCCGCCGGAATGCACACGGAGCTCCGGAGATGCATGCAGGTCCTCCGGAATGCACACGGAGCTCTGGAGAGGCTTACATGTCCACCTAAATTAATACAGAGTCCGGATTTGCTTGTGAATCCGCCGGAATGCACGCGGAGCTCCGGAGATGCATGCAGGTCCACCGGAATGCACACAGAGCTTTGGAGAGGCTTAGATGTCTGCCTAAATTAACATGGAGTCCGGATTTGCTTGTGAGTCCGCCGGAATGTGTGCGGAGGTCCGGAGATGCATACAGGTCCACCGGAATGCACATAGAGCTCCGGAGATGCATATAGGTCCACCTAAATTTATGCGGAGCTCTGGAGAGGCTTATAGGTTTGCCTAAATTAACACAGAGTCCGGATTTGCTTGTGACTCTGCCGGAATGCATGCGGAGGTCCGGAGATGCATACAGGTCTGCCAGGATGCACAGGGACCTCCAGCGATGCATACAGGTCCACCTAAATTTATGCGGAGCTCTGGAGATGCTTGCAACAGGATTTCTGGACCGCTGTGTTAATTTAGGCAGACCCGTAAGCATCTCTGGAGCTCCACTTAAATTTCAGTGGACCCGCAAGCAAATCCAGACTCTGTTAAACATGCTTAGTACCAGGTGTGTGTGAACTACTAGATAATAAAGTAGTCATATTTAATAGACTTTGTAATGTCTACTAACAGGATCACTATCAAATCTAACTTGCTTCACTTCTAATACTAGTAGTCTACACTTCAAACACCCAAATTAATATTTAGTTGACTTAGTTCATCCAAGGGGAGGATAATAGTTTTATAATATCAATACCTGATAGTAGACTTGTTATAAAAGAAGGTTCTTAACTATATAATGGCTTGGACAAGGTCTCAAGTGCCTAATAGTCAATAGGTCATTTTAAGTCCAATAGACTTGTGTATATTCGTAACTGGTGTTCTGAAGTGCTCTATGCACAAACTGCTATCTGATCTTGTCTTAACTTGTTGTCTTAACTTGTTCTCCAATTGAGAAGATAGCTCTACGCCCTTTAACTTATCTCAAAACTATGCTTGTGGAAAGAGGCGCACAGACATCTTATCTGCTGACACTATGATGGCCAGAAGCACGTAGACACTTTCATCTACTGACACTATGATGGCCAGAGGCACGTAGACACTTTCATCTACTGGCACTACAATCCAGGTCCCCAGATGTCCTTTGACAATAGGTGGTTTTGAACAAGTCACTTAGACAAGTCCCTCAGTTTATAACTCTCTTTTCTTTAACTTGGTAAACCACTTAGGCATGCCATCTTATCTTAGACAGTTTATTTAGAATGTTTACTGGTTTTTTATTATATTGGGACACTTGCTTTTGAAATACCTTAGAGGCAGAACCCTTAGATGAGATCTTAAGTGCTCAAAACTCATGGGTGGTAAATTGCTTGTCTTCTACAGTGTTACAGGGCTACTTGTATACTACTGAGATTAAATATTATTACATAGACACAATGACGAGATTATAGAGAATTCATAAGCATTTGTGCATGGGTGGAAGACTGTGGAGTACAGTTTCCATGCGCTTTCACTTGATTGTGCATTTTTGGATGCATCAGGACCTCAGATCACCTTCGGTTCAGCTAACTTAAGCACTTAAGACTGTACCCTGTACCCTAGTACCCTCAGTGTGCATCTGGGATCTCGGTATGTCGTGTTATGTACCCTGGACATCTTACTGTAGCCAGACATACCCGATATGGTATATATTTCCAAATAGGTATCCCTTTGATCCGAGCTTTGATCGGCATTGCTACAGGCACATCTATGGGCGTCTGCTTTTACCCCACTGCTCCACGTCCTCGGTGCCTTTGGCAATTTCACGTGACCCAGCCTGTAGTGTGCCTAGATGTCTTTAATCTAGAGACCCAAGCTCCATATACATTCTGGCAGAGTCACAAGCAAATCCGGACTCCGTGTTAATTTAGGCAGACATCTAAGCCTCTCCAGAGCTCTATGTAAGTTTAGGTGGACCTATAAGCCTCTCCAGAGCTCTGCATAAATTGAGGTGGATCTGTATGCATCTCCAGAGGGCCATGTGCATTCCGGCAGACCTGTATGCATCTCCGGAGCTCTGTGTGCATTCCGGCAGACTCACAAGCAAATACAGACTCCATATTGAGTTAGGTGAACATGTAGGCCTCTCTGGAGCTCCACATAAATTAAGGTGGATCTGTATGCATCTCCAGAGCTCCACACGTACTCCAGCGGACTCACAAGCAAATCCAGACTCTGTATTAATTTAGGCAGACATGTAAGCCTCTCTGGCTCTCTGCATACATTCCGGCAGACCTGCATGCATCTCCGGAGCACCATGTGCATTCCGGCGGACTCACAAGCAAATTCGGACTCTGTATTAATTTATGTGGATATGCAAGCCTCTCTGGAGCTCTGCATCCATTCCGATGGACCTACATTCATCTCCGGAGCTCCGTGCACATTCCGGCGGACTCTCAAGCAAATCTGGACTCTGTATTGATTTAGGCAGACATGTAAGCCTCTCCAGAGCTCCGCATAAATTTAGGTGGACCTGTATGCATCTCCGGAGCTCCATGTGCATTCCGGCAGATTCACAAGCAAATTCGGACTCTGTATTAATTTAGGCAGACATGTAAGCTTCTCTGGAGCTCTGCGTACATTCCGGCGGACTCACAAGCCAATCTGGCCTCCATGTTAATTTAGGTGGACATGTATGCATCTCCGGAGCTCCGTGTGCATTCCGGCGGACCTGCATGCATCTCTGGACTTTCTACGTACATTCCGGCGGACTTACAAGCAAATCCAGACTCCATATTAATTTAGGCAGACATGTAAGCCTCTGTGGAGCTCTGCGTGCATTCCGGCGGACCTGCATGCAAATCCAGAGCTCCACGTGCATTCCGGCGGACTCACAAGCAATTCCGGACGTCATCTTAATTTAGGTGGACATGTAAGCCTCTCCGGAGCTCCGCGTACATTCCGGCGGACCTGCAAGCCTCTCTGGAGCTCTGCGTCCATTCCGGCAGACCTCCATGCATCTCCAGAGCTCCGTGTGCATTCCGGCGGACTCACAAGCAATTCCGGACTCCATATTAATTCATGTGGACATGCAAGCATCTCTGGAGCTCTGTGTGCATTCCGGTGGACCTGTATGCATCTCCAGAGCTCCATGTGCATTCCAGCGGACTCACAAGCAATTCCGGACTCCATATTAATTTATGTTGACTTGCAAGCCTCTCTGGAGCTCTGCGCCCATTCCGGCGGACCTGCATGCATCTCCAGAGCTCTACGTCCATTCCGGCGGACCTGCATGCATCTCCAGAGCTCTACGTCCATTCTGGCAGACTCACAAGACAATCCGGCCTCTGTGTTAATTTAGGTGGAGCTCTACGCCTCTCCAGAGCTCCACATAAATTTAGGTTGCCCTGTATGCATCTCCGGAGCTCCACATGCATTCCTGCGGACTCACAAGCACATCCGGACTCTGGTTTAATTCAGGCGGACCTCTAAGCCTCTCTGGCACTCTGCATAAATTTACCTGGACCTGTATGCATCTCCGGAGCTCCACGTACATTCCAGTAGACCTGTATGCATCTCCAGAGCTCCATATACATTCCAGCAGACTCACAAGCAAATCCGGAATCTGTGTTAATTTAGGTGGACCTGTAGACATCTCCGGAGCTCCATGTAAATTTATGTGAACCTCTAAGCCTGTCCAGAGCTCTGGATAAATTTAGGCAGACCCATTAGCATCTCCGGAGCTCCCTGTACATTCCGGCAGACTCACAAGACATTCCGGCCTCGGTGTTAATTTAGGTGGAGCTCTAAGCCTCTCCGGAGCTCCATGTAAATTTAGACAGACCTGT
Organism: Flammula alnicola; assembly: GCA_015499995.1. Taxonomy (NCBI): domain Eukaryota; kingdom Fungi; phylum Basidiomycota; class Agaricomycetes; order Agaricales; family Strophariaceae; genus Flammula; species Flammula alnicola. The sequence goes on from JADNRV010000049.1 coordinate 299,493, forward strand.
AAGCCTCTCCGGAGCTCTGTGTAAGTATATGCAGATCTGTAATTGTCTCCGGAGCTGTGCTTAAATTTAGGTGGACCTGTAAGCACATCCGGATCTCTTCTGTTATTTTACGTGGACTCACAAGCATCTCTGGACTCCATGTTAATTTAGGCACTGCAGAGCTCTATGTTAATTCAGGTGGACTTGTAAGCAATGAGCATCTCCAGTGCTTGGTGTTCATTTAGATAAAATTGCAAGCAACTCCAGAGCTCTGGAATAATTTAGGCAGACCTATCCGGTCTGCCTAATTTGACAGACAGGTCTGGAGGTGTTTGCATCTTGAGACTGAGATGCAGCATGGATTGCAGGTGAAGACCTGATAAATTGACATCCTGGATCAGAAATCTTCCAGACCTTACTCAAATTGAAGTCATCATTCCAGGTTTGGAGAAGAAAAAAGGTGACGGGCTTGTGAAGAGCTTTGAATAATGAGATGTATTAATAGTATAAATGTTATGATGACTGCCTATAGTACATAAGGAATCCACCTAGCAAGCTATTCCAGCATGACAGGCAAGCTTGGCCTTGCTGGCTGGACCTACACGAGCTCGCTTGGCCTCTCACGAGCTCGTCCATCCTGGATGGGTATTTTTGGCAGCACGAGCTCGTGAGGCTAGGCCATCACTGATGGTACTTATGTCACACAAGGTAATACACTATATATGGTAATTAGCTACAGAACTTTCTGGGCGGGCACCTATTTTTTCGTGGATCCAACGACAGGTATCGCAGCCGTTTTTGGAACCCAGATACTCCCAACCCTTGATCGCGAGTTGCTAATGCTCAATGCAGAATTTGAGAGGGTGCTTTACGCTGGTTTGGAGTGAAACTTTATGCATTGAATGCACCATCTCGAACGATTTGTTGAACTTTTTTATCTCTTGATTGTTTTAGACTTTTCGCCGCGCAATCAAAGTCTTTCTTCCGCCAGAATCAGAAAAGGAAATAGTTGCCATAAATACTCGTTATTTGTTTGTAGTTGGCAAAGGCGTCTTAATTGCTCAATGCCCGCCAAGCCAATGCCAAGTCTATCCGACCTCCTTTACAACAATTTTTATGCTATGAGTGTGCGTAAACTGTACATGCATCCGGCTCCAAACATCATGTCGATTTCTCAATTTTGTTTTAGTTCTTGAATTTCCCGACCTTCCAGCAGGCCTCACGAATGTGCTGGGATGTAATTTGCATTCGCCACTCATTGATCTGGCCAAAATCTAACCCAGGAGACTGGCAACGAGGCCGGGAGAGTGTGTGTCTGCCAGTGAGGTTTCCTGCTGTTTCTCCTATGGCTGTATACTCCGTTGCGGGGCTGGGATTTGTTACTTACAGTGACTTGCATATCAAACTGCACACGCTTTTTTTTTTTTTGTGGCGTGGCTGTGTTGAGCTGTGACTTTCCCGTCACGTCAGCAACCCTGAACCCTGTGCGACTGCCCACTTTCTCCAAAACCACCATGCCTTGTCGCCTTCCGAACAACGTTTTCCGTCCATCAAGCCCAACGGCTCTTACCCGCTGCATATCTATTCATCCCAGTGCAGGCTCATGAAGAAAATCCAGTCTAATCGTCTCATATTGCAGGGTATATATTGCCCAAACCCTGGGCATGGACCTTGGTTGCTGCCTGGTCTGTCTGCTGACGACTTTTGGCTCCATTTTGAACCAGGTTCATCAAGTTGTAATTTGGTATGTATTGAATTTCTCTCTTCGCCATCTCAACTGTTCAGGTCTGCTCCATAGGTGAGCCATTGCATACCTTTCAGACAAGTGCTTGACAACGTGAAAAAAGCAGGACAAGTGGTGCAAGGTTTTTTTTGTCGATGGTATAAAGGTATGAGCTCGATTCCGACTCATTTATCACCCAAAGTGACAATGACCCAGATTTCCGAAGATCAATGTGAATCCGCTCAACCTGCTCAGCCCGCTCAGCCCGCTCTCCCTGCTCAACGTCCATCCGACGGATGGCTGCGCAATCCAGCTTGGATTGGTGAGTGGGACTCTTTTGCTTGAAGAAACATGCATTGATTAGTTTTCGTGTTATTTAGATGGCGCTGTGAATCCTCCGCGCTACTACTACTCGCACGAAGAAATTGACGCCACCCTTCTTGCATGGGGGGTGACTCCGCAGCCTCGCTGTGACCTTCAAGCTGCGACGATTACACCCACCCCAACCGCGCCTGCGCCACCGACACCTTTGACCCCCGAGCTCGTCAATCCAGGTGAAATGGCTTCGGCATCTGGTAAGTTGACCTATATATATATTACAATGTCCTGATGTCTTTTCAGCTGCTCGTACTGGACATTTGGTCAATGTCACATTGCTCTACACCGCGCCCACCACCAACGTCACTGGCCGCGGAAAGGCAGCTGCGAAGAAGGCCAAAATCACGAAGATGGACACCATTATCCTCGAAGGCATCAAGCGGGTCGATTTCATCGCCGCCTTCCTTGCCATCCATGGCTTGTCAGATAAGTTCAGTCCTGGCGTCCATTCCGGCCCGGACTTCAAGATGTGGTGGACAGGCGCAACGTACGTCTTGTCGATCAACATCTTCTCCCTTTACTGATTTTTTTCCATGTAGCGGTGGCAAAGGTGGTGCTCCCTCCATACAAAACAATCACCAATTCGACATTGCTCTTCAAGCACTCTTGAAGAAAGATAAGATCAAGGCCCAGACCTTTGTCGAGTTCGACACCGATGATATGGAGGGTTACAGAATCAAGCAAGTTGTATGTATTTTCTTTACTTATACAATCTTCATCTGTTGTAACTTATATACTATTGACGTTTATAGCTTCCATGGGACGTACCTCCTTCTGAGGGCGAAGACGAGCTAGCATATGGGACTCGAGTAAGTTTACGTCATTATCTTCTCCCCCTCTCTTAATTTTTTTCTATAGGTCCCGCAAGTCAAGGATTTCAGTGACGAAACCCAGCTTCATGGACGCTTCATCCTTGAATTGAAGAAGAAGTGGCCCTGCCAGACCCATTCGGGTGAACATGGTGAAGTCGGTCACTGCTACGTTGCTCCAACGGGTGAACACACGCGTCTCAACACTCTCCGCCTCAAATCTTGGGCTGCCGCCATCGTATGTGATCAATTTCACTATCTTAACATCATGCTAATGTATCTCGTATAGGCTGCTGGTGACGCAACTCGTCATGAACCCCCCAATATTGCCGTCTTTGATGGTGCTCGTGATGGGAGGTTGAATGGTCCAAAGCCGCGTGGTCGTACTGGCCCATATCCTGCTCATGTTGATGCATTACCTGCTCCATCCGCTGGCCAAGATGCCTTGGCCCTTGTTCTTGCATCTTTACTCCCGGTGCTCATTGGCGGCAAGTTTGGCGGTGATGTTGGCCGCAAACGTGGCCTCTCTCAATCTGAATTTTCTGAGCCACCCACGACCCCCAAACGCGTGAAGCCTACCTCTTCTTCCTCGGCCCAGTCTCCCATTCCTGAGAAGGGCCTCGAGCTTCGTGCGTGTTTACGTGACTTCGCAGAATTGCATGGCCATGACTTGACCAATTCCGAGATACCTCTCCGCCTCGAGGACTACACCCCTGATGTCCTTCCTTTTGTTGAAGATTCCCTGCTTGCAAAAATCACGGGTGCGACGCCTGGCATTGTGATCAAGCTCAAGAGGTTTGCTAAAGAATGGTTCACCCGTTTCGAGAAGAAGGCCCAGTCTGCTAGGCAGTAAGAACACTATATGCATTTCTACATCCCAGATATCATTGCTTGAAAGTTATTTCCCAAATATTGTCGTACCGAGCACTGTCTTTACGTAGTTTATATCCAGTACTACTCAAGTCCGACTTCGTTTATAAATGAGTAGCCACAATTTTTAATCCATCCTTCAGCCATCTCTTGCGTGACAACTTCGGTAGCCTGATGTATCAACCATGGCCGTACTTCAGATGATACTGCTTGAGCTTCTTGTCGCCGAAGCCATGTTTTGATTGAATGGAATGCTTGTTCAATAGGGTTGAAGTCAGGGGAGTATGGTGGAAGATAGATCAACTTTGCACCTAAACATTGAGCTCTTAAGTCTCAACAAATGTATGAATAGACATTTTTCATACCGCAGTCTACCTCAATGATTTGACGAATGTCTTCGTCATGGTGTATAGCACAATTATCAAGGATTACGACACTCCATGGACCAGGGTGTGGGTTTAATCGAGGGGCCTATCAATCCGACATTCAGATCAATGTAGACGTGAAATTTGAGAGGACAACATACCACTTGTTCGTTTATAAATTGAATAAAGCGTTCCTTGTTCACAGATCCTTCGAAGATGTCAAGCGCGATAATTCCTTCTGATGTAAGTGCTGGAAGGACGGAATACCGCTGGCCTCGGATGAATGTTTCTCTGCAAACGCAAGCCTGACCAATTGGACTCCATCCATTCGGACGTTGATTGGTCTTGTCGTCAACGCTGGCTTCATCTAGCCAAACACAGTACTCTGCCGGTATGTCGCCGTATTCAGCCTGCCAAGTCGCTCGCAGCATTTCATTCCGTTCAAGCGCAGCACTTGCAACCTGTTTATTGCTGATTTCCCACTGACGCAAAGCCCGTGAAAGCGTAGGAATTGAAACATCTACATCTCGATTGCGAGAAAGAGCTTCTTGAAGCTCGTCGAGGTAAATCTTGGGCTTTGCTTGGGTCAAAGAAGTGAGGTAGATCATGTCTCCTGTATTCAAAATTCGAGATCGTCCATTGTCACGTCGTGAAAGTGGATTTGTCGTTGTTCCGAAGTCGTTGAAAAGTTCGAGGACATTGTACACAGTTCGAATGCTGCAACCTACGAGGTCAGCAATCTCGGCAGCTGGTTTCTGTTGCTCGTGAAACCACACAACGATGCGGTTGCGCATTTCTTGAGACAGATGAGGCGACATACTAGCAAATCCGATTGCAAGATGTATTCTACTGATGATGCTTTTGAACAGATAAGCACCTCCTGCCTGGAGATCCGTGAACGCGGCGCCTCGAATCCGGTCAGCAGGTCAAGCCCTGAGTGACATCGGTCACGAAATTACACAGCCACGCCACAAAAAAAAAAAAGTGTGTGCAGTTTGATATGCAAGTCACTGTAGGTTCGTTAGAGTTGTCTGCGGGCAAGGGCCGGGAATCACGAGGTGCAAGCTCATGCACGCCACGCATCCATCAGGCACGATACAAAATTCATTGGAGTAGGTTGCAGGGCAGCCTCCTCGCTGCAAACCTGTACCCCGCTGGACCTTTCGCATCGCCTCCAACCCTTCCTCGACCATTCTCGATTCCAAAGGAAACCAGCGCTCTGGGCAAGTATATTTAGTGAATGGCTCGGGCGACACGGAGGCTTCTGAGGATGGCAACGCGCTCAGCGACTGCTCTCTTGAAAGATGGGGTTGAATTCCGGTGTTCATGGTCGGTTCTCTTTTGGATACAGATCAGTTGTCTTGGCGGTGTTGACACTTTCCGACAATCAAATGAACCTTTGAGAGGTCGATATCCTGGCTGTGCACCCCTCCCATTCCGACATGATATAAATATGTGCAGTTACAACACACCTGAGCCTCACGCCCACCACTCCTCCCTTTGTTTCATCTCTATTTCCTGTTCTCTTCCTTTTGTCCCCATTTCACGACGGGTTCGGCGTCAATGCTGAAAAAGTCCTCATTTATTTATCTGTTTCTTGTACTCTCCTCTACGACAACATATGCCTTGAACCTGCCATTCCAACGGCGTTCTGTCAAAGGAGCATTGGTCAGCTCTGCTTATGGCCCGTCGACCTATTCCTTTGGCCAGGCCGCGAATGCGACTATTGGGAATGTTGGTGATTTTCGAGTGCGAAATTTTCTGGCCTTATGTGTTTCTTGATACTTACCTTTCAACAATGTCATAGTATGTCACCAATATTACCATCAACGGTGTTCGTGAGTATTGAATTTCTGTTCTCGTTTTCCCTGACTGCTGAACTGCTTTATTTCTCGCAGAGGTACAAGTAGCCCTCGATACAGGAAGCACAGATCTCTGGTAAGCAGGCTTTGTTTGAGCCCCTCGCCTCCTTCCTTCTGATGATGGCTTGCAGGGTGATTCCTCCTGGAGGCATTGGCCAATTTAACGATACCGGAATTTCTCTCGAACTCCTCTACGGTGATGGATCCTATGGAACAAAAGGAACAATTGGAGTCGCTCCTTTTACGTTTGGCCCTTATAAAATTGACCAGCAAGCTTTTATGAACGCCGTCGAATCGAATATTGGCTTAATGCAAGATTCGGGCATCTATGGCCTGATGGGTCTTAGTTTTGACTTCTCGTCTGCTTCGCCCATCAACCAGAAAATCAAAAGCCTCTACGGCCCGGATGCCACCTGGGGTCGTTCGGTTCTACGAAACATCTTCGCGCAAAATCCTACCGAACCCAATTTTATTGCCATCGATCTTTCCCGCACAGGCGACCTGGAGGACACAAGTGGTGGATCGTTCGCCATTGGAGAGTACGAAGACAAATATGCCGCTGTCGCGAACAAGACCAAGCTGACCCAGTACCCTTACGGCGGAGATCGATGGACAACACTTCTCGAGGGTATTTATGTGGATGGCACTGCGATCAATGTCCAGTCCACGATTCCTAGCGTCCCAGCCGGACAAGCGCAAGCTATGCTCGATACTGGTGATCCGAGCTCAATCTTCCCAACTGCCATTCTGGATGCCATCTACTCGCGTGTCCCTAGGGCTGCTTTGTACAGCGACGCCACAGGCCGAGTGTGGGTTATTCCTTGCAACACTACAACTCACGTTGAACTTGTTTTTGGGTGAGTAGCAACTGCTCTTTGTTATGTCTAATTCAACGCTAATGTATGTGTCACAGCTCCGAAAGATACGCCATCCACCCTCTTGATCTCAGCACCATTAGCGACCCACTTACAATTGACGGACAACAATACGTGGCATGCGTCTCTTCATTTAAAGGGGCCGATAACTGGGGTGCAGGTGACTTTGACATCTCCTTGGGAGACACCTTTCTTCGCAACGTCTACTCTGTGTATGTTCTATTTCGATTTCTATGCTATATACTTGTGCTGACCCTCAATCGTAGCTTCGACTTTGGTGACACTCTTGCCAATGGTTCTACCGGTGATCCATACATGCAACTACTTTCCAAAATTGATCCAGCGAAGGCCATCGCTCAGGTTGCCAGCATTCGCGGCCAGACGATGGCTTCGTTGCCTCCAGAGTTAGATCCCGCCACACTCGTTGCCCTCTTGACAGGGTTGTCTCCTGACCCAACAACTACAAATGGCATCGTTTCTCCCAGTGCCACGGACTCATCGACTCTACCAGATTCTACCAGTGCAGCTGGGGATTCCTCAGATTCGTCCTCAAAAGGGTCAGGCCCCTCGAATGCCGGAAATAATCTCCTCTCCGCAAACGATAATGGCGGCATCACTGTCGATGAGTCGACGGTGAAACACTATGGATTGATCATCGTTTGCTTGCTTTCCGCCAACGTCCTACTCAGTCTTGTTTTGATCGTCCTCGGCATCATGGCTTGCGTCCGCAGAGGCTCCTCGAGGAAGAATGCGACCCGAGCCGGTGCTCCTCATTATGTTCCCGTCAAGAACGCGGTGGATCCTCAGGATGAAGCGTATTCAGGAGGCTACCAGAAAACATATGTCCGATGATAGGATGAGCTTTAGTTCAACTGGTAGATAGCCTAGTTATTTGTCGTATTTTCTCCGGACCCCCGCATTAATTTGGTTACGACGCATATTTACTACACGGACTGAATGGACCTCGATGGACATCCAAAAGCACGATTTGATTACTTATCAACGCCGTTTTTCTGTAATATTCCTATGTCTTGTATATGTCCAGATATATTACGCAAGGACCTGTGATCGAGTCGGCAATGCTGCTGCTTTTATAATTTTAGTCTGAATTGCTAGGTTTTGTTTGTCTCGTTGCAGCTGCGCAAACTTCGCACAAACTTTATACTTGCACTCACTCCCAGTGCAAGCCCAGTGAACGAGACATCGTTCGATTGGTCCTTTGATGGCCAGGCACAGAGTCCGGGTAATCCCGGAGACTTGCCTTTTGTAGGCAGACCCGTGTCACATTCCACTATGCCGATGGTGCCGTGGCGCGTAGACCAAATGCGGAAGTTGCTCCCATCCCGCTCGCCATTAGCGACGGCGAGAGGGCTATTTCCACCATTCCTCGACCGTTCCCCTTCCTTTTTTTAGGGTTTATAATTTTAAAGTATCCATACATTTTTAATATTATGTTATATGCCTGTAGGAGTGCTCTAAAATGCCCATCTTCCACCCTCTCTATATCAAGTCACATATGCCTTCCTGTGGAGTTTTGCGGACGCATTTTCGTGAAAATAAGGTGATTATATATATAATAAGGTATATTTGACTCTTATGAACCAAAGAAATAAAGGAAAACCCTCGAGGAATGACGGAAATAGCCTGCTCGCCGTTGCAGACGATGGGAACGAGCCGAGAAACTTCCGTATTTGGGACTTTACCTTCCTGCCGAAGGGCGTGGGTCCAAATGCGCTCTGTGTGACTGATGGCAACCGTAAATGGGGAACTTATGTAATTTTGATGGGATCTTAAAAGACCAATCGAACTATGACTCCCCAGTGAACTGGTGATCTATTGACGTTTCTGACACCTGCCCTCAGACCGCTAGGCCTTGTCGTGTTCTTGGAAGGATGAACACATCAGGTCCATATACGCGTCTCTCCAGGAACTGTCGTTCGAGAAAAGCTCTCTAATACTCTGGGACGCTCGCGACCGGCAGATTCGTCAACTTGAACCAGTAGCACCAGGTCAGTCCTAGTCCTTTGCTAGATGACGCACGCCGACTTTCAAGTTCTGAAAGACCGTTATCCCATCTCGAGACCATAAAGTTGCCTTCCTGTTGCACTTCAGGATGTTCTCGGGCCCGGTTAACTTCGGTGCTATACGGAAGTTGATACGGATCCAGTCCAAAGTTCAAACTGTAGACTGAGCATGACGAAGGCTTTCTCTTATGGTCGCAGATGGTCGCGCGACCTGCCTCTATACTTCTATGCTTTCGAGAAATGCGTTGGACAGCAATGATATGATCAAGAAAGCTTTCAACGCCTGGCCTTCTTTCCTCACCCTCACCGCTCCACTCTCTTAGTTGTGTGCCCCACGCGCAAGGATTTGCTATTCTTCACTGCGTTAACTCGTCGTCTTTCTGCTATCCCAGAGCTTCGGCTTGTGTCTGTCATCAAGGGTTTCTATCAGAATGTACTCGTGTCTTTCTCCCCCGAAATACGTCGGCATCCGCAACGATTGTGGGATTTCCTCAAACGCCCATCTTTGCAAGAACCAGGTGCTTGGATGACCATGGAATTCCGCTACGATGCGGATCAGCTGTGACATTGCGGGATTGTGCAAGCTCCACTCCACTTTAACGCCGATCGTCGAGGGGGCACATATCCGGATTCGATTCGAAAATAGTTCGGACTATGAGATACCCAACCTCTGCTTGCCTATACTCTTCATTTTTTGGTCTGCGCTACTATTACGGTTAGTCTTCGCCATCATTCAAGGTCGTACGTTAGCCGCTGAGATGCCCCGTTCCAAGCTTTCGTCTCTCATGTTTACGTGAAGGCATCCTTTCTTTTCGCCGCTCAATTTCCTAACCTAAGTCCACTAGATGGCGAGTAATGGAAGGTGGACTAAATGATAAACTGTATAAAGTCTACAGCGCATTGACATGCCTTCTTGAGGAGTTTTTATACTTACTGTGTTCAAATCTCCAGGTCACTTTCTCTTGCACTCAAGAAGAAACCATGGTTTTCAACCTCTTTCACTCCTTTACTGTGACTGTTGTATTGGCACTTTCTGCCGCCGCCGCTCCTTTCAATAACACTATCTACATCATCTCTAACGCTGAGACGCCGTCTTTGGGACTGCCTGGCTTGACCCCCATTGGTCTCCAGAGAGTTCAAGACTGCCTTCCTGCTGTGGGTTTAATTCGCTTTATATTTCCCGTTGAAACCCCAGATTCTCAGCCGCTTGACCTTGATTAGCTGTTGGCGCCTCTTGATATCGGTCTCGTTGTAACCTGTCCCTTCGACCCTGACTCTGGCAAGTGCGCCGAAACCATCGCAACAGCCACTCCAATAGCAGACTCCCTTGGTCTTACCGTCGATACCTCCTGGTGAGTAAAGTGAGGCTCTGCACAAAATTGACACCTTACTGTCTCGTTTTTGTGTAGTGGTGCTGACGAAGAGACCGACGACGACTGCGTTCCTAAACTCTTGAAAAACTTCGGAAAAAATAGCACACAGTCCATGCTTGTTATCTGGGTATGCTTGAATTTTCTCTACCGTTTATTCCTCCATTCTAAATCCGCGACTCATTAATTATATCCAGGACTTGGGTGACATGGACTCTCTCTTTGAAAACCTCGACGTCGATGACAATAGCGATGACGACGACAGCGACGACGACGACGACGACGACGACATAGCTCAGTAAGGATATGTTGTTTATTCTATGTTTGCATCCTCAAATTGAATCCTTGCAGCTTTGATGTCCTCACTACGGTTGTGAAGAAAAAGGTCACCAGCGCAGTTTCCCAAGGCTGCCCTGGTATTGACGGTCAGGCTCCCGGAACCTTTAGAAGATCCCTCCGGAGGGCCGTAAAGAAGCGTCGCCTTGCGTCCAGGATTATGGGGAGGCAGGCATAATCGCTTCTGAAAAGTTCGTATTATTTAAACAGAGTTAGCCTGACAAGTATCTGTCGTCCATTCGTTTTGATAATTCTTCTGCCATGAGCAATATACCCTTATCTTTCCTCGAGAAATATAAATTTCATAAGAACCAAGGTCTCATGTATGTTAGCGATGGACGGTGTTATAGACGGGGCTACCTTAGACTTCCTCTCTGACTAGCCGCCTTCTCTAGCACGGCTGTCCTCATATCCGTCTCACTCCCTGTTCTTTCTCTTGGAGGAGACAATCGCCGCACACCAGGAGAGTCGCTCCTGTCTCGCTGCTTCATCACAATGCCTCCACTCGGTGTCGTTGGCGGAGTACCGCTCCTTGATCCTCTCCCCCGAGACGAAGCATTCGAAGCTGCTCTCGAAGGTCCCGGCGGACTGGAGCTTCCAACCCTCGACGCTGAACTCGGAGGACGGTCCCAGAACATCAGCTTTCCATACCACGTTTTCCGCCGTTCGGTGTACTCTTTCTCCTCACGTCGTCGTTCGAATGCAGATCGATAGCGCTCGTATGCTTCACGGAAGTTCTTATCCACTCGAGATGAGAATATGAGCTCGCCACGGGGATTGGTAGCTGGCGGTATCGTGTGTATGGGGCGAGTGGTTGAAGTAGACCTGGGCCTAACTCGCGAAGATGGAGACGGAGATCGTGATGATGTCCTGGACAGGGCAGAGGCCGAGGATTCGTCGGGTCGAGGAAAGAAGAATGAAAGAGGGTTCCAATAGAGTTTAGATCGCAATGGTGGTTTTCTGACGTTCAAGTACATGTTGAATGAACGCAAGGCGCGATTGGCATGAGGAACGTATCTAACAACTATCAGTCAACATATTCAGACCATGTACTCGGTGCTTACTTGTTGGCGTATGCAATTTTTTCAGCATACATCCCACTGGCAAATACAAGCACAAGCGTAGTAACACTCACAAAGAGAAGGCCGCTTGCGATGTATGGATGTAATGTCGTTTTGGGATTCGCTTCGTAGATATTGGGAAGTATTCGCTGGAGGGCCATCCTATATGGTATTGAAAGAAGCGAAGTTTGCGGAGGCAGAATTACTTCGCCTAACAAAAATGCTATGACGATAAGAAGTTGTAGGAGAAATACTATCGAAAAGATGTTAGATTCCGACCCCAAGAATACTGAGTTAACCCACGTTGGTACCGCGATTTTCGGCGTTGAAGGTTGGCTGCGTTCGTCTTGAGTCTCTCTTCAAAAAGAAGAAGATCTCTGTACGTGGCACTGTCATTTGGTGGACCGAAAGAGCCTTTCAAAGAAGGATTTGAACGAGGGGGCATCGAACTTTTGGTGGATCCTCGGAAGCAAGGTGGCATCGAGTACGGCGACACTCTCATAACACACCAAAACAATGCCGAGCTAAGATAAGATAAGATCTATCAAGGTGATTCGTATGAATTACTTACTCGAATCATTTTCTCTTTGACACGCTGCCACAAATACGTTCCCGGAATCTCGTTCGCGATGAACTTCTCTGTACCTGGTAGTACTTGAGCTCCCCACTTCGAATTCGTCGCGCGTACACTTTCTCCCGGATCCGGATCTGGGATGTCTTTCGGGAATCGGAGAACGAACAAATGGGCACTGGGCTGTACTGGGCTTGGTTCGTGCAATACCTCAGTGCCTTTTGAGCCGCCCTTACACCTTGCGGCAGACAAATTCGCTGGGAAATTTTCTTCCGAACGACCATCCAAACTAGCGCTTGGGACGGCCCACATCGAACTTTCGCAAACACTTTCATTGACTGGTGATTGGCTATTTAAGTTTTGTGTTTAAGCCTCATTAACCATCTTTCTGTGCTTTTTAGAGCCATCCGAGGCGAACGCAACTATCACTGTTGTTGAGGTCAGGATTCCAAGTGTGGTCTTATATCCTTCCAAAGCAAATTTTTTCCGTCGTTGACGTTTAGATAGAACAGTTCATCCTACCTCTCATCAGCCGTCTGAGGGAAACAAGCTCTGAAACTATAGCTCTCTAGTTAAAAATCTCGCCATGGAGAATTCTCTTCGATGGCATTGGGTTATGGCAATAACTCATACTGCTCTCTTTGCGTAATCGTTGTTAATTGGTGATGCCTCTTTGCATTTTCTGCTCTGAGCCTCATTAATCAGACTTCCCGTTGATAGCCCGAGAGCTATCCGAGGCGACCGCAACTTTCGTTGTTATTGATGCCTGGGAGAACCCTTCTTCGAATTCAATATGGCGTGGAGTCAGGTTTTCTTTCTCGCCAATGACTTTTACATTGAAACCTGATTCCCCAGCTGCGTTCCTTTTCAATGACGATTACTCGAGCTGCATAACTACCCAAAAAACAACGATTTTAAGGTTCCTTAGCAGCAAGGATAGTTATCTCTTCTGTTAATTATTTCTTCGCTCAAGAGCTGTGGTGGTTTTTGCTTTTTCATAACGATAGGCCCATTTGCATCCGGATCACCAGACCTTGACTTCCATCTCTAACATGCATCCGTATTTAGCGCCAAAGTTGGAACGCAGAAATCCTCCAAATATCACTTGACATGTCGCAGTAGAAAATTTTGTTGATGCCTTGATTTAATCCGCGTCCAGGCGTGCCCGAGAGCTACTGTAGCTTCCCACCTTTCTTGTCCTTAGGACTCGAAGTCTGAGGTAGTCATTTTCTCATGTTACCTCGTCAATTACTTGTCAATACCAAGCAATTCGATGCGTGCCTGGCACCAACTGCGGCCATCCCAGGTTCAATTTTTTAGGATTCGCCGCGCGTAGAACGCTTCTCGATATATCCGCGCTCGGCTCTGCCTGATTCGCAAGTGGAGAATTCAACTAGAGAATGCTTCTTCATGCTTCTTCCTTCAGCTTGTAACAGCGTGTCCGTTCTTGTACGCGGTTTTGTGTCACATCCGACCCGTGTGGACCCTTGTCGTCATAGGAGTCGGACTGGTCAAAAGTCTGAAAGTATTTGGACTGGACCTTCCCCATACAAACCAAGACATTGGCTTTGAGATTGAGATGTATACTCTAGAGCATCATACACTAATGACCGTCTCGTGGAAATCACAGTGCAGTTAAGGTCACTGGTAATGTGATGACGCTACATATTAGTCGTACACGAACTCGTTTGCAAGTACTGAAACAGAGCGGATTAACTTGCTAGGAGTGGTTCCTTTACGTGAACCGATATGCAATCCTTGCTGAGTCCAGGCTTGATGGTGTTCACGGGGCGTGCTCAACACGGCGTAATATAGAGTCGCGGTCGAATTCACTACGGTTGGAGCATTCCGTATTCTGATTCAGACTTGGATGAAAGCTGATGCGTGAGTCATGTTGTTCACTTCTTGTATGCTTGATTCACGGAAATACCTGCTTAAATTGCTTCCCGATGTGCAGCGCGATTTGCATTGGAACGTTTCCGTTACTGAAGGCGAATGTAAGTTCAAGCTTCATGTTCAGATTCATATCCTCCCAGCCTGCACGCCTATTGATCCAGAGAATTCTATGGTGCAAGCAAGCTTTGCGGCCTGCGAAGTAGCCTCTTTAGGTTTTTGGCAAACCGACCCTAGAAGGAAGGATCGGGAGCTTGTTGACAGTGCAGACTTTAGCTTTGGAACGTCCGTGTCAATGTACCCAATAACAGCAAAAAATGACCTGGTTAAATTTCCTCCAGCGCTAAACTGGACAGGAGATGGATGGTTGAACTTGGGAACAACTTCCAACTTTGGACGCAGAAAACATCTGTTAAGGGCCGGTCCAGCATCAATTCGATTGCCGACACTCATTTCTTTCTTGTAACCGTGGAAGTCACTTTTGCTGCATATCTCGAACCTTGCAATGCAGCTAAGTTTCGCATCTCTAGGGAGAAATGTACGTGGACCTTTGGCAACTCTATTCAAGTTGAACCAAATTTGTGTATCAATACAAGGTACACGAGGAGGTAATGACCAGCCGATTCGATCTTTCGACTGCAACCGCCGTTCTTCTGCTTCGGAATGCCCGATCATAGCATGGATATATAAACCATGTAACGTCAGGATGTTTGCTGTAAGAATTTTCGTCGCTCGTCGCTCCCCACTAACGCCTGTCACTGACGCCTGATGTCCGATTCAGAAGTTAGTGGCACTTTCACTGCCCAGGGCTCTTCCAGTCAAAGTTTCGACAAAGAAAACCATTCGACTCTCAAACCCGAGAATTCCCTTTGCCCGCAAGTTGACCAGCCTCCACAGGGACCTTGTCACATCTATGATTGTGGAAAAGATGCTTGGATGACGGTCGCCGGCACGTAAGTATCATACCCGAGGCTATCTCAAGGCTGGTTGAGAGAGTGGATCGCTGATTAACGTCAAATCTACAGGTGGATGATACAGTTTTGCACTTATGGGTGCGTTCATTGTCACAGATCCCGGAGAATTTTCTTGTTTCTCAACGTTTCCCCCTTCAGTTACATATCAGCGTTCGGTGTATACCAAGATTACTACACCAGGGTATTTCTAAGCCATGAAACTCCTTCGAACATCAGGTATGCATCCAGCTTTTCCGTCTTTTCAAAGAGAGTTGAAGTCTTATATCGTCGTTGAAGCTGGATAGGTAGCTTCCAGTTGTTCATGCAGTATGCACCTGGAATTCTTGTCGGTCGCGCTTTCGATGCGGGATACTTGTGAGTTCCTTCCACACCGTCCATGCAGTCGACTATCCGACTTACGTGCCTTTCGACAGTCACCACATGATCGCGTTAGGAACTATCATTCAGGTCTTCTCCATGTTCATGCTCTCTCTGGCGCGCCAGCAACACTATTATCAAGTGCGTAGATGAAGTCTGGGAGCCAAAAAAAAATTAATCAGTGATGCTACTTACATAGGTTTTCTTGACCCAGGCAGTCGGAATGGGAATAGGACAGTCTTTGCTTTTCCTTCCCTCCCTGACTGTCATCGGGCACCATTTTAAGTCTCGGAGAGCACTCGCGACGGGAATATCGGTTTCGGTGAGTCTCTCACTATTTCAATTTGGGTTCTTTATGATGACATCCTTGTGGATATTCTGTCAGGGGGCGTCGGTTGGCGGAATTGTTTGGCCCATACTGTTAAATCAGCTCAGCCAGCACACATCGTTCGCCAATTCCATTCGGGCGACTGCCATCCTAGCTGCGATCCTCCTTTTTCTGTCCAATTTTCTTATGAAGACGAGACCGCATAAACCCACAGTTTCAACGAGACCAAACTTCGGTAACATACTTCGTGATTCTCCATATTGGGTGTCAATCGCCTCGTAGGTTTAATTCTTCTCTATGCCTTTTCGTTGCTGAATTTCATGGATTGCAATATAGCGCTTTTTGTATCAACCTTGGACTATTCTTCCCGTGTATGTATTTATGCTCCGCTTCTCGTCTTACTATATTTATTTTGGTATCTTAGATTTCTACCTTCAACTATATGCAGTCGACATGGGGATTCGTAGCACACTTGCTTTCTATTCTGTAGATATACAACCTTCTGTTCCAAAAAAAACCCCCCGCTGACATATCTCGTCCAACCGTCTAGGTCGCTATCCTTAATACAGGTAGTGTTCTTGGACGTTTGGTCCCAAACTTCTTCGCCGATAAATTTGGGCCATACAACATGCTTCTTCCCTGTCTCTTTATTTCATCTGCTTTGGCATTCGCCATGTTTGGAATCTCAAATTTTGCTGGAGTGACAATTTTTGGTCTCCTTTACGGCTTTTGGTCCGGATCGTGTGAGCGTTTCCATCTTCTTTCGTTATGACATCCTAAAAACATATAGACGTGTCTCTTATACCTTCTCTTTTGGCTCAATTGAGTACCCACGCTGGTGAACACGGGTACGAGGTCATTAAACTGATCTGCCATGTTATAACTGACCGATTATCGTGTCCAACAGAACTCGAATGGGGATCGCATTCTCAATTGTGGGAATCTCTCTCCTCATCGGCACGCCAATTGAAGGTGCTTTACTTCATGGGAAGGATGCGGATTATATGTGGTACAGACCCATTATATTTTGCGGGGCAAGTGACTGTTTACTTTATTCCCTCCGAAACTTAAATTAACCGCATCCATATCAAAGGCCACGGTGATGTGCGGCGCTATTGCCATGACGGTATCGCGACTTTTATTCGTCTTGCAGGGAAGGCCTGGGGAGCGGGGCCGCAGAATTTAGTCCGCGATGTATCAAAGAACGGAAAGAGCCGCCATATCGTGGTGATAGCATCGACAAGTTCATGCTGTAAGATGTTCTATTCGTAAAATATTGGTCATCACTTGGACCTGAGACCTTGGAGTCGTCGTATTAAGATAAATGTACTATAGCATATCCTATATTGTTTTTTTCCCTTGTCTCGACATATCAGATAAGATAAAGGAGACGCAATTTCAAAATTTCAAGTCCCGCTCCGATCAAGTTTACCGATGACTTGTGCTACCAGATCCAACACACTACCGAACAGGGAATCCACCACGCCTAAATCTTTCCGTTCGCCTTACAACCTCCCAGAATAGGATATGCCTCACAGTCACCACTCTCATTCTGGACAATTCTGCAAACATGCTTCTGGGATGTTGGAAGACGTAGTACAAGAAGCAATTCGCAAGCGCTTTCAAGTCTATGGATTAACGGAGCATGTTCCTCGGTATCGGGAAGTTGACTTATACCCAGAGGAGGTAAATTATACCCATTTTGAGCAAGAGCGTTATTGAAGGTCTTACAGAGTGAAACCTCCCTTGACGCGCTGTCCAACCAATTCAACAAGTTCTTGGTAGAAGCGCATCGCCTCAAATCGTTATACGCATCCCAGATAACACTGCTTATCGGATTGGAAACAGAATACATCACAGATCTTGACCTTGTCAGACTCGAAAACTTGTTGGAAGCGCTCGGAGGCCGTGTCGAATACATCGTTGGGTCCATTCATCACGTCAATGGTATTCCTATTGACTTCGACTTACCCACATACCAACGCGCACTCGCAAGCTTTACGGTAGAGAGAGAGGAGGACCGTCAAGAAGCCTTTCTTTCGGCTTACCTTGACGCACAGTATGACCTCATCCGACGCTTCAAGCCCGAAATCGTTGGTCATTTCGACCTTTGTCGCCTATATACACCATCTTTACGATTCGGGGACTATCCTGCTATATACGAGAAGGTCAAGCGGAATGTCCAATTTGCCGTAAATTATGGTGCTTTGTTCGAAATAAACGCAGCGGCGTTCCGGAAGAAATGGAACACGGCCTATCCCGCGGAAGATGTTGTGGAGGCGAGTCAACATGGACAAGTGGCCTAATGTGTAATTCTGCTGATCGTTTACTTCAGATCATTCATAGCCTTGGTGGGCGATTCGCATTGTCCGACGATAGCCACGGACCGCAAGCTGTCGGGCTGAATTACCACCGCCTGCCAGAATATCTGAAAACTGTGGGTATATTTGAGCTTTGGTATCTACAAAACTCGACCACGCCTAATGCCGCCGGAAGAACCATTCAAGCTGTTAAACTTGATGGAGAGTGGTTAGACCACGATTTTTGGCGTGAGGGGTCGACGTGATAGCTCGGTTATGACTTCCCATTCGTGATCTTCGAATGACGCATCGTATGCACGTGTCTCGAACTTGTCCTTGCTTCTTCAAAGCTCCAACGGATCACAGAAAAATGCACTCAGCGACGGTATGTGGAGTCTCGGGTCGCCACTTTGCAACTAATTGCCGTATTACTGCTCTCTCCGCCCCCAGTTCATGATTTTCCTTGACATATTCTGTCATTCGCCCATGCAGGTCGAGAGAGGGCGATGAGATGATGAGATATTAGGATGCGTACGACATGCTAAATGCGGTGTGATCTCCATCATTTTCGAATGTTCTTTGCAACTTCTAGCTCTCTGATAAATAGATCCATATGTTTTATGTGATTAAATGAGAGTCTGGATCGCGGCCGTGTGAGATCCACGCAAGCGGAATGAGAATGGCCTACGCTTGAAGGGCAGATAAGTTGTTGAATACGGGTTCCTTTCTTTTGGGACACAGGGCCGCACCAGTAACATCCCGACACGCATTTCCGGCTTTATCATAGGATGTGAAGACATTACGAACCTCAGACTCTAATTTTCTATTCCAAGCCGACTTCGCAGTAGGTTCGGGAGCACCGACTCATACCGCCCATTCCTTCTTTTAGGCTTTGCTCGGGGCGTTAAGCCCACGTGCAGCTAGCGTGCTTCGCTTACTCCGACTCGGTGTCAATGGCCCATCAGCTTTAATTGCGACCGATTTTACATACATAGTCTATTTCAGGCGAACTTACGGATCGGCCTCATTTCTTCGAAATAGGCGTTAAACAAAGGAAGCAGCCGTGATGCCTTGTGGCAGGTGAATGATGATGACACCCTACTGCGTTAATTATCCTTTCCTCCCGCGTAGGGAATCCCTGGAAGCGATGCCATTTTAGGGTGAATACAATAACTAATTTAACCTCTTTTTTGCCCCCCCTCGGTTATAGCTGGCGTTTATTCATTCTATCATTCAGACCTCGAAAAAGCTAGTCTAGTTGATTCATTCACTATTCTCTTTCTGGACATCGAACTCGCGAGCTCCGACCCTTGGCTGTGTCTCTTACATCTTCACCACTGTATTTAAACACCGACGAAGGCCTGACAGAGTCAATCTGATATCCGTGTACCCTCACAGACATCTCATTAATAATTCTACCGTTCACAACCAGGTAGAGTCGAATTTGATTCGGTCTGCCACTGCTAAAGTCTGGTTTTAGGCAACGCCCACGTTTACTCTCTCCCCATCCGAAATGTGCTTCCGAGAAGTTCACTGCACGAGACATGTCTGCGGCCATGACCATCCTCAATCGGATAGTCGGGTACGCCTCACTTCGGGTCCTGCTTTGTCTGAGGTTGAAATTCTCAATGTGATTATGTTCCTTAATTCCTAGGTGGACTGTGGTTCAGTCAACTGCCGCTACAGCCAGTCGCATAACCCGAGATGCCTACCGAAGTCCTGCCCAAGCACTTGCAATCAATGGTATGGAGTTTCCTTGGTCTTAGCTGAGCCATACTGACACATTTCTTTTGGTCGGGCACAAGGTTAAAGCCTGCGCGGACGGTTGTCACAGGCAGCTCTCCGTTGCGCTGCGGTCACTGTCGATCCAACTGATCATTGTTGGTTTTGCTTTCGCACAAAATAAACAAAATATCCACCTTCCTCACCGACCATCGTTGACACATGTATGACTTCCCCTTTCCTAGCTATCGTTTCAGTATAACACATACCTTTTGAGCCATCGCACCTGTAGACAATCTAGTGCCTTGATCCAGTGTCCTTTATATATATTAGAGCGCTATAAGCCTGTAGTTCAATGTTACGCACCGATTGTTCTTATATTAGCTTGCCATCTGCCTCTCTCCTCACCCGTCGATCCCGACCGTTGCCTGAGCTATATAAGTTTTCCGTCGCCAGTGGATCGTCGGGATAAAATGAAAACTGATGGATGATGTGCCAGACGCAAGGGAATGGAGGCAGTCAACAGATTAGAGCAGGCTGGATGCGGTCTAGGTGGTCAGTCGCCTCAGAATAGCTATGACTATCGTTCGTATATAATCACCTGCGACGCTACGGGCAGAAATAGAAGTGACAGCGACAATGACAATGACTATCCCGCAGATCCAGGAATTTACGAAGCCAAAAGCACCTAGACCTCGCGGTTAGGAGTAGAAGAAATTTAGAAATTGAATGCCATTCTCATAAACCATCTAGCTGCCGAGATTAAATTCTGCACGGTGAGATCATGGGCGCCGATATTCCGGGCCAATGGTACCGGCCTTGTTCCTGTTAGGCCAACGGATTTATTTTGATACATTCCACAGGTTATCGAGAGTCGAGACCAGAGCTCAAATCTTCACAGATGCAAATTTTCTTCGAGACCGTATTCATTACCGTTGATGCGAGGAAAAACCATGCTTCCAAGGTAACGTGGAAGTCGTCAAAAGGGTACGAGAGCATGGCCGCCGCCAGATTCATTCGTTTATCGGCTTGGAGTTCGTAAAAGAGTGGTGATTCACGCATTTCCGGAAATGGATAAGGTACGAAGGAGGTCAGACTTCGGAGAGGCACACTGGGTACAGAAAAAAGGCACGACTTTAGAATAGCAGTCGGGCTAGGGATAGAAAATAGCAGAGAGAAACGGTTGCCCAGATGTTACTTATGTATAGCCTCTGTGGTGAGAAAAATCGACTGAGAATGGGCCCGAAGAAGCCAGCAGAATCGTCCAGAGCCGAACAGCGAGCACTGAAGAGTCCCCAGTCTTGGCCTCGGAAGTGTAGTAGAGGTGAGAACACTCTTTTACGTATCCGACAAGGAGCTCCAAAGCGAGCATCGACACTGGACAGTCGAGAGTCTGCGAAGGCCTAGAAGTAACGAGGCATGCGGTACGAATTCCGCATTTATCAGCATCCAGTGGCAGAGTCAGTCAATCAGAACTTCAGAAGACGTATAGGAAAGCAAAGAATCTTCAGTTTGGCGGATAAAACCTTCCTGATATCTAGCAAGACATGCCTGGTCCACCAACCAACGTCGAGGTATTGGCAAAAGCCTGAGCAAAGCGACTGGAGGCGGTTGAACAATGAAAGGTGGTTGGAGCCAACCCTGGCAAGGCCACGTGACATGATACGAGATGGCACGCGTCTGGAAGATTTTCGAAAATACAACGCTCTTTCTTGCCTTTCAACCACACGATTTCACGAAATTGCAAGACATTTTACGCGCAGATATTGTATACGAGTGTGAATAATCGTCATGGCTGATCTTCCTACCCTTCTCCTCGCATCTCTCAATCCAGAATCACGCAAGCAAGCCGAACAAAACCTCAGTGGCTTGAGTACTCAGCCAGGTTTTTTAACTCACCTTCTTCGTCTGGTGCTCGAACCATCGCAGGATCGTGCTGTCAGGCTATCTGGGAGTATTTACCTGAAGAACATTACAAAACTTAGATGGGAAGAGGTGCGTTGAACTTCGTGCCACAAAGCCTGTCAGCATCTCATACATCGCGATCGATCCAGGATGTACAACCATTAGCTGAGCAGGACAAGGCCGCTTTGCGAGCAGAATTGGTGCCCGCTATGCTTGCCTTATCCGCCCCTGCGGATAAAGCGATCCGTGCACAGGTGGCCGAGTCTGTTTCTTTGATTGCGGAGCTCGATTTCCCTGTGAAATGGGAGAATCTCATCGACGTAGGTCACGTCTGCTCCGTTACCAGTTGTATTTGACTGTGTATCTTTTTTTTAGCAACTTGTTGCCTCACTTTCTATGACAGATTATAACGTCAACGTCGGTGTTTTGGAGACGGCACATTCCATCTTCAAGCAATGGCGAGCCCATGTACGATCAGATCAACTGTTCACGGAAATCAACTTTGTGCTCTCGAAGTTTATGGACCCCTTCATGCAACTTTTTCGACAAACAGCACTTCTTCTCCTCACTAAACCTAGCCCAAATCCAGCACTGACGTCCCCGAAAGAAAACTATGCCCTCCTGGCGCAAGCCATGGTTCTCCTCGTCGACACATACTACGATTTCACTTGTCAAGATCTGCCTCCTGCAATTGAGGACAGTCACGAAGAATTCTTCGCACCTGGCACCGGGTGGTTTCAGGCATTCCTCCTCTGGGATCCGGCTGAGATCAAGAGTGACGTAGGGCATAAACCTGGTCTAGTTTACGAATCTTGCTTATTGATTTATACTCAGCCAGACGATACTACGCCTTCATTGACATCGCAGATCAAAACAGGCATCTTGGAGATCGCTGAGGTGAGAACATAAATATCGTATATCCCAAATATCCTGAGCAGTTTGCTATAGCTCTTCATCAAATTGTATCCCGAGCAACTGCAAAAGTCGCCTGCCGTGGAAACCCTCGTACAGAGTGTATGGTCACTAATAGGGTCAAACAAACTACCGGGAGTGGGAGATGATGCCGTTCGTGTTCTATTCTTTGATAACTTTGTTTACTGAATGAGATCATTTAGCTGGTCTCTCAATCATTGGGCTTCATTTCCACTGCCATTCGGTCTGGCTACTACAAATCTCTCTTTTCTGCTCGCGAAACAATTTCGTCGCTTGTTCAAGGCGTTGTTGTACCAAATGTCGCTCTTCGTGAGCACGATGTCGAACAGTTCGAGGACGATCCGCTTGAGTTCATCCGCCTAGACCTCGCAGTCTCGGCAACTGGTATCGATCTGGCTACGCGTCGGCAAGCTGCAGCTGATGTGCTCCGGGCGCTGGTAGGAAGTGGATACGACGCGGAAGCGACGGAGATCGTGGGTTCATGGATCAATACAGGTCTATCGGAGTATGCGTCCAATAAAGAGGAGAACTGGAAAGCCAAGGATAGCGCTGTTTATCTTCTGACAGCTGTTGCTACTAGGGGCTCGACCACGCAGGTCGGTCTTCGTTCCGCGTCGTGTTTTCTCCAGTTGGTTGATGTTTATTTGACTATTAGCATGGAGTTACATCAACCAACACATTGGTTGATGTGGTAAAATTCTTTTCCGATCATGTTTTCCAAGATCTTCAAGCTACGTCGGGAACAGTCCATCCCATCTTACAAGTTGATGCCATTCGGTTCTTGTATACATTCCGCAATCAGGTAACGTTCTGGCCAATGTACTATAAATATCATGTTCTGACATCCGCTTATAGCTGACGAAACCACAACTCCTCTCTGTTCTTCCTCTGCTCGGTCGTCACCTTCGCTCAGACAACTATGTTACTTACACCTATGCTGCTATTACAATCGACCGGATCCTATCGATCAAGCATGGCAATCAGCTGCTGTAAGTTTTATTTTATTTTTATCACTTTTACAGTTACTCACGATGCGTCATCTCTGAACAGTTTCGCACAAGCTGACATTCATGATTCTGCTCTGGAGCTAATCGATGCTTTATTAACGAGAATCGAGACCGCTCGTACACCCGAAAAAGTGGCGGAAAATGACCATCTTATGAAATGTTGGTCTTCCCTTCGACAAAATGTCTTCTTACTCTAATTTCTGATGAAAGGTGCTATGCGAATCATTGTGACTGCGCGACAAACCCTGACTCCTGGATATGAACGCATTCTGATTCGCCTAGTCACTATTTTGGGTGTTATCTCGAAGAATCCTAGCAACCCTTATTTTGACCAGTACATTTTCGAAAGCATATCCGGATTGATGAGGTCAGATATATCGAATAATTACATTTTCTTTCCGCTGACCCCGATTTCTAGGTTCGTTGTTGCTGGTTCTCCCACAACGTTACCGACATTTGAACAAGCCCTTTTTGGCCCATTCACAATCATCCTTCAGCAAGATATCGATCGTACGAGCTACTTGATCCTTATCTAATATCACTCCTCTCACATCCCCCCATCGTTTCTTTGACAGAATACATCCCCTATGTTTTCCAGGTCCTTGCCCAAATGTTGGAACTCCATCGTGGAGGCTCGGTTCCTCCGGAATACCGTGGACTTCTTCCCTTCCTCCTCACACCAGCGATGTGGCAGCAGAAAGGCAGCATTCCTGGTCTCGTTAGATTGCTGAAGGCGTTCCTTTCGCTGGATCATGCCCAAATGGCTGCCTCCGGGCAGGTTGCCTCTGTGCTGGCGGTGGCCCAGCAGCGTTTGATCCCATCGAAATTGAACGATGCTTGGGGCATCGAGCTGTTGCAATCTGTGGTGTTGAACGTCAAACCGTGAGTTCTTTTGGCTTCATTATTCCATCATATTCGCATAGTGATGATATATAGAGCCGACCTCCAACAGTATTTGAAGCCCATCTTCCTTAGTCTTTTGACGCGCATGCACGCCAACAAGACGGACAAATATGTGTATCTCTTTGCGAAATTTATGCTATATACGTTGGCGATCAATGTGGAGGGCCTTAACCCAGACTTTATCATCAAGACTATCGAAGAGATTCAACCCCAGTATGTGGCCTGGACTTTCGTTTTAACCATATGACCGAGTAAAAAAATTGAATTATAGGCTCTGGTACCAACTTTTGACGAATTTCATCATCCCTCAAGCCCCGAAGTTCCCTGCCAAAGAGAGGAAATTAGCCGTTGTGGGCATAACCCGCCTTCTCTGCCATAGTACCTTGATGCTCCAGGAGCCATCAGTCCGGGCCTGGTACACGTCTTCTCTTCGCCCGTTATTACTTTCAACTGACTTCATGGGCAATACCACAGGTCTGCGACTTACTCTGCTCTTGGAAAACTGTTCAGCGAACCACACCTCTTTGACTCCAAATCGGACGAAACCAGTGATGTGGCAATTACTGCCATTGATTTTGAGGAGCAGGCTGCTGGATATCAAGCTGCATACTCTCGTCTAGCAGCTTCCGAGACGAGCGAGGCCGACCCTTTGGCCTATGTCCAGAATCCGCTTCAGTACCTTCAACAAGAACTTGAGAAACTGAGTGCCAAGTACGGACAACAAGTCCAGGCTCTGATCTCTGCGGCCGATGGTGGACGAATTGGTTAATGGGTCGATGGGGTACATGCTTCGAGGAATTAGAAAATATGCTCGCATCCGTTTATTCGTTGATACAGACCTCGAAGTTGAGTTATTGTGTCGTTTTAAGAACTTGCCTTTCAATTTACTGTATACATATCCCAAATTGTAATGGATATCCTACATGGATGTCAAAGTTCCTGATAGAAAATGAAATCATCTATTCTCGACAACTCGAAAAAATAGACACGAGGGGCTGCCCTTTCTACATACTGTAACTTTGAGTGAGGTCGGAACTTGCAAACATTTTGATGTCGCGGCCTAAATTCTCTGAGCATTCTCGAAGGCTCCAATTTTACACCAACTTTACTGGAAAACGTGAACCTAGTATCTATCGACCTACGCGCCCACAGTGCAGGGCTGGCACAATTCAAATGCCTCCAATTCAAGTGCCCAGAACCTTCAAGTTTTTATACTTATATACGTGGCAAATGTTCTCACCGGTTTGACAGTGGACCACTCCACCATCCTCCGCAACGGTCATTCGATGCCAGTGAGAAGATACTTTGAGTCCTGTGCTTGAAGGTCGATATAACGCCTTCATCATGATTTCTCTACAGAAAGATTGTGATATAAAATCGCATTTGCTTGAATTCCATTAGATTTCCATTGCGGATCCCCGACGTTGAAAGCGCCTTTACAGTTGTTGCATATTGATTAGCGCGATAAAAATTCCGGGCGGCTATTTAGCTCCGCGCTTTAGCGAGCCGCGACTGGTAAGTCGCGTCGTCATGAGTTGTCCTGGTCTTCCACTGTCCGCAATCCGAGCTGAATGTGCTAGGAGCATAGGCTCTCTGGGATCCTCGAGACCGCCTCAAGACCTCTAAAATAGCAGAATGAAAAATCGGAGTGGGGATGCTTACGGTGTGGGCGAGTGGACGGCGACTGCCTAGAAAGGCACCATCAGATTATGTCAGCATCTGTTGACTTCTTGACAGAGGAAGTCGTCCAAAGCCTACCATCATGTCAGGACTGTATTGGGAAAATAAGTCTTCGCAACCTGCGAGCCTGCATCATCACGTTGAATTCACGACAGCGGTCGAAGCCACGCCGGATCGACCAGACAGTCGTTGCAATTTAGACGATCCCCTGTGCATGAACCCTCCCCCAGACTAACTTAGTCGTGTTGAACAACTTAATTCCTTTCCTTTGGGCAGTAAGCACCGGCTACGATACGAGGGATGGACACGGGTGCCGAAAGTCATCATGAAATGCACATTGCTCAGGCAGTGGAGTTTGCATCGTGTAAGTACAATGAATTGGAATCCTTTCGAGTGCATGCTGATCACGGTGGTGTTATTTGTCTCCAGTTGCGGCTCTCGCTGCGCAAACATGGGAGTTATTAGTACAGTTGAGTGATGAAGTGGAATATTTATGGAAGTAGGTATCGATTTGATCTTTTGCCCGTGGCGCTGGGTTGTTTCTTACCTTTAATTCAGGGGAAAGTTCAACTTATCAAGGTGTTATACTTCAGCTCACGTTATATCATGTTGTGGCTCAGATGTAAGTTTGACGAGTTAGATATCTCCTAACCACTCAGCGCTCATCCATTTCTGATCATCCATTGCAGCGCTCACCAAATCTCTCTTTTGTCGGATCACGGCGTTTGCATGGATGTACTGGAATATTCATCTTCAAGGCGACCACCGGCAACTAAGTATGACTCTGGTGAGTGATTTTGCTCATTAGAGGTGTGTTATGGCTATATCTTCCAAGTCACTGAAAAATAAACGGCAGACGAAGTATACACTTTATACAACCGAAGCTTCAAGGTGAAATGCCTTCTTACGGGTTTTCTTCACGTCAGTGGTGACAGAAATGGCGGGAACTGGCATCATTATACGAAACCTCCCAATCTAAGTCATGCGTACCTCCCAAAGGCAGAAAAAAAGGGACTTGTACTTTTATGTTGGGGTGATCTGTTTCTTGGTCCACTATAACTGTCTTACATCTTTTTCTTCATAGGACTGGAGCTGGGTTATGTCAACTGCTCATTCTGTCATGAGTTTAAACAAACTCGTCGCTCGTGGTCGATGGTCAAGGACACCTTGACGTCCCTAATGCTGCGCGAGGGCATCTTCGCATTCCTCCTGTCTTGGGTAACTCCATTTTCCATATGCAACACTTCTCACGGTTGACAATATTGTTTGCAGTTCTGCTAACGGCCATGGTTGTTTATGAAATCCTTCGCAGCCTCGATATAGATGTTGGAAATGCAGCATTCTCGTATGTCTTACCTTTGTGTTGCACGCGTCTCTCGCTGACTGTGTTGATCCAGATGGTACCTGACGCTGATGTCCATGGGCGTACGTCCATTCTTCTTTTCCAATCTTACAATAAATAAATATCCTTTCCAATTAAAGGCATCAAGACTTATTTTGAATATACGGAAAATTGCTGCAACACACAATAGGCGCCGTCGACAAAGCTTTTCAGAGATTTCTGGAAGTGATGATGAAAGTATAAACTTTATGATTCTGGCAACCCTATCTACTTCAGGTAGTTTCACGAATAATTCGTGCTTCCTTGCGCCTTGTTGAACGCGTTATTTCTGATGTATATAAATATAATACCGAAGCAATTGTGACTGTCGATATAAAGCACCACGCCCGCATAATTTCATATAATGAGGGCACATTATAAATGCAGTATGATATCCGCTTGATGCAGGTGCTTAATTAGGAAAAATATTCCACATTTAGACGGATCGGCAGATGATGGTGATGGTTATGCTACAGATCCAGCAGGAACCTGTCAAATATATGGATGCTTGGGGTGTGGAAGGATAGAATTATCCCCGATAACAAATATTAGGCTCTGCTTCCATTTCCAGGTAATGATATTTCGAGTGCTCTGGAATTATGACACCTGATTTGTTGAGCATCGCGAATGTGGAGGAAATCTTGGCAATCTTCTTCGCTTCCGCTGGATGCGCGCATTCCAGGCAAGTGTGATGGCAGTGCGTCACTTGCCATGAAACGTCGGCGACTCATGGTTTCATTTGTCGGTGTAACTATTTTGCATCGGTGAATTGACAATCAGCGAATTGACGATGACAACCATAGGCTGCGGGTTACATACCGAAGCGGTTTTTGAATGGTTCTTCATACGATTCCCATTCAGAGACTATTACGACGGCAGTTTGTCGACAGAGACGTTCTGCAGGGTTCACGACAGCTCTACAAATTTAGTCGTGGCCATTAGTTACGTCTTGCAAGAAGGACGTGTGATGAAGACACCTTCCTTCTCGATGAAGTCGAATATCGCTGGATCACATGCATTGGAAGTAAGGATCTGGTGCATGAGCGGCGGAACATGGGAGGGATCTATGATGATTTTATCTGCGACTCCGCTTCCGTAGTATTCACACCACTTCAAGGCCTCTCCGACGACTAGTTCGTAGATCGTCATGCCAAGGGACCAGAAATCAACAGTAGCATCGTAACACCAGAGCGGGAGGTTATATCTGTCTCGCTCGTCAATTGGAATAATAATTTCTGGCGCGCTATAGTTATATGTCCTGATCCCGCGATCATTCGTTTTGATCGCACCATGGTCGAGTGAGTGGATCCTAGATAATACAAAGGCGCCTCCAAGGTCTCCGATTTTGCATATTCCGTGGGCGTCGATAAAGATGTTGTCAGGCTTTATGTCCTTGTGGATAATTCCGAGACCGTGTAAATAGTCCAAGCCGTGGACCTATTACCAGAATAAACAAGGAATGAAGATTGGAGACAATTATAACTTACTAAATCGTAAATGATGTTTTTCAAGTAATCTGGATGACGAATAAGGGTATATTCTCTGTGAAATTTCACTGAGAGGTCG